>WAAE01026636.1:0-196980 GCA_013400495.1 Nicator chloris
CTATTTTCTCTTCTTTCCTCAACAGACTATCATGCTCTAGTAGGGAAAAATATTCCAATGGAAATGTTTAGATATACAAATTTTGTGACCTGTGCTAGAATATCCCTGTGATGCTTCTGTCAGAGGGTATGGCTGGCCATACTGTGGGGCTGAGGGGTTTTTTGTGGTGCTTTCCAAGTTAGTTTCCAGAAACATTCCAGAAACATCCTATCAAACTAATTTTATAAAACGTTCTGTGCAGTTACTAAAATGCAGTTAGGAAAACAAACTCATCCCCCAAACTCCATTGATTCTGTGTCACTTTGGGAATGTGTTTTACAAAATTACCTTGATTTCCAATATTCCTTTGAAGGAAGCTGAAGAAGAGCTTTATTCCTCGTGTCGGCAGCTTCGGAAGCGCCAGGAGGAGCTGAATACCCAGCTGTTCCTCTATGACAGCCACGTGAACCTGAGGAATCCCAACAGGGATGCTATACTGAAAGAATTCAACGTCAATGAGCACAAACTACAGATTTATCAAGAGACTTGCAACCGCAGGTGGGTTGTTGATCATTCTCCCTTCCAAGGCAGCTCTATCTAGACAGGATTTATGGTGAGGAAACCTCAGACATATCAAAGGGAGCATCTAAAGAGTGGTGAGGGTAGAATGAGCTCATCTGGAACGAGGAGGGGCTGTAGAGAAGCCAGGCTGGGTCTCAAGCCACTAGAGGCCAGCAGAAGCTGAGGAATGTGTGTTCAGTGAAATCTCAGTTGCAGTGATTACAGGGACACTTTAATTCTGTCAGGTTTTGTATCCCTCTCTGCTGCTTTCCTGGAGGAAAGCCTGGAAGTATATACAGACAAATAAATAAACTTCTTCACTCTTGCTACACTATCAGAGTTATGTCCCTGGAAGTGTCATGCACATATGAGATATGTGGGAACAGATACACAGAGCACAAAAGATAAAACCAGTATTGAGTTGTAACAGCACAGCATCCTCAGTTCAGTGTCAGTGCATTCTCCAGAGCTTAGGGAAAGGTTCCTTCTCCTTTGCTGCCACCTCTGGGCTGGGTGTGATGAAGATAGAGCCTTTATGTACCAAGAGGAAGTTTTGAGTAGATCTCAAGACTTTAAATATTCTTGCCCTTTTTAGTGTGTGCTGAACAGCTGCATGAATCACTTGTTTACTCCCATTTATTGAAGGAAAAAAAATGCAGTGCTCTTTCCTGGTACATTACTTGCCATTGGTATCCAAGTACATTGAATTAGGTAGACTGTTTTCCTCTGGGAAATTCCTATTAGGCTTGACTATTTCCTTTTCTTTTCCCTTAAGATTAAAGGAGAAGAAAGTCAGTAACAGCAAATTCTACTCTTAGAGCCCATCATTCTTTGATGTGTGCTTTATGGTGCAGTTCAGGAAGAGATGAATTTATCCTGGTCATCCTACTCAGTGACGGTCTCATCAGATGGAATGACTGGAAGAAGAGAAGAGGAAATTCGGATTTCCTTTATAATTTCTTCTTTTAAGAAAAACCATTTTAATACCTAGTAATTTATATTCTGTACAAAGCATACCCTCTGTGCAGGCCAGAACTTCTGTGCATTCAAGATTTTTAAAACTTGAGGATGTGTAGTTGGATGGACCTCACTTCATATTATCAGTACCTGAAGTACAAATCATCTCCTGTATGTGGTTACACAGGCTGTAGATAAGACAGTCACAACAATTTGCATGCATGGAATCACATCACTTTTAACAACCTGGCTCCAAGATTAACTAGTAGTGAGCTTTTAATTTATTAAATGCTGTAAAAGCACTTCTACACCAGCATTGTCATGTTATGTATGTTACAGTCCTTGAGACAGCAGATTGTATTGCTGATACTGTATAAAATATTTTGGGCAGCTATTGTCTCTTATTAAAAATTTCCTGTTACATTTTTGAGAACAAGATATATTAATTTTGTTGAAAGCAAATGCCCTCTGGGATTGTAGTTGTGTTTTCCCTGTTGAGCTCTCTTTAAAGGTTTGAGAAAGGAGCAATGTGTGAACTTCTATTCATAGCCCCTGTGAACTTCTGTTCACAGCCTTTTTTTCTCTGGGAGGAAAAGCAGTAGGAGATGTCTGTTTGTTTGCAGAAAGGGAAGGTATTTAAAATTCTGAGAAGCACTTACTTTTGTACAGTATCATTGCTGCAAATCCTTTCAGCTGCTAATGTGCTTAGAAATGAATTTTTAAATGAACTGTCAATTTTTAATCTTGCAATCCTACGTAGATAGTCAAATGATAGTGTTCTGTAAATGTAGACCCTTTTCCCAAAATGTAACTAATCCAAGAATGATAGTGTGCACAAATATAGAGGTACATCCTTCTGGTGCCTTTAATCAAATCAAGAACATGAGGCTGCAGATGAGAAGACTTGTTAGATTAGGAAGTGTATTTTCCTGCCAGAGCAGAACTAAAGGCCTTCGATGGAATATTTAACAGCAGTTGTCATAATTTTTGTGTGTGTTGGTCCTTTGTGCTGATGCTGTATTGTTACCATCAAATTCCTGGTTGTCTTACCTGTACATGGGATGAGTTTTGCTATCTATATTCCCAACTTTAACATTCAAATGTGTGCAGAGGAGCTTAGTTTTTGGAGTGACTGCCTGAGGCACAAAATGCTGCTTCCACAGAGTTGTACCTCTGATCACAGAGGACTTGCAGGGATTTGGGATTCATGGCCTGACGCTGCTGCCTCAGCAATTTTCAATTTCTCTTGCTCCCCACGCTGCGACTTCTGTTGTTTCAAGAGGCACTTAATTGATGCCATTGTGCATTCACAGATGATGGTTTGAGGAACCCCCTTGAGGTTTTAGCTATTCTGTAAAGACAGCCTTGTCTCAGAGATGAAAGTGTTATAATAGTGTATCCCACAATGGGGTGGCATTTGTAAATTTTTTATTATAAAGAAATTAATTACTAATCACCCAACTGAAAACCAGAGAAAAGTTAAAGGCAATTCTCTGCTTTTCATCCTCCTTCCTGAAATCTCCTCAGTACCCAGCTGTGATTGACCTGTTCAAGGATTAGATGGATGTAAACCCTGCTCAAACAAAGGAAAAAAAAAATCTCATCAGCTGTGGGTTTGGGAGGTGGGGCTGTAACCTAGACTGCTGTATAGAGCTGTTTTTATCTTCATTATCCAGGTCTGGATTGTTCTACCTGACAGAATTCTTTTTAAGCTCAGTTCCAGAGCAGACCCAACCAAACTGTCCATTTGTTCTGGCTTCCTCCAGTGGTGTGTGTATTCCTGACACAGCACAGCCATTCTGTGATGGACACAGTTGTGAGTCCCTCATGCTGCTCTTGTGCAAATAGTTATGAATTAGCTCTTTTTGTAAAATGAAGAGTCCTGTGCACATTCTCCACTCACACATAATGTCAGGAGTTATAAGAGGCATTCCATCAGTATTTATGCAAATGCAGTTTGTTTTACAGTAAGACTTTTCCCCAGACTATGATGTTACACTGTGCAGAATGTGCAGAAAATATTGCAGTGACCCTTCTGCTGACCTGCAAGTGGTGGGCAAGGCTGTATTCTAACTTTTCTCTTTGTTCTTGCATTCTGTGTTTTATTTCCAAGACCTCACCTCTCAGTTCTTCCTTGGGGCAGACTCTGTAGCAACTTTATCACACTTGCAACTGTTTGAGTCTGAAAGTAGGTTTGAATGTGTGTGTTAATTTTTTTAATCCAGGAGGGAAAACATTTATAAATTTTTGAAGTTAACAATTGTTAAATTGTTATATTCTTATAGAAAGTGTTTTAAATCATTGAAATAACTTATTTTAATAAATAATTTTTGATATCTCACATTGATGTGAATGTTGCCAGGTGCTTCTTTGTTTAAGCTTTGCTCGTTGAATTTCATGACTATTGCTAGTTATTTGAAGCAGTGAGTTTTTACTGAAAAGTGATCTGCTGGTGTGCTATGGTGTGCTCTTCTAGAGGCTGGAAGAAGGGCATTTCTGTGTTTTTAAGATGAACAGACTTAATGATTGTTTCAGTAGACATGGTTATGATTGCACTTCCTCTGGCTCCAAACACACGAGGCAGAAGGAGGAGGTCAAAGATTGAGTTTAACTTGTGACTCCAAACCAGCCTTTTTCAGTGAGAGGCAGATACAAACTCCAGCTCTAGTGAGAATCAGATTTGTATGAGCTTGAACAATAAAATCTGAGCAAGGCAAAGATTCAATTTGTGGTAATTTGGAAGAACAGTAATATTGATGTTTAACAAAAAATTTTATCGGAACACTTTCTGCCTGTGAGGTTGCATGGGGAGAAGTGCTACTGGGTGAATGCACTCTGTCTTTATGTGGTGATGGTTTTAATTGTTGGGAGTCTTGGGAACAAATTTTTTCTCATACTTTGATCAAAATTACATGCTTATTGACCATGAATCCATATGAGGTGTCTGCAGCTTAATTCTAGGTGGTCATTAAATCAGCCAAAGAGTCTTTATCACCTTAGCAAGTATTGGCATGCATGAGTTCTGGAGTCCAAAAAGTTACTACATTTAGGTGTTTTCTTGCCTGTATTGTCACTTTTTTCCACCCCAGCATATCTGTGTATTTCTCTGTTGAAAGCATTTTGTTGGTTTTGCAGTTCTTTAACCTCGGAGATGGTGAGATGGTGTGAGCTGTGTACCAGCCATAGGCTTTGAATTCTCCAAACCAGTTGGAAAAGTCTGAATGTGGTGTGGAAGCTGAAGTGCAGTGCTTGAATTCTGCTACAGTCATGTGTCAGCATTTTTAACTGCAGTCCAACTAGTTGGCTTTGTTCCAGACTGAAATTCCCTTTATATCATGAGAAATAGAAGTTAAATGTAATGAAAATTAACCTTCAGAATCAGTTCAGAGATGAATTTATCTTCTGATCCATAACAGTATTTATAAACATGCTCAGCTATTAGTTTTAAAAGAATTTAAATGAAATTAAAAGCAGTTTAATTCATTGCTAGTCTACATTTTTAGCTGTTACTCCAGCAAAACAGGGAATTGTGAGCTTGACTGAAGTAAAGCAGTAGTTCCCCCAACACTTGTGTACTCCTGAATTGCAGTTTAATCCCCAGATTCTTTACAACATGTGTAAATTATCAGCATTCAGGACCCTGTTCTCTGAAGAGTGCACAGTGAGTTATTAAATATGCCACTATACTTTGGAAAGTATGTGGGAATCAGTAGTAAATAGAAACAAAGGGACATTTTGGTTGGGTCCCTTAGGAGAAGGGCCTAGAAAAATCTGGTTTGATTGAGCATCTAAAATAAATATATTTAAATACATGTAAGAAGTGTAAGTTTTCATGTATATCTGGCAAATTTGTACCCGGAAATGCTGTGTCTGAGGTTAAGTAGCTGACCAAGTAAACTTAAACTATTCACTTTAAACATCAGCATCGTTCTTTATAGTGAGACACTTATGAATCAGTAATTTTGAGGACTAGGAAAAATTGAATCTGACCTATATTTTCACTTTGCTCTTTCAATTTTTAGGTGTATTTCTGGTAATTCAGTTTCAGGAATTCAGGAAAACAGGTAATAAATTAAAATTTGAAAAGAGACACAACACTTGAATTAATTACCCTAATTTACCCAGCTATTCATACATGAGGAGTAATGACAAAAAACAGGAAAAAAGAGAGTGAATTCTCATTGTAAAATACTTCAAATAGAGCAGCTGTGAGTGTCTTTACAGGGATGGAATTTTCAAGCAATTTTGGAGTATCTCCTTAAGCCACAGACTGCCTCTTCTCCTTTTGGAAAGAGCGAGTGTATCCTTCACCCCTGCTGTGGTCCGGACTTTGGTTTTTTCATAGATGGAGCTAATTGACATGGAATTAATGAATGCCCAGTGCACTGCTGATGGCTCTGGGGTCTGTCCCCACATTAATGCATGTGCTGGAGCACACTCCTGGGCCATTAGGACAGAATGGTGCCTCCTGCTCTGTTATCTGAGACTTCTGTCCTTGACTCCAGCAGATGAAAAGCTTCATGTGTTGAACTCAGCTTCTGCAGGACTTCTGGTGTTTGGGGTTTTGTTGGGCTATTTTTGTCTTGTCAGGAGCTGCTGCTGCTGCTGCCCCTGAACCTCAGCTGGTACTGACAGTGTGGATTTAGGATTCATGGCTTAAGGAGCCTTCCATAGATGGTTTTCACTAGCCTCACCATTGAGATAATTACAAATAGCAGTAGCTAGTTTTGCTAAAAGATTACAAATAGCAGAGAAAATTCCTGTGGGGCAGAGGAGTTCAGTTCCCTATGTTAAAACCAATTTTTTTATAAGACTTGACATGAAATAGTGATGCTGTTTCTGTGCTGTTTCTGGGCTTGTGCAATTTCTTCGACATTTTGGTTTTGTCTTCTGCCGGCATTAGAATTGTTTAATCTATTTCTGATAACACTGTGTCAAAGCCAGAGAACTTAAAGGGGAAAAGAACAAAGTGGTTTCCACTTGAAAAAACAGAGCTGTTGGAAAGAGAGCATTGGCCCAGTGCTGTCATGAGGTCAGGAATGTCTTTTTTCTGTTTTATTAAAAAGAAGATTTCTTCTTTCTGCAGCTGATGTTGTATATTAATGTCTCCCTGAGAGTGGCCCTTGTGCCATCAGTGCTCAGTTGGAGGCACATAAGCTCTTTATAAGAGCGTGCAACACTCCTGCTACACGAACAGCTTATTTGCTATTAGAGAGGGGAAAAAAAGTGAGTTCTCTCTTGAGCTGTCCCTCAAGATAAGTATTAAATTTAGTTTCTTTCATGGTGTACTTACTGGTAGGGGAATGAGGGAGAAAAGTCAGATTTCAAGCATAAAAATACAAAAAGTTATCAATAGTGTGGGCTGGGTTTTTTTAAGGTAAACTTATCAGGAAGAGAACTCAACAGTCAAAAAAAAAAATGCTGTCTTCAGTCACCACGAGCTACAAAAATCTGCATTTCTAGGCAGGGGTGGCCGTGGATTTCTAGCTTGGTTCTCTATTTCGGCCCTCTTGTTTTCTGATACTCCTTTAACAGTGCAATGGGACTGCTCTGCTTTGTATTCATTACTTCCCCATTTCAGCTGCAGCAGAGTTTAACAGAAGTGTCTGGAAGTTACTGTTAATTTAAGATCAGTGTAGGTTCAGCCATTAAAATGGAACGACTAAAGTTTAAAGAGAAGTTTTAAATTCTTGCAGGATTCTGCTTTTATCAAGGGGTACAGAAGCTGCAATGCTGATGAGTTAAGGGCTGATGCAATGCTGATGAGTTAAATAACTTTGTGTTTAACATTTGAGGTGAAGTTTCTCAGTTTCTATATTGAATTGCATGGGACAGCAGTGACCTGTACTTACAGTCTAATCTTCTAAACTTAAAATTTCACAAAATTATGAGTTTCCGTGTAGCAAGTGTTTATCTCCCTGTTAAAAAGCTGAAATTCTATTCAGATGGTGTCAGGTGTTAAAGAAATATTATTAAAATGTTTTATAAATAGTGGAACGTGAATACTAACATTCACCAAATGTCTTTGATGAATTATTTGTTTAACCAGTCAATAATGCTGGGAAAAATCATAGTTTTTATTTATGAATGTACTTCAGCTGGCTCATTCATTTTAAACAGGCATATTTGACTGTTAGAAAAATGTACAAATCTGTGATGCTTCAAGCACTTTGCTGTAATTTAGATTAAGCATGGTGCATTTTCCAGAAATGTCATTAGATATCAGAGTTAACTCAGGAAATCATACCAGAATGTACTCATGTAAAAACCCCATTTGTTTATTGTCTAGCAGTTTATCAGTTAATCTTGGTTTGGCATATATACATCCAAGCTGGGAAGCAGAACTGGGATTTGGAATGTGATCAAAGAATAAGTTTATTCTCCTCTGGATCATGTAACACAAACTCTTTAGGAATAAAGGGCAGGGATCAGGAGTATAATCCCATCAGGGAGGAAGAGTCAGCCTAAAGGCATTTGTTCCATTCTCTGTGTTGTGCTGTTGTACCTGAGAATAGAATGCTGTTTGCAGTAATACTGAGCTTTATCTTGCTAGTGATCTGATCAATTTTACCTTGAAGAGAAAGTATATATAAAAAATTACACCTTTTTACTCAGCAGATCTGTTCCTTGGGGATAAAGCTGTTATTTACCTCAATCACACAAGTATGTATTTTTTTAAAAGTCTTTTATTACCTGTCTGTCAAAACCAAGAGTAAGCAGAGAACATAACTAAATTCTGTCCTCAGCATTTCATCTTTCAGAGTGAAAATGTCATTGCAGATGGAAACCAGGAGACCAGCACAGCAATCAGCACCACAAGCAGTCCTCCATCCCTAACCAGGTGCATCATGGTGTAATTTCTTGGCTTTGGTCCACATCCCTGGGATCTAAACCACTCCACCACTTCATCCAGGCTGTACTGCTGGGGCTCATAGCCCAGCTCCTTTCTGGCCTTCTCCATGCTGAAATAATGTGTGACACCAGTTTTGTAAACCTCCGTGCGAGTGAGGAGGGGCTGGAAGTTATAAACGTGCCCTACAAGAAAATGAACTATTTCAGTAAGGAATGCAAAAAAATAGACAAGGGAGAGGGGAAGGCGCAGGGTCGGGAACTTGTACCCCAAACCTTCCACGAGAGGTCGGAAAAATTCGAAGTTATTTACAGGCCTGCCATCAGAAATAAAATAGGCCTGGCCTGCAGCAATGTGCTGCTTGCTGGCCCTGAGGGCCTCGGAGGCAAGGACATGAGCCTGGACCAGGTTGTCCACGTGTACAAACTCTACCAGACTCAGAGGGTCTCCATACACAAATTTAAAGAGTCCCCTCTCAATGTAGCTGACTATTCTTGGGAGGTGTCTCTGCTCCCCAGGCCCGTAGATCCCTGCTGGGCGGAGAGCACAGGTCCTTAGGACACCTCTCCCGTTCCCCAGCTCAGCACCGTTTGCCTCCAGCACCTTCATTTCAGCTACAGATTTCGTTCGGGAGTAGTGATCAGGGTGAAGGTGCAGAGGTAGATAAGGCAGAGACTCGTCCCCATTTTCTATAATCTGGCCTCCAAATATCACGTTGTAGGTACTTGTATAAACCAGGCTCGACACTCCCCTGCTCTTGCAGGCCTGGATGACATTTTCTGTTCCTTTCACGTTAACATCTTCTATAAGTTTTCGGTTCAGCTGCTCCCTGCCAGACATTCCATAGGAAGCGATATGGAATACGCAGATTACGTCTCTGAGAGCTTCTTCCACTTCAGACAGGCAGCAGATATCCCCCTGCACGAACTTTATTCCCTCTGGCACGGTTTGAAGTGGCTTCACGACATCAAAGAGGATCACATCAACTCCCTTTTGATATATGGCACAACCTAAGCTGAAACATGACAGAAACCGTATGTTAGGATACAGCACCACGGTGCATGAGACATCTCACCTGGAAGGAAGACTATTAACTGTTTTCATGCTGATTATTTTTCTGATGGGAGTCTTTTAAATGCTCAGCCCCCTGCTATAGGGAAGATTCAGCTGTGATAGTTTAGTTACCGAACTGATTTCTCACACTCCATCAGTACTTGGAGAAAAAAAAGAAACAAGAAGAGCTGCTGTAAACGAAAACTCTGAAGAGAAATAACTGAAGTTCTGTCCTCTTCAGATCAGCAACAGCAACTTTTGGATGTGCAACTATTGCCAAATATTTAAGAAAAAAACAAAAAAGCTTTACTTGTTTTACCTTACTGCTTTTGTGCCATCCCAGTTCTGTCAAAACAACAGGTTGGTCTTCACTGTTGTGTTTGAAATTTATGGAGAAGAGGAGTGGGAGAGATGCTTCTAAGCTGCTATGAATACTTTGCCACATGTCTACATTTTACTCCGAGACACAGGTAGTGACACAAAGTGTAACTCTGGTGTTTTTCTTCCCCTTTTCTACATGTTTGCATTTCTATTGTGCTTTAAGGGCATGAAAATGGAGGGAAAAGCCAGAAGTCAGATAGGCATCTTCTGAGATTTTTTTTTTCCTTCCCCTGACTTGAAATTTGCTTTGTTTTCTGGTCCAAATTGTTATCTCTCTCCCCTCTGTAGGCAGTTATAGTCTAGGGCTCAAAACAGGATTTTTTCTTTACGTGGCCTGCAGAGGCAGCTACAGCAAGGGAAAATGGATTTCACTGAAATGTGCACCTTATTAACAGCTCTAATCCTGAACCATCACTGTTCATGAAAATAATATATTCTCGAGAGTTCAGCTGGAGTTGTTAATCTGTAGAGCTAAGCACACGTGTAACTATTTGCAGGTCAAAAGAAAAATGTGTGTACAAGTGTAGGCCAGTCCTTCAGAGCAGGCTGACAATGGTGATCCTGCTCCTCTAGAGAGGGAGCACACAGGTAAATGTCTGCAAGGCAGCTGATGCCTGACATTTGGAAACGCGTTAACAGCGTTACTTACAGCCTCTGGAAACAGAGCAAGTGAATTTGTTTAAAACTGAGACCCCGGATGAACCAGAAGCTGGGACCAAGTGGATCAGGTGTCTCAGGCCCACAGGTCTCTCTCTTACAGACGGATTTCACTGCCTCCGCAGCAGCAGCCTCTTCCATGTATTTCTGTATGTAACAACTATTTAATGCACTAACCGGAAGCCAAAATAACCTCCTCCTCCAGTAACGAGAACTCTTTCCTTGGCAGCGTTTCCTTCTTCCATCCTCCTTCCTTTCGCACTGTGTGCCGGAACTGACCTACAAAACACACCGCGAACACACGCATTGAAACCACTGCGCGTTTTAGCATCCGCGCACGTTCCCGTCGTTTTTCACTGATCTCGTTCACGCTTTAGCTGCAGCCCTTGGCTTCCCCCACGGTACTAACCACTAAGATTTCCCCAGCCACGGAGGCAGGAGGCGATTAGCGCCGGGCTCGTTCCAAAGGGAAGCTGTTCCCGGAGCAGGGAGCGCTGTGCTGAAGCCGGGCACCCCGCGGTCCCCCCGTACCTGCGGCCCTGCCCGTTCCTGGCCCGTTCCTGCCCGATTCCCGGGGCGGTGCCGATCCCGGGAAATGGAGCCGGGCGGGGCGGGGGCCGGCCCGAGATGGCGGCGGGGACGCTCGGCCTGTGCTGCCTTCCAGCCCTGCCTGTGCGGGTTCATGTGCCGGGAGGGTGGTGCTGCTGCCCTCCCCTCGCAGCCTGAGGCGCTCTGGAATGGGGGTGCCTGCTCGGGGGGGAAATCGGAGCCCGTCCCGATGTTTGTAGCGCAGCCCTGGGTCGGGACAGCCCCGGGATCCATCCAGGCTGGAGCAGCCGTGCGAGGAGAGCTCGGGGGTGTTGGTGGGTGGGAGCTGGAGCTGCCGCGGCCCTGAACCCCCCGTGCCCTGGGCTGATCCCCCTGTGCGGGCTGCGGGGGAAGGGGGATTGTGCCCCTCTGCCCCGCTCAGGTGAGACCCCACCTGCAGGGCTGCCTCCGGCTGAGAGAACTGGGATTGTTCATCCTGGAAAAGAGAAGGCTCCAGGGTGACCTAACTGTGGTCTTCCAGTACCTGAGGGGAACTCAGAGGAAGGATGGGACAAGACTATTTGTAATACATGTAGTGACAGGACAAGGGGGAATGGTTTCAGACTGAAAGAGTAGGGTTAGATCAGATATTAGGAAAAAATTCTTCCCTCTGAGGGTGGTGAGGCCCCAGCACAGGTTGGCCAGAGAAGCTGTGGCTACTCCATCCCTGGCCTTGGAGCAATCTGGGATAGTGGAAAGTGTCCCTGCCCATGGCAGGGGTGTGGAACTACATGGTCCTCAAGGTCCCTTCCAACCTAAACCATCCTGTGTTTCCCTCAGGGTCCCTGCAGGTGTCATCTCAGGGTGTGAGGCTCTGCAGAGGTCTGGGTCACTTAGGAGGGGCTGAGGAGCCCTTGACTCTGGGTCATTTGGGTGGACAGGGGAGTTTCTGGACTTGCTGCTGAACATTTCTTTGTGGGAAGGGTTGTCAAGCATTGGAATGGGCTGCTCAGGGAAGTGCTGAAGTCACCAACCCTGGAGGTATTGCAGAAATCGCTGGACATGGCAGAGTTGTGGTTTAGTTGTTGAGGTGGTGTTGGGTCAAAGGTTGGACTTGGTGATACTGGAGGTCTTTTCCAGCCTTAATGAGTCCATGATTCCCTGGTGCTGTGAAGGTACCACAGCTGCCTCCCAATGTCCCACCATGTCTGGGAGACTGGATGACATTTTTGATCTGTGCCCTCGCAGCATCTCCCTGCATGAAAAAGGCTGTCCCACATCCTGCTGCGCTTGTCGTGAGCCTGAACCATGGAACACACTCACAGGAGTCTGCTGTGCCCCGTGCAGAGGCTGAGATGTTTTTGGCAGTGGGAAGACACTGCACAGCACTGCCTGGCTGCAGCAGAACTGCTCCCGAGTTCAGCGTCAGCAGTCCCAGCTGTCTGCGAGAGAGAGCCGTAATAGGAAAACAATGAAGAATTACATGATCAAACTCTGACTTGTGGTGTATTTCATTTTTCATTTGCAGAACTGAGCCACTTGGGGAATGCCAGAGAGTGGATTCAGTGTCAAAACTGCTTAAAACCCCGCAAGTTTCTGTTTTGCAAAACCTTGACAGAAGTAGACGCAGTAGGCTCTGTTGTATTTTTGATGGATGGCTGGCAAGAATTAGAACTAAACAGATTCTAAGAATTCTGTAAGTACTAAAGATTTGGTTTTTTTAAGCAATGATTACTTGCTGGTGAACATCTGGGACTCTTAAATAGAAATTTCAAGATGGAGCTGGTGCTGTACCTGATTATACAGAGCTGCTGGACCTGTGGAGATGTGCTGAGTGTCTGGTGTGGAGGGTGTCCCTCAGTCATAGCTGATTTCCCTGTTTCCTGTCTCTATAGCAGGAGAGTGGGTTTGAAACAGCCTTGAGGCATCCCCTAAGATATCATCCAGACATATAATCAATGGTGTGTTCACAGAGGTATAAGAATTCTAGCTCTCAAGCAGAAAAATCCCTTCCATATTCCTAAATATTAAATACAAGGATTTTGTGTGGCTGCATGTGCCTTCAGGATTTATGCACAATCTTGATAAATGTTTTGAGAATATTTTCCCAAGTGTTTAATCACCTGCAAAGTCCAAAAGAGTCCTGAACTTTCCCTGATATCTGTGGACACAGAATTTTTTTTTACCTTTGAGGAGTCTTACTGCGATTAGGGCACTTGGTGGCTCTCTTTTGATCAAAGAAATTGCATTTGAATGGAATATTGAAGGATCACAGAATATCTAAGCCTGGAAGGATATTGCCCTGTTGAACCCCTGCACAAAGCAGGCTCAGCTAGAGGGGTTCCATGGGTTTGCACTGAATATCTCCAAGGATGGAAACCCCATGTTCAGCCACTTTCTCCTGATAACTCTCAGAGCTTTGTGCTCTCTGAACAGTGACCTCACGCTCCGTGTTGTGTGAGTAAATCCCTCTGTTTGAATAGGCGGCTGTTAACCTCAGGATGACGTTTGTCCCCTGGACTTTGTGATGTGTCCATGCAGGACAATTTGCAGGACTGAGACCCCTCTCTGTACTTGCTGCTTTGTCTTGCTCTCTGTCTGGTATGTCATCTGCAGAGAGCGAATTGTGTCAGGTTATCTCATCATTATGGGTATTGTGACTATAATAATGCTGTGCTTTAGATACTGTAAAGATGTTGCAGTATCAATTTTATTTCTCATTATAGTGAACTGTCCTTTTTGGCTTCAGAGAATAGTGGGGAACATTCATTCCTTCAAAATGGTGACATCTGTGAATGCTGTGGGTAAATACCATCCTCATTTTACATTGACAGATCTGGTGTTAAGGCTTGACACTCTCAGATCTCAGCTTTGCACAACCCATTCATTACTGTTTTTTCATTTCCTGCGAGGCTCTGCTTTTCCTAAGATTTTATGGACTTTTTGAATGTATCATAAGTTCTGTGTTACCATCATATGAATGGACTTCCAGTTTTATTTTGTGCATAATAGAATGTTAGGCCTGAGATTGTGTCTTTAAAAAAACCTATGTAAACCCTACTTTTCCCTTTAAAGATCCAGGCTTTTTGGAGCATGCCTTGCATGTGTCTCAGCAGACTGGGAATGAGACCATGCTACAGGGCTTGGAGAGATTGCATTGATACCTTGAATTGCACATTAGGACAAGATGTGTCAGGATGGAAGGATTTGCAGTGGGAGTTATCTGCAATGAACCTGAAATGGGCTGCAAAGGAATCCTTAAATCAGCTAAATAAGCAGCTGCTGTAAACAGCGCAAGTTAGAAAGAATAAGCAATGAAATAATTAATTATTCTTTCACAGTATGTTAGTTCATCTGGTTCCCTTTGCAATTTAAAATACTTAGCTTGTAAAATTATTTTTGTCATCAAAATACAAAGCGTGTCAGCAGTACTATTTCAGGAAGCAGGGAAATATTTCATCAGGGGAAATAAACCTTAGCTTACTGTTTTCTTACTATTTGATTAATTTCTTTTAGATATTAGTTAATTGTGTTTTTTTTTCATTGAACAATGCAATGAGAGAAGAGAAGAATATTTAAAACTAGGTAGAACCAACCACGTTTATGGCCTTATTAAAACATATAAACCAGTTGGTTAAAATAGTACTAAAGAGGTGAAAACAGAACATACATTGTGAGGGGAAATTAGAATGTTCAAAATTAGAATCAGACATTCAGTCTAGATGGGACTGGAATATATTTCAAGGAGGAAAGTGTTATGGATAAAAATGCTAGTCTGAGTTTTTGTCTTGGCTCTGGCAGAGGTTTCCTTAGTGATCTTCAGAACACTGATTTGTGTTCTGTGACAAAGGTGTCATTGAACTTTCTCCCTGCCTGACATTATGGTTCTGCTGGTTTCGTTTGTGTTTCTGATGCTCAGATGGGAGCTGCTGTAAAAATGTTAATAAACCAGGAAATCACATTTATGGAGCTTAAAGAGCTCAGAGAAGTGGGCAAGTTACACCCTTTGAAAATCTGAGCACTGGCTTCTTAGGGCAGCTGTTGACTGTACAGGGTTGCTTGTGGAAGTGTCATACCTCTGGTGATGTGGAGATGACCATCCAAAGTACTTCTAGTTGCTTTTTCCTGTGAGTTCCAGTAATGGAAAAACCTAGGCTATTTTTTCCACACTGAGAAAGGAAAAGGATTTCAGTATTAATTATACTTGCTGCTTAGTGAACACCATTCACTGAATTGTTCATCTGAGCAGTTACTTTATATAATTTTCCTACTCTAATTCTGCTGTGCTCTCTCACTTTGGGAGATATGACTTTATAAACATTTTAATCGTGACTAGAAGGAGGTGCAGGGAGTAGTGGATTCCTTATCAAAGTAGGAATTCACAAAATGGAAAGTAGCCTCTACTCAAGTCTTGGAAGGGGTCAGACTGTTTGCAGAGTATTTTGAGATCCTCAGATGGAGCAAGGTTTTTATGTTGCACTGAAGGGCTTTGTTATGTAATTCTTTCTATACTGTCAAAAGAGAAATCTCCATTTTATTATAGTTTTGGGATCGTCTTGAGTGTGGATGTGGATTTTGGGGTGAATGTTAACCTGTAGCTAACAACTTCCTTTTCATACATGTCCAGAAGCAAGATCCAGTGAAGGACCCACAGAGGGAGGGGGATGTGAGGCTGTCCCTGCTCACAGGGTTCTGTCCCTCCTCATTTGCTCGAGGCAGCTCTGCTCAAGGCTGTGCAGGAGGGAACCTTCCACACCCCCCCTTCCCCAGGAGCAGCTCTGGCTGGGAGGGTGGGTGTAGGAGGGTCAGTCAGCTTTCAGAAAGTACAAACTGCTCAGACTTTGGCTGTTTCACCCCAAAAGAACAGGTTGGGTGGAAATACCAAGCAGTTGCCAGTCAAACCATCTTCTGCAGTTACATACCCAGATAAGACCCTGAGAGAGGGTGCTGCTGTAGCACTGACATCATTAATGTCACTGTTGAATTTGATGTCAGGGCTTAGTTGCCAGCGAGGTATTTCACACAACACATGTGCACTGTGTATGGTAAACAACAGGCTGTGCTCTTCCTTCCCAGAGCACAACAATTTAGGCTCAGTATTAACCTTGGCTAACTTGGGTTTTCTGGGTGGGCTGCACTCTGGTCATCCTCAGTGCGTTAGTTATGGAAAAATCATTACTATGAAAGACACTGAAAATGCTTTGAATTCTCTTGGTGATGATTCTTAAGGAACAAACTTGATTTGAAGTGTCCATTCAGGACACCTCAGGAAGTCCTGAAGTAGGAAGTGGTGCATACCTTCTGTGGAGGCACCAGAAATTAACTTCTTTTCCATTCTGTAATGCTTCAAAAAAAGTAGATGATCCCATTTCCAAAAGTAGCAGTTATTTATCCTAAAGGGAAGAAAGTTTGCATATTTTGGTGTAAGCGAATGGTTGAGCACAGGACTGACAATAACCTGTGTTCTCCCTTTTTACTCTGAGGACAGGTGGCTGTTTGTGGTCTCTGTGTCTCTCTGTGTACCCTGCAGGGCTCATCAATAACCCAGTTTTCAGAATGAGTATGTATTAATCTCCATAACCTCCATGGAGCTGAACAGAGTCTGCAGGGACTCACCCACTCCTGAGCATTTCAGCCCAGGTGTCTGAAGTCAGTGTTTGCTCCTGTGATATTGATCTTAAGCTTCCTTAAGCCTCATGTGTTTTTTTAAGAGGTAATTTGGCCTGATGTGTTGCCTCATGTTCTGAGGTGTTGATATCTGTTTGTGTAACATGTTGCACCGATATTAGTCCTTAGCAGTACAAGGTGATGCTATCCAATGTCATTACAGCACCTTGGAAGTAGAAGCCAAATTTTAGCTCATCCTGTAGCCTCATTAATAATTTCAATATTGCACACAGGAATGCAAGGCCTCTTTGTACCTGAAAGGATGATATACTTTAAAAGTTAGTATGTTAAGAAATGTTTTGTGGGAAGACTAGGAGAACATTATTGCAAATACTCTGACAGATGTTTTTGCTCTCAGAGTAGGGGAGAACAGGTTTTGGAATACAGTGCTGAATGTCTTTGGTTCTGTTACTTAAAGCAAGTCTTCTAAATTCTCAATAGGAAGCTATTTCAGAAGGTAATTATACACTTACATTTCAGTAATTGTGTGATTCAGTTTCAAGTGTGATTGATGTGCATCCAGATGCCCTTATTTACCACACTAATAACAAGGAAAGGTTTCCTGTTGAAGTAATTTATAACTGAATTCTGCTATCCATGGGTTTGCAGAAATCTTACCCTCCAGCAAAATCAGGATGAGGTTGGTCTGTTATGAATTGTTGACACTAATAATTGAACACCCAGTTGATGGTACTGCTTTGATCTTTTGGAAGGATCTAAGGGATCTTTCAGCTTCACAGGCAGCTAATCATGTGCTCTAGATACCATATGTAGAACAAACTCAAGGCAAAATGTGTTCATTAATCCATATCTTACACTGTGCTAATTTTCTGTGTGTGTGTAAGAAGTCTGCAGACTTTGGTGGCGAGGATGAGATATGCCAGCAAGAACACAAGGGCTTGAATTTGTGGTAGCATTTCTATGGGTTTCTCAGTGGAAAATGTACTTGGTGAGGGGGAAAGGAAGTGTATTTGCTGAGGAAATGTTTTCAGTCTTCACACTCCTGGTGCTTTCCTATTTCTGCTTCTGTGTTCAAGGTCTAGGCAGTGGTCTCCCATTTTCAGGCACTTAGAACTGCATGAAAAGAGGACACTGGCTTAAAAAATGTTACTACCATTTCGTTCTGTACTGACCTTGAAAACATTCCAAAAATTACATAATTTTGCAGAGGAAAGATTAGGTAAGGGTTTGAAGTAGGGGAAAACAAACTCAAAAAAAGACAAAATCTCTTGCTTCAGCTGTGCTTGAGCAAGACAACCTCCATAAGGCTTCCTTAATGGCACCTTGGTGTTTACAGGAACGCCACACTGTTGTGTATCTTTGATACTGATTTATTCTGTTCCATGAAACAAATGATTGCAGAATTCAGAATTCATAAACATTTTATCATGGCCTGATGTGTGACTCTATTCATAGCTATTTCAAGATGAGAGATTCTGACACAAGCCTGAGTTTTCCTTTAAAAGGGATTTGTTCAGAACCAAAAGTTTTGAAAGTTCAAAGCATTTAGTCAAAAGGAAATAAATCCAATAACTCTAAATTGGGGCAAAATTACTGGTGTTACAAAGATGAGATAGTTATAACATGCATTTTTCTTCTGTTCAAAAGCCTTTTTTGGACATGTTTTATCCTGGAATGATAACAGGAGGAAGGTGTTCAAAGTGGGATCTATTCAACTGGAGGTGTGCTGTAACTTAGAGTAATTTACTGCAAGTTATTCTTACTCCTAATTTTCACTCCTTGTGGCAGAAGTTGTGGTTGCAGCATCTGGTTATAACTAATTTTGAATTTTTGCATCTTTTAAAGGAGAAGAAAGATCTGAATAACGAGGGATTTGAAATATCTGATTTTTTTCTTTGATTCTTACAGCAAAACAGTTCTGAAGGAGCTTTGCATTTGAAGTGCTGCTTCAATGTCTTTCAAAGAGTATCCAGCCCATAGAAACAGAATTTGTGCCAGTGGAAAACACTGGATTAATTCCAGTCATGCATCAGCTTAATTCTTCATTCATCGTAGGAACATGGAAGAATCAAACATCAAACACATTATGGACAAACTGCATAAGCTGAAATGTTCTTCTAAATGACTTAGAGGAACAACATGTTCTAGTAATTGGCTTTCTTGTATAATGAAGGTTTCTCAAGTCGAATACGTAATCTTCAAGTCACCAAAAAAAAAAAAAAAAAAAAAAAATTGTACCAAAGAAGGCCTGGTTTAGCAGTTGTCATTTTAACAATTTCCAAGAGAAAACTTTATCTGGTGCAGTTCTTTCCCCAAGTCTTTTTGACTTTATATTGCCTGAGCTCCTTTGGCCTTTTAAAAATTGCTCTGGGAAAGCCTGTGAAAGCAGTTTGAGTGGAGGGGAAAGCCTGTGAAAGCAGTTTGAGTGGCCAGTGAGAATCCCTTCATTGCCATATTGTTAATGGCAAAGCCAGCACATTTCACCATTTGTGTTTCTTGTGTAGTTTTGGTTCTGGCTCCTTTCCCTTCTGCCGTAAATAAAGGTAATCTGTGCTAGGCACAGGCATCGACTGAAGCAGCCAGTTAGTCACACTTCAACAGCATGCACATTATTAGCTTATCAGGCAGAACCATCCCACCTCCCATCATGTTTTATCTGTTTGTGAAGAAAGTGCCTTCCTTAGTTGTAATTGAGAAACCAAAGTGACTCAGAGCTTGGAGGTGTCAATAAGAATATATTATGCAGCCAGACTCCCTGTGCCTTGTGTGCAGATGGGTCACTCTGCTTTTGCCTTGTCAGGACGGGTTTTGTTCATGATGGGCTTCCCCTGGTGTCCTGAAAACGATTAACTTGAAGAGAAATTCAAATTTGGGATGTCCCTTGTGAGAACAGGCTACAGTCATTCCTCCCATTTTGTTTGGAAACTCCCTCATTATTTCTGGTACAAAAAGAAGCAGTCCAAGCAGGGTTGAACAAGGAGGCTGAGCTCTATCTCCTGTAGATTACACTTTAAGAAGGGGTCTCAGTTAACATCTACTGTCACCAAATCCAGTTTTCCTAGATAGTCTTGGTGCAATATTACGTCATTAATGAGTTCCACAATTCAGACTTCTTCAAATTAGAATTATTAAATTATTTGGGTTACTGAATTTCTTGGCCAAGTTGACTGCTTGGTGCTTCTGGCCATAATAGCTGATCACTGATATCTTGGGGTGAAGGTGCTGTATGTTACAAACGTTTAATTTACTTCCTTCCTTTATGGAATAAACAAAGAAATATTTAGTGTATAAACTAAGGCTAAATTAAACATATGTATGTGAACACTACAGAGTATTGTTCACACGTAGTAGCTGGAGCTTGTTTTGTGCCTCATGCTGAAGGCTTCACAACAGCACTCTAAGAAAGGTTGTCAGAGTAATTTTTTCCCCTCTGATGCCTATGTTCTGTGGCTGCATCTGCAGCCTTTGAGTTAATGACTGTTGTATTTCAGCTGCACTCTCTGAAGTCTCTGGGTGATGGAGCTGTCCAGTTTTGACTCTTTTAGTAGTTGAACTGTTCTCTTGCAGGTGAGGTACCAAATATAAACCCTTAGCCCCTTTCATCTAAGTAATCAAGATCCTTTACTGTAAATACTGATTTTATAAAAGCTTTCTGTGTTCTCTGCTATTTTAGAGATTTTAGAGATTACAAAAGGACATATTTATAGCAGCACAAACCCAAGTATGTGATGGCATTCAGAAGAATGGATGAAAAGTAATTTTTGCCACTTCTCCCCTTTTCATTGGAAGTCTTTGTATTTTCCTCTTTATTTTTTGTCTTGTATTACTGTAAGCTTGAACTTTTACATTCATGGATAATCTATTGAATGCATTCCTGTTTGTGCAGGTGTGTACAAGGCTGGATTGTGCTTTAGCCTCATGAGGTTGCAGTAGCTGTTTAACTTGCTCACAAAATTTCAGAGTATAAAGTTCCAGATTTAAAGACTCCAATGTTACCAATTCCTGTCACGAATCCGATGATCCTAGGGGGTCTTTTCCAACCTAAATGATTCTGTGATTCTTAGCCCCTAAAAATACTCATCTGAGACTCAGGATTGTACTTTTTCCATCTGTGAGGTATCTCCTCTCTCACCTCTGTTGGTTAAATCCAGGGTTGTGCTTGGAACTTCTGTTCTCAGAAGGGACACAGTGGATGGCAGGATCCCCCTCAGCTCCTTCCAACTGGCCTTGGAGTCAAGGAAGATGTGTGAAAGGGGATAGAAGAGATAAGAGTGGGGTGCAAAGAATCCTCCCAGAATTGTGAAACTGAGGCAGTGCTCAGGACTGAACCTGCAGCAATTCTGCAAAGCAGCACTCTCTAGGAACCTCGCCTGGATTAGCATCTCACTGCTGCTTTGTCCATAAATTCCAGCTCAATGTGCCACTGCTGCAATGCAGGTACAGTTTGTGCCTCACTGAAGATCTTGGATTTGAGACTTGTTTTGATGGCAAGTTGGTTCAAGTTTGAACAACCTGTGCCTTCAACAAAAGAGTAGGAAGAGCCTTACCTTCAGAATTTCAAAACTCTTGTCATTTTAAAAATTTAGTTTATTTATCTTCAGTAATTGTGCTTGGATTTATCAATGCTGAAATTTTGTTTCTGATAACAGACATGATCCAAGTGAAGATGATAACATCAGATAAAGTAGATAGAAGAGGATTATCTTGTGTGGAGGAAACACTTTGTGAATCACAACACTGAGGCCAGGTGTATCATAGTTACAATTGGCCATGGGCAAAATCTTCAGACAGTAACATTTTTATTCATGCTTTTGGCATGATTCCTGTGGATTAGTAATACTTCCTTTCCCTATCTTTCCGTGGAAAAGCAATTTTTCTCCCACCTGTATCTTCTCATTTACATATGTAAACATTTCTTACACTTCTCAGTGATTCAGAGAGATGCTGACACCTTTCTGATGAGCCTTTCCAGTCTCCACTGCCCACTCTGGATTTTCTCAGCTAGCCATCTTCCTGCTTTTTCTCATTCTCCAGAGAAATTCTGTATCAGCATCTACAACACAATTGTCAGCTGACCTTTGTTGTGATGTCTGTAAAGTGTTATTTGATGGGGTGTAGCCTATGTGTGCTCCAAGAGCACTTCCCATCAGGATGATCCCTGTGTATTTGGGCACAGGACTGAGAGCCACGATCCAGGAGTTCTCAGCTGGGATTTCTCACTAAGTAGAAGATGATGTCTCTGCTTCAGTTCATTGATGTGTTCTGTGGGAATGGTATTTACATCTTGGAGCATTTACGACAGCTAAGTGCTCAAATATTCTGGTGGAAAGAAGTGCCATTGAAAGAGAGATTGTGCCAGCAGAGTTTTTCTTCAAAATGCCTCTTTCTTCTCTATTTTTCTGCTGTAGAGTCTGATATTTAATTTAGAGGTACTTAATTCTTTCCCTCTTTCCCAAATGTAGTTGGGTGCCTCATTTCCATTTTCAATGGAGCTGTGGGAACAGAAAACTGAGGATGAATCAGTTACCAGCAGTTACACATATGAAGGGAAAACTATACTCCTAAGGATGCAAACATAGTCCATATAAATTTTTTGATTTAGTTTGAATTTTACTAGTTAAGTTTGATGGATATGTACTGATCTGCCTCAGTACTTCCTGTGGTCCAGTTTTAATGGCTGCTTGGAAAAAACCCCCACCTCTCTCTCTGCTACAGTCATTGAGTGGCTTTCTCTGGGATCATCTCTCATTTTCTGGCCCGTCTCATTTTCAAGCTGCATTATTTTATCAAATTTAATGGCAACCGACTCTTCTTTGTAACCAGTTATAATGGTAAGAACTTTTAAACTTTGAACTTTTAAATGACATTGAAATTCTTATTTTAGCAGCACGAAGATGTGTTTGATGTGATCTTTTACTTTCTTTAAAAATAAAAACCCAGTTCAAAGGAAGGAAAAATTACTCCTAGGGTCTTTCAAATCCTAGCTGCATTCCATAAATTTGACTGTAGGCTTAAATTGAAAAAAACCATAATATTTAATAGGTAACATAAAATCCTTAAGAATTGGATAGGCTCTCTGCTTTAAAATGATAGAACTCAGAAAAAGGGAATCAAACCCACATAAGAGCTCATTGTTAAAAGTAATTGAGAACTAAAAGCCTCCTTGGATACTTGTGTGTATCCTTTTAAAGTTGATAGAAACAGTCTGAGAACTTTCCTGAAAGCACGTGCCTGGAATAGCTCTTGGGCATGAGCTATTTAATGCTATCCCAGCCTGTTAGAATAGAACTCCTGTCAGCTGGAACACCTTTATGTTGTTTCAGAACACTGTCAATGTGTTTACAGAATTTTTTGCCCCTCAGTTACAAGTGTGGTTCAGTGGTGAGCAAAAGTAGCTCCCTTCTAGTGCCCATTTACATCCCATATTCCAGCTCAGTTCCTGGAGCCGTTTGTTCACTGCTGAGGTCCTATCCTGACTTGCATCCCTAGCAGAGAGAAAAACTCTACCACATTATAGAGAATGGGTTAAGAATTATAAAGGTTTATTCATTTTAATAACTCTATTCCGAATCTGCCCATATATGTAGATATAAATATAAAAGTCCCAGAAATCCCAGGGACAAGACACAGAACCTGTCTGCCATCTGACATTTTTGACAAGCTCTCCAGAATTAATCTGTCTAGGAGCTACAATGCTCAGCTCAATTATGGAAAGGCTGCATCTGTGTTCAAAGCTGTTGAGAGAGAAAGAAGAAAGTAAAAATGTCCACTAGATTTGATTAACTGCTTTCGGCCTGATGAATAAAGACAGATGGTTACTAGTTATTTTTCCTTAATGGATTTTGGAGCTCCATTTGGTGGATGAATTAATGTTATAGGTCCCAAGTCTGCCTTTGAATCTACGCCTGCCTACCCCTTAGTGATTCCAGCAAAGTTTGTGTGCCTCCAAGAGAGACATTTGCCCTGAGGCTGTCATATATATTGTTAAAAACAGTTTTGAAATTAAAAAATAAAAGTGAAGCGATAATTTACAGTACTAATAAAACAACTTACGAGCTCTGCACAGCTCAGGAAGGAATCCCTTACAAGGGATGATAGTTTTGAAGTCCCTGTGCAGACTTATCCCCATAGAATCTGTGCCTGTTTGGGAATGACCTCCACCTGCAGCCCGACAGTATTTTAATACCGACTTTAAAACTTGGAGAAGTTAATTTTAAAGTTGCACTTGCTAGTTGTGTCACCTGGAAAGTAGAAATAAATAGTTTTATGGTGTAGGTTCATTTGCATGAATCGATTATCATATCTCAGATCCAGGTGGGGAAGGTCTTTAAGGCAGGCTCTAATTCTGCAGGTGTGCATGTTTAAAAACATGGCTGTGAACATTTCTTTCTTTACTTGCATGCGAATATCTGTGTTTATTTTTAAGAATGTGCATAAGTATCTGTGAGTTTGGGCTCTTGGGGAGCATTTAGGCCTAATGGGTCTCAAGACTGTCGTTCAGCAACCTATTAAATCATCTGTATAGTTTTATGAGGGGATAGTCATGGTGATTTTAATGGGATTAAATTTGCTTACATCCAAACACTTTTTGAGTCAGGGTAAAGGTTACTGCATGATAAAAAAAAAATGTTTAAGATGGACAATATAATAAAGGGAAGCAAACCAAGACAAAATTACGTTGAATACACAGATTTTTCCATAGTTAGTGGATTGCCCAGAGACAAAACACCATTTAACTAAAATGCTGCCTGCCACAGAACCATCAATCCCCCCCCCAAATCCTGAAAGGCACCTTGAGGGGTTGTTTGTCCCCCTGCTCCATGGCAGGATCATCTGTCACCAAGTCATTCCTGACGATGTTGGAAGGCAATCGCAGCCGTTTACAAGCAGCGCAAAAACGGCTGAAAAATGCCGGGAGTGGGGACGTCCTTCAGATCTCAGCACCGAAGGGGAAATGGGGGACATCCAGTACGTAGCATTCAATCACAACAATAATGTAAGTCACTGATTGCACACACAGTGAGGTCACAGTTCCTCAACAGGAAAAACACATGGCTTCAGCCTTTGGAAGCGAGGGGCTTGTCCTCCAAGCGACAGCAGACAGAGTGCGCTGAGGGCAGGTGTCACTTCGTCATGGCTGATTGCTTCACGCTTTTGGAATCATGGCTCGTTTTTCATCTCATTTTGCTTTGGCTTTCATTTCAAAGGCTGGCTGATGTAACTCCGAGGAAAACCTAAAAATAAGCAAATTCCACTGATGAGAGGCAGAGATGTTTTTTAAGAGTTTGCAGGTGGAGGGGAGGCACGTGGCAGATGTGCGTAGTTAATAACTCACATTGCAATGGGGAGATGCTACCACCCATTTTCCTTCATCCTCTGTGCAGAGTCCACGCTCAAAGCTCAGACATCTTCTGGGGCTCTAAGTTGTGTGTGATTCATTTTTTATGTTGTCACTATCTACAGTGAATGACAAGTTATGTTGGTGATGTAAATCTCCCCACTTCAAGGGTACTCTGAGACAGTTTCTCTGTTTGTCCATATGTGCTTTAATCAGACTTTGGATTTCCATGCTTGCCTAATTTTCTGGGTTTACCTCTATATTTACATTGCTATTTATGAATTTAACTGCACCAAAATTATGTGGCTTTTGCAGAGATAATACCTATATGTTTGAAAACAATTTATGGTCTAATATTAAGATGTAATGGAAAAGGCGGGATGTAAACCAGATGTGTCTCCAACCTGCCAATGTTTGAAGACATGCAGGAGGAACAGTTACAGAAGGATGATGCAAAGTGTGGGTTTTATCTGATGTAGATATGGTTGGTATGACTTGTGGTTAGGGCAGAGCATGAGAAGTAAGGCAGGCAAAGCAGCATGTGCTTTTCAGGAAGCACCTGCAAAGAAACGATCGGGCTGTGGGCTATGAAAATGTGGAAATCCTTTGTGTTCTAAGCACAGAGGTGCTGAAATGCTGCCATTAACTTCAGAGAGGCAAAGCTGCAGAGAAAGGGAGGGAAAAGGGAGATACAATAAAAACCTAATTGGGAAAACAAACTCAACTTCCCTTTGAGAGTGCAGCTTATGTCTTTAGTTCTCATTTAGTGAGGCAGCACTGTGCTGTGTTCTGTCCTAGGCAGGGCTGGGATGTTATTCTGAATATACCAGAGGAAATTTTAGGGAACAGTCTGTGCTGTCAGAGAAGTGCAGTGAGATAAAGTGGTATCTTTTCTTCTCTCACACTGATGGTTCTCTGAAAATCGTTTCATGTTACTGGATGACAGAAAAAAGGCAAGCAATTGTAATTTCTCATGAGGATAACCTGGAGATGATTCTTGGCTAACTGCCTAAAGAGTGCCTAATTGCCTTTAGGTTTTCTGATTCTATCCTCTTCTTGGAAAATAATCACAATTGGGTTGATAAAAATTACTTATTGTGGAAAGAGTGAAATCCCCTTTTAGCTCTTCCTGAAAGCCCAGAGATACATGGATGTCTGGAGAGTTTGGGGAGAAAACCTCCCTTCCAAATACAAAGGAGTGCTCATAATTTTAATGATTTCTCTGATGTTTTGTCTATTGCAGAAAACTTACAAAGGGTGATTAGAGTTCTTGTAAATACTGAGGCAGAACTTACCGCCCTTGGCTTCATTTACAGGTCCAAATTTGCCATCAGTAGAGACATTCTTCACTCTTAGTTTATTTCTTACATTTGAGAAAATAACAGGAGATTTAGCTGAGGAAATTGTTGTTGCTGTTGTTATTATTACTGTCTTTTGTTAGTATTGAATTTTGAGGAATGATGGGCACAGTTTTTTCTTCACTGCCAAGGGATGATCTTCAGGATCCATTGTCTATCTCTGAATTTACAATATTTACCATTATTATATTTCCAAAACCAAAATCTTCTGCAGTTTAGAGGTAAAAGGTATTTCTTACTTTTCTTTAATACGTATACACTTTATTTGACAGGAATTATTTTCCCCAAGGGTCTATTAAATACACAGTTTGAAGACAAAGGAGGGGTTGCACAGCTTTATTTTCTCTACTACATAATCCTTTTTTGCTTTAATTCAGTTCATGCCTGTGAGTTCAGAGATCTTAATTCACAAATATACTTGGCTGCATTTCTAGCTTTAGGCAGAGTAATGGTTTTGTTGTCTTTACTGGGACAACTCACATGCTTCAAGTTGAGTGCATGAAGAGAGAACAGGCTGAAAGAAGAGGATTAGCTCAACCTTTGTAAAGGAGCTCTACAGAATTTATAAGAGGAAAATCTGTTTGCCCAAATTAATTTTGTTTATGGAAAGTCAACAGTTTCTGCATCCGGGACTGATAGCCTGACAGGTATTCATGTAGCCATTAAGTCCACCAAAATCCAAATGTATGAAGGTGTTTATGTTCTCTCAAAAGCTGCAGCAATAAAAGTGAGCAATTTCTTTTTTTTTTTTTCTGCTCCTATATGTACTTGCCACTAGAATATTGTTTCTGTCTTGCTTAATGACTCATTTGTTGAAACAGATTCCAACCTGTTTTATGCTGAAATTATTTTCCAGGAAAAGCCTCATATACCAGAACCTCCCTACAGAACCTGAAATGCAGAGCCCTGACCCAAGCCACAAAGGAACAAGAAGTACAGGGAGCAGGAGCTCTCAGGAGCCACAGCCGAAAAAACCTGAATCAGCAGGCAAAACAACAAAACAGTAAATTGAAGAGTTCTGTGGGAAATTATAACCTGAAATGAAAAACAAATCTGTGACTAGCAGAGAAAGCTGAAACAGAGATTGGATGTGTAGAAAAAGTGCTTCATACTTCTAGACAGTGTAATTGATGTTCCACTTGGGACAGAAGAATATCAGTTGTATCCAGTTGGGGCAGCAGCTATTGGATATGGCACGTGGTACTTCTGGCTGGAGGGAAAATGCTGAAAGGAAAAAATACTGACTAGTAAGTTACTGGAAAGTGGAAAGAAAGCCCATGGGAAAAGTGGCCAAAGAATTGAAAAACGATGCAGGATGAGGTAACAGAGACATGCCTGAAAACCTCGTGGTTGAACTGGAGCTTCAAGAAAGCTGGAAAGTCACAGAGGCTTAAAAAAATTAGAAACATCAGGAAAATCAATTAACTCAAAAGGGAGCTGTGGAACGCAAAGACAGTAGAGAGCTCATTACTAAGGCAGAGCCAAGGAAGAGATTGGTGGTGTATTTCAAAGAAGTTGTGACCAGGTTCAGCTTCACCACATTTCAAAGGAATTGGGAAACCTGAACCTTTCTTCTGCCTTTTTTTGGTGTTAAGAACAGCAATCAAAAGCACAGGCTGCATCCATCATGCTGAAAAACATAGAGCCAACACAGTATGACAGGACGAAAGCTTCAAGAAATGGGGAGGAAGTAAATGTCTATGAAGAAGTGATTCAGCCTCCAGAATGGGAGTGTGGAGTCAACAATTTGATGTCTGTGATGAAGGTCCCGCACACTGGAGGGGTGTCCTTGCTTTGTCCTGGGGACAGTGTTCTGCAGGGATACTGCAGCAGGTGAAAGGTGCTGTGACTGCAGGATTTGAAGGAAGAAAAGCTGAATTTTAAGAGACTGGCTGTTCATGTTGCCGATTACCATGGAGTGATTGTTCTTCAGGAAAGTCATCTTCTTTTGCCATTGAATAATTGGCTTTCCAGAGTCACCACGTAGCATGGAGAGATTTAGATGGTAGGGCACATGTGAGATCTGCAAAGCCCCCAGGAGAAACATCAGGAACAGGCACAGAGATCAAAGTGCTCAGTGAGGGCCAGCAATGACACAGCTGCCAGGAGGATGCTCAGGATCATTTCTCTGCTGCTGTTTGCCACTGGCATGGACTGACTCTGGAATCAGGGTCCAGACTTTAGTACAGGCTCTGTAGCTCGCCATGGTATAAAGGGACAGGGCACTGAGTTATTGTGAGGTGGCTCTGAAAAGCCATCCCTCTTCTCTTGGAAGAAAGAACTGTCCCAGCAAGGGCAGGGTGAGCTTAGCCCCAAATCAATTAACTTAAATCCATTCTCATCGTAACACAGATGTCATGGTGATGCAAAATCCTGCCAGTTTGGAGGAGCCTTCCTTTTTCCAGGAAACTGTAAGAAGAAGGTGAGATAAGTGTGTATGTTCATAGCATGAGTAAGCATGGCATAGAGAAATAGGAAATAATGCAAACTCTATTGCAGTCCTGGGTTACTACACAGCCTTTAGAGCTGGAGACATCTCAAAGGGGTAAAGAGAAAAGTAGGTGTTTTTTCAAGATGAGTAGTTGGCACAGGATGATAAAACTTATCTTGTAGCAAAATTGTGCCGAAAAATCCTCAAGCAGCCATCTGTTATTGCTGGTGTGAGAGAAGGTGCAGAGGCTTTGTGAAGTAGGCACTCCACACTAGCAGTTTTCAGCCAGTTTTAGATCATAACCTCCTTTCTTGGTGTATATGATCTACGCATTTACATGGAATTTTATTCGCCCACCAGGGCGAACACACGGTCACCTTCTCATTAAAAGAAGCCTTCAGTGGTTGTATTTTATATTAAAATGATAAACTGAGCATCGAGTCAGTCCCCTCAGCTGTTCTGCAGGGGTGTGGGTGCAGACAGGTGTTGTGTCCGTGCCCCACAGTGGGTGGGTGTGTAAGGAATGCATGTGGCACCCCCAGCTTTCCAAATATCCCCACCCTGCCAGCTGTGTCTGAGGGAGGGGCTGTGTACGAGCACAAAACACATTTCAGTAGGGGAGACTGGAGCAGAGGGGGAATCTCATGGAGCTTGCTCTGCAGTGAGCAGGCATGGTGGCCACCCCAGTGTGGCCGCTTGCCCACCTCTGCCTCAGCCCCACAGGCTGAGGGGAGCCAGGGCAAACATCAGGCTGGAGGTGATCACTTCTGCCCCTCATCCCACTATGGGAAAGCTCCATCTTGCTGTACCCTCATGCTCTAAATGCCAGCACATCTGTGATCATCTAAATCACGTGACAGACCAGTGATGGAGAGACCAAAACTACCCAGGAAAGTAATTTAAGAAGATGCCTTCATGGACAGCAAGGTATAGCTGACCTCAAGAGAGGTGTGCTAATAAAAGCAGAAGCAGCAAATGGCAAAGAGAAATGAAAATATCTTTCCTTTTGTGCACTGGTGGGAGGATGGGTGGATGAGTGTTCACAAGAGTAAAGAATGATGAGCAGACCTTGAGGGTGATGTTCCTTTAAGAAAGTGGCTTCATCTCTGGTGTAAACTACCTGTAGAGGTATGTAAACATTTTCACTCGCTGGAAAAGTGTATATTCAACAGATTTGTAATCCCTTAAAACCCCAAAGCCATAATGGAATGGGAATGTGCTCTGTTTCATGTCAGGTTTGCACCATGCGCTTCAGTTTTTCGTGTCTGAAATCAGATAGATCAGCCCCACGTTGTCTGGGAAAACCAGCTACATCATGTTAGCTGGGTCTGTGGTAACGTAGGCTTCTCTCAAATCAGTCACCAGGGGGTTTCAAACAGGGTTAAATATGCATGGCTAATTTGTATCTCAATCCCTTTGGCTGGCTGGCTTTTAATTTTTTTTTTAATTGCTTAAATAACTTTCAGAACACAGCACAGTAAGTATTAAATCTCTTTAATATATTTAATTGATTCCTTTCCCCCCTAGACACACAACTTGCTGTGGCTACCAAGCCAGTGATTCCTGTCAAAACCAAGGTAAATGTCATCACTGGTGGTTAGCTGAAGACTGGATCTCAGGTGTGCTACCTGTGTTCACCTGACAAAGTGCCCCTCATGGCAAACCAGCCATCACCTGTTCCCAGCCTCCCAGCACCCCCTGAGTGTCAATTTACTGTAGGTATTTGCTGAATGTGGAGTAGGTAAATAGGCAAAGGTGGGCACTAAAGCAGAGAAGGTAATTTGGGGTTTTTTGTTGAAAGAGGAGGGTTATCCACGTGATGAAGCCCAAGACAGTTTGTGTTCCAGAGATTAAATAACCCTGGCTTGACTCATTTTTGTCACTGCCCGTCAAAAACCAGTTCCACTGAAACTACACCCTAAGTTTTTCAACTATTTCTCATAAAGGAAACTGTTCCTTTTCTTACTGTCTAGGAAAGTGTACTTTAAAGATATATTAAAAAAAAAAAAAAGGCAGTTAATCTTTTCCTGGAGCCAGTGCTTGCTGCATCATGTCCATTCCCAGTGCTGTCAATCATTATCCGGCCAGCACATTGTTCAGAAGGTGGAGCTGTCAGGCAGAAGGAATGAAAGGTGAGGAAAGGAAGACTCCTGCTCCTTGCTGATGCCAAGGGTAAGTGAGATTATGTCAAAGCCTTAAACAGAGTCCCCTTTCTCTGCCCCACCCCCTGCTCCTATGTAACACACACTGCATTTAGCGATACCTGCTCGCACCCGGCCGGCGGTGGGGTGGGAGTGCCGGCTTCTCCCGGCTGCCGATGGATGCTGCGGCCAGCAGCCCCCTGGGGTGGCTCTGCGCGGGTGTCACCACGCTTTTTGGGGTCACCGTGCTCTGCAGGGCCCAGGGGAGCCCGCTGGACAAAGCAAAGGTGCTGCTCTGGAGCCTCCCGCCCGCCTTGCTGTGTGTGGTCACTCTGGGGGCTGGCGGGGGGCTGGGGGTGTTTGTGGCAGTGTGCCTCTTCTGCTCCGTGTGCCTGGGGGACAGGGACCTGCTGCCCGTGGGTGACAGAGCCGTGCTCATCACAGGTAAGGTGCTGCCAGTGCGCAGAAACAAACAAAACCTGCCTTTTCTCGCAAGTGGGCTGGAAAACTTCTTGTCCTCGGGTTAGTGCATGCTTGTGAGAGTTCTTGTTATCCTTTCTTTTTCTGCTCGTTTTATTTGCTTCGGCAGAGATTTTTTTTTTTTTTCCCCAGGTAAATAAGTGCTCTGAAATTAAGTAGAAAAACATCTTAATAGATGCTATTATTTTTTAGTGTCTCGTTTAATCTTTACAAGTAGCTTTTTAGACGTACTTGTGAAATTAACTGGTGCAAGAAGCATAAGCATACTTATGATGGTCTAATTTTTTAGGAGAGACAATAATTCCCGGGAGCCCTCAGAACACTAAATTCATACATTACTTTTGTTTACTTGAATTAATTGTGCTGGTTATGGATGTACAGTTGTCTTTCGGGGGTGTGTGTGTACATAGTGCACACTGTGTCTGTCGTGCACATATTTCAAGACACTGGTTTGGTGCCATCTCTTTGAAACCCTCTGTGAAATAATTTAGGAGGGAGTAATTCCCTTCACTAGCAGGGAAAGTTCAGAGCTAATTAATTCAGTTGCTATTACCACTCTGATCTACTCAAAATCCACTTTTATTTTGCAGGGATTGCATTTTTGTAGTTTTATGGCTTTTCTCCTGTTTCCTCTAAAACTTTAGGTGTTGTATATTTAGATGTTGCTTATTTGTGTTAATCAAATCTTTTAACTGGAGTGCCTGCCTACTGCTTCTTGCACTCTTAATTTGCTGGGTTTTGTTTTGTTTTCTGTGTTTTTCCCCCCTCTGGAATGCTGATTTAAGTTGCTTTGGTTTATATAGCAATTTCTAGCAGGATTTCATTACATTTTATAGGAACACCTGGAAATAATTTAGATTTGCCTAGCAAGCTTTAATGCAGGGATTAAGTATAAAAGTTGAGAGAGGACAAGATCAGCAGCAAGTTGTCCCCTTGCAGTTTATCTGCCAGCTGGGTTTCTCCCTGCAAGTGTGTCAGATGAAGATGGGTATTGGTGTGGGGAACAGGGAGCAATCCTTTCCCAACCCCGCAGACTCAGGGGGTGTACTTGCACTTGAGCATCTCCTTGCTCTTTGTAAGACTGCAAATCTTCAGGAAAAAGCACTCTCTGGGAGCTTATCTGCTCTGGAGTCTGAATTAGGATGATAGAAGGGAGTTCGGAACATTTGGGTATAGTCCAGTAAGGGAATGTGCTTCCCTTGTACCTGTGCGGCAACTGTCCTGAAGAAATGCAAGTTTGGACATCTCTGACAGCTGATTAATTTGAGGAGGCTCTTCTTTGTCTTTATTGGAATCCTATGCAATCCATCAAACCCTCCATCAACTGAAACATAAGTTTTACTCAACATGTATTTTGGTTAACCTGCTGTGACTGTTGTATTCTTCCCCATACCAACTACACGATGTGTGTCCCTGTGCATTTGCGGGTGCAAGGTGCCTTTAAGTAGACTTTGGTGTCATTTTCTCCAGTTTAGACAAGACCTCAGGCAGGCACTTCGTGGAAAGTGATGATTTTAATTATTTTTTTCTGTTTCCCTCCTCCTTTCAGCCCCGCAGGGCTGAGGAATGTGGCTGTGTCCTGAGCAGCTGCCACGGATTCCTCGTGAGCCTTTGGGCAGAGGCTGGAGCAGGCTCTGCTGCTGTCCCTGGGTTCTGTCACACGTTGTTCTGCTCCTCTTTGGATGCTCCTTGTACCAGTGCTGCTCTGCATTATTTATTTAAGCCAGCAGTTCACTGGAGTACCAGGATAGGGGAAAAACTGTGGAAATGCTTTTTCACATGGATAACTGTGGGCACGTGAGCAGGCTCAAAGCCATTGCTGAAACTCTGCTGTGGATCCTCTTGCTGGGAGCAAGAGCTCCAATATCCTTAAACAGAAGCTCCTGGCATGCAAACACTTCAGTGGTAAATGCAATAGCCACCTTCCCTAAAAATTAAATTACTAGCAAGGTCCAAAGTAACAGGAGTAGTAAAATTCTGTCCCTGGTCAGTCTGTGTGCAGTGGGATGAATTTCTCCAGTTAATTTGGTCTTTCCATTCTTGGAGGAGTGATTTGGTGCATGTTCAGCATGAGTTAATTGTAAATTCTCAGTAATGGATCAGTCACAGTCAGTAGTGACTGCTTTCCTTCAAATAAGTCTTCTCATAACCCACAAATTATTTTGGCATAGAAGCATGAGTATGATTGGGAGGGAATTGTCTTTTTTTTTTTTTTTTTTCCTATGGACACTCTTTGGATTCTAGGAATTGGAAGAGTAAAGCTTCTCTGGACGTCAATAACGTGTCTGAAACTCAAATCATATTTGTTTTGGAATAAAAAAAGCCAGGGACAAACCCAGCATCAGGCAATGATAAAAACAACTTTTATTGCTTTCCTGGAATTGCTATGCCCATCCCAAATTCAAGTTGCATTGTATTCTGCCCATTTTCAAGTTAAAGCTGCAATGTAAAACTTTGGTAATATGTAGCTGTGGCTGTGTACTTGCTGGGAATGATGAAAGAGGAAGGATTTGATCGGAAAGTAGGGTTTTTCACTAAAAGAAAAAGAAGGAAAGTGACCCCACCCTCAAACTTAGAAATCTGTCATGTCTGGGATATTTGCAGGCTTCTTCATGTCTCTTTAGGGAATTCAAAGAATGCAGGTTTGTTCTGTCAGGTCAGAACTGGAGAAGCTTAACGTGATGTTTGTAGTGCTCTGGTGCATCTTCAGCAAATTGCGGACTTCAAAAATGCCAAAAAGCTGATTTTTTTCTTCCTAGGAGTTAAATAGAGCATGAGTAATTCTTTTCTACTTTTTCAAGATGCACTGATTGATCCAGACATTTAGTACGTGTTTTCTTCAAGCCACCTGGAATTAATATTTTTCACCTTTCAGGACTAAAGACCCAGTTAAAAGACCGAATCCAGAAAAGAGGATCTAATGCGATTATGATGAGTCTCTTTGGCAGTCAAATTCTATTGACTACATATTTTAAATGTAGGAGCAGACCTGTGAATAACTCATATCTTTTTTTGGTGTGCCAAAGTCACAGACTAAACCTCAGAAGTTTATAGCAGGGTTAAGTAGGGAGTATTGTGGCTCTTTCACAAACAAGAGAATAGTAAAATATCTGGCAGGAGCTCCAGTTCTTCGTCTCACATTCAGATTTCCAGGGTTTGGAAACTGAACGTTGATGTAGTAAATTGTTATTGCAGGAGATCCTGGATCCCAGTGCACAGCAGCATCCAGGACCTTTCTCTGCTGTAGTTACAGTGGAGGATCTGGTGCAGCATTGTGGAACAGGCTGATGCTTTACGGTGTAAAAACGGTATTAATTTGTTAAACTCCTAATTTTCCACCTAATCTAGTCCTCTGCAAAGCTCCTGAAGCACAGCACCTATAAACTCCTTCCCTGTCACTGCCTGTGTTGCTTCACTGGGGGCTTGGTGGGGACATGAGTGATGTGTTTCTTTCCTTATGGAGCAAGTTTCACTGTAGGTGGGAAGAATGGAAACTAGCATTAAAAAAATGGAGAGAAAACACTTTAGATTAACTTACAACGCTTGGGGGTGTTGGTTGATGAGAAGCTGCATGTGACCCAGCACTGTGGGTTGATGAGAAGCGGAATGGGACCAGACATCCAGCTGTGTCCTGGTCTCCTTCCAAAACTGTGTGGGCAGCTGGGGGGGTGGGATTCTGACATGGACCTGCTGAAGTGAGTCCAGAGAAGGCTACAAAAATGATCAGAGGACTTGGGGCACCTCTCCTGTGAATACAGAGGTAGAGAGCTGGGATGGCCCCAGGGGGACCTTAGGGGCCCTTCCTGTGCATAAAGGGGCTCCAAGAGAGCTGGAGAAGGACTTTTCACAAGGGCATGAAGTGACAGGACAAGGGGGAATGGCTTCAAACTGAAAGACAGCAGGTTTGGATCAGATATTAGGAAGGAATTCTCCCCTGTGAGGGTGGCTAGGCCTGGCATAGGTTGCCCAGAGAAGCTGTGGCTGCCCCATCCCTGGAAATGTCCAAGGCCAGGTTGGATGGGGCTTGGAGCAACCTGGGACAGTGGAAGGTGTCTCTAGCCATGGCAGGGGGTTGGAATGGGATGATCTTCCAAGTCCTTTCCAACCCAAACCATTCTATCTTTTATTCTGTAGCAGCAGCAGAATACTCTGTCACAGGGGGAGACTCGTGAATCAAATTATTTGTTAAATATCCTTCATTGGCACCTGATGGGAAGGACTACACAATTGTGATCCCAAAAACACAATTGTTTGTTTGCTCTCACATTGTTTCCTGCACCTACTAGGTCATTGCTTTATATAGGCAAAGTTTGGGAAAAGTTTGGAAGAGGATAGACAGGATAAGAAAAATTCTGATGCAAATTTGCATGAATTCAATAGCTGACTTGGCACAGAAATGTCATTTGGAAGCTTTCTTAGGTTCTGAAAGCATTGGAATGCTTTGCAGGTAAAGCAACAGTTGCTTAGTTTTGGCTTGGTTACAGTCTGTAATAAAAAGTGCTTATCTGAGGGATCTGTGTGGTAGATGTGTGAATTAAATAATGCTAATTCTTGGAATGAAGAAATAGAATCCAAGAATTTGAATGCTCTATAATTGCTTTGCCCTTTGGAGATTTCAAATTAAAACAGTAGTGTGTGGTTTTTTGCTGTTCGTTTTTTTTCTCTTAGATACGTTTGTTACCAGGTTTCAGTCTGAATATTTGTATAAAACCAAAGTAGGGCTTTATTTGCTCTCTGTGTATAAAGTCAGAGCATCTGTCAGTGGCAGAGGGTGAGCTGATTCCACCAGCTCTGAGTCAGGAGAACATGGCCTGTCAACCTTTGAGGAACATTTAAAGGTCCAGCTGCTCAGACTTCAGATCTGAACCATTCTTTCTACTGACATATGTATTTCAGGGACTTTGACATCGTATTTTTGTTTATATTTGCATGGCTTTCCAATGTGCGTGTTGTTTTTTTTTAATGATGGTGTAGGATAGACCTACTTTCCATGTTCTTTTGATGCTTTCAGGAAGTGACACTGGGATTGGACATGCACTGGCTAAACACCTGGACAGCTTGGGTTTTGTTGTGTTTGCTGGGGTTTTGAACGAGGATGGCCCTGGAGCTGAGGAGCTGCGGCGCTCCTGTTCCCAGAGACTCTCTGTCCTGCAGCTGGATATCACCAATACCACTCAGGTCAAGGAGGCCTATCTGACAGTCTCAGAGAAGGTGCAAAATGCAGGTACAGCTTTTTTCTCCCCCCTTTGCAATGGAAGTCCTGATGTAGCAGCTTAGCAGCTGCATCTCCTCACTGTTGGCTGCACCATGGCTTAGGTGTGTAGGACATTTCCGGGGTAAAGTCTTGGGCAGTCAGGGTATTTCCATCCACATCCTGCTTTCTGGGATATGGGAAGATGGTAGTGACTGGCCCAGGAGTGGGGAATGTGCATCTGCAACTGCAGATCATCTGTTTTGGTCTGGAGTCACCATCCAGCTCACTGGAATTATCACTGGTGTAACCCTTAAGGAATTGTTTTCCTGGTGTGTTGCAGCCTTGTGCTTTCTCCTCCTCCCAGGACTCTGGGGTGTCGTGAACAACGCAGGAATCCTGGGCTTCCCTGCTGATGGGGAGCTGCTTCCCATGAGCACCTACAGGCACTGCATGGAGGTGAATTTCTTTGGGGCTGTGGAGGTGTCCAAGACCTTCTTGCCGCTGCTCCGGAAATCGCAGGGGAGGCTGGTGAACATGTCCAGCATGGCAGGTGAGCTGAGCTACAGCACCAAATAAAGTCCTGCAGCAAATGCCAGGCAATTGTTGTCCATACACCCAGGGAATAAATGTTAAGGTAAGAAATCCAGGTTTTTCTTTAGTTTGGGACATTACTCCCAGAAAACAGTCTTTAAAGAAGAGTATAATGTGGTTAAAAATATGCTGTGAGAAAAAACCCAGTAAAATTCAGATCTTGTGTTCTAGATGCCACGAGTGATAACTTTGTGAGCTTCCATAAAGATGGATGGTACGTCACAGGTATTTCTATAACATGTTCAGGCAGAGGTCTGTGACTACATCAGTTTGTGATATCTACTGATAATTTCAGAGCTGTGTGTCTGTATTTCTTTAAAAATACTTTGGATGTCTTAGAAATACTTAGACCTAACTTATTAGCAAAGTAGTATTTTTCCACAAAAAAAAATCCAAAACCTTTTTAAAAATTAACATATGCTTTCCATGTCTTTCCCAATAGATTTTGCTTAATATACATATATACACATGTCTTTATAATGTGACCTATTCTAGGAGGACAGCTGAGGTGCTAACATGTAGGAACTGATGTAATACAGTCATGCAGTATCTGGTAGCCAACAGCTGAGGAGCAAGAATGCTCCTTTGAAAATGAGACCTGCTAGAAGCAGAAGGTCATGCTGCTGGAAAGTATTTTGGAGTAAGAGCTCTTAGGAATTTGCTGGGTCATGTGCCCCCTACATTTTTCTTTGCCCTTCTGCACAGCTGGAGTCCCATGAATCCTGCATTGCTGGGGTGACTTGTGAAGGTGTTACCCAGTGTTCCCCTTATGCTGAGGATGTGGCTGCAGTCTGGCTCTGGCACTGTTTTCTCTTTATAATCCCAGATGTGCTCTGGATTTGCACGTCTGTGTTCATGGTTTATTGCTGACACTGAGAAATCAGGACTGAATTATCAGAAGAACTTTACTGCTGCTGCTCTGAGGCCAGACCCCTGTTTCCTTTGTGCACCCAAGTGAAGCTCTCACTGTAGGTGTTTTGGGGCAGATGTTTTAATGCCTGGTGAGAATCCCTGAACTGCCTTGAAGGGATAAATGCATTAGCCCTGTGCTGAGTCGTTTGCCCTTACAGGAGCTGATAATGGCCCTGCCTAAACTCCAGCTGTCTGCAGAGATGTTGCTGCACGCAGGCTGGTTTGGGTGAAGAGTTTCCTCTTAACACAGAGTCTGGGGGTCCTTTGGTAAAACATTAGTGGAGAAGTTAGTGAGGTCTCATTGTGCTCAATCTATTCCTGTCTGTGTAGGGCTCATTTAACTGGGCTCAGGTTAGCCTGACCTCAGAGGGAAAAGTATGTGATTCAATTGGCTCAAACCAGTCCAGCTTATTCAGATGCATACAGAAGAATAGGTAACATATAATTGGCCTGACTTCTCCAAGGGAATGGCTCTGTGTAAACAGCTCCTGTGATACCTTGGTCATCCCAGTACAATACAAAATAGCCAGGGGCTTGCCTGCAAATTCCCCTGTACATGAGGTATTTTTCTTTAAGATACTCAAGCACATTGAGATGAATGTGCAGCGTGTGAAATAGAGGCAGGATGTGCCCAATTGCCCACGCAGGCAGGAGAAGGAGGGATGTGCCTCAAGGAAAGGATTGTCCATTCTGTTCCCTGCTCCCAGCACAGCCTGTGGTGGCTGTGATGATCTTAAACCTGTGTGGTGATAACACCAACCTTGTGGAGGGAGTGGGAGGGCTGAAGAAGATGCTCAAACCAAAGCATGTTTGTATTTTTCTAGCCCTGAAGAAGTGACAATCTACCAGTTTTTGGGACAGAGGAAATCTCTGCATTTGGAAGATTCTGTTTTCTGGAAGCTTGTTTTTGTAAACATGCTGGGTGTTCTCATAGCTTTCCCATCTGAACAAATATTTCTGGGATTGAAAAAGATGGGATATAACTATAGGCAGGGGACCTGTTTTTATGCTGGGTCTCAGGGAATCCAGTCACTCACGGGGTGTGATTCCAGCTTTGGTTTGTCCCCTGAGGTTTTCCCCACTCTTGCATTATTTTCTCTGGCCTTTCTGGAAAGAACAGGAAAGAAAGTTAGAATTGAGTTAGAATTGAGATTACTTACCCTGTTCTAACTGTGGTTTATTGTAGGGGCTTGAAATTTGTGTTATAGTGACAGGAACAAGAGTGTAAGACTATTGCTTCACTATTTACATGAACTAAAACGTTCTGTGTTTCTCAAATCAACAGTCATAACTTTCAGCAGTTTTTACCCTTAAATGCAGTCCAGCTTATTTTTTCTGCCCTGTGAGGCATCTTACCAGGTGTTACTGAGCATAACTGCTGTAAGCAACTGCTAATTTACAACTTTCACTCTTTTTTAACCTCTAGCAGGAAATGATTCCCTCACTGACTTGTCTTTAACCTCAGTGAGAGAGGCATAATTTTGGTTGTGCTGTAATCTCCCTTCTAAATCATGAAAAAAAAAAAGGCTGGGAAGAGCCACTGTGGAGGTTTATCAGGTTTCTATTGCTCCTGCAGGAGGCATCCCACTGCCGAGGTATGCTGCGTACGGGGCATCCAAAGCAGCTCTCTCCATGTTTTCTGGAGTGATGAGGCAAGAGCTTTCCAAATGGGGCATTAAAGTCATGGCAATTCATCCATCAGGCTTCAGAACAGGTTGGTGTTTGACATTTCGGGATGTTCCTTCTGCCTCTCCTCTTTCCCTGTAGTTCAGCAGTCTCAAACAGAGCCCTGAGTGATTCTCAGGGGTCGGACTTCTTTTCCCATTCTTTATGTGGGTTATGGAAATGAAGGTCAGTATCTTTTGTGAGAGATGTTCCCTCCAGCTCTGCACACTGCCTGCCTCCCCTCTCCTGGGCAGAGCTGTCTTTGCTTTGAGACAGGGCAGCATGCAGGCAGTTGGTGCCTTCCCTTTGCTCCAGCTTTGTTGGAGCTGACAAACGGAGCAGCCCTGCATGGCCAATTTGAGTGTTATGGCTCACTTGTCCTGCCTGGGAGCTTCAGGTCCCCTGTCGCTCCTCCCTTCCTCAATATCAGAGCTCTCTTTATTGAGCTGCTCTGTCTTGCATGGCAGTAACTGCAGCAATACCTGTCATCCTGCTTGCTTGCTGTCAATATCCTCTGATCCTTCCTCTCCACTCCTTCCCCCTGTGCTCCTGCTGCTTTCTGTTCCGGATTCTCCTCCTCCTTCAACTGAGCACTTTTTGCAGAGCCTGTCCAGGTTCCAGACTCATCTCCTGCTGCACATGCCCTCATTGCACCCCATGCCTGCCCAGAGCAGTTTTGTATGTCAATGTAAATCAAATTGGTCTTTTTCATAAAATGCTACGTCCCTGAATGCTTCCCCTCCTGGGAAGGGGCCCTGTGAGGCTCTGGGCTCTGACAACTTTGTGTGGTCAGTGTAACCTGCCTGAGGCTTCACCTTCAGGGCCCTGCTTAGCTGCTCTCACGTTTATGGGTAAAATTGAGTCCTGGGATTTGAGATTTTAAATATTTATGTAAAGATTTTTCTTTATTTGCAATGCTTAATTTTTGGTAGTTAGGTAATAATTCCGTTGGAGAAGCCCCTGCTTTTATTCCTACATTATGCAGATGGGGTGGACAAATAGATTAAATTACGGTTCTAAATCTGTCCTAATAGAAGGCTAATCCTTCAGGAAACTAGTTATTGAGATACTAATGTCTCTTGTGAAAGGGCAGCCTAGCACTTGGCCAACCCTGTTCATCCTAGTCTGTTTGTCTGTCCTCAGTTGTTTATAATAAATACTGATTGGAAACATCCACAAAATGAATCGGGACAGAATGGCAAAGTGGGGGGAAGGGGGAGAGAACAAAAATGTGGGTTTGGCTGTGAGAGAGCATTTTTAGGTAGAGCAAGGGAGCCAAATGGGGCATGAACTTTGTGCTTTTTGTGTAGCACAAAGTACTCGTGCTTTTCCTTCCCTTCCAGCTAAAAGCCCTGGCTGCTGACCAGCTGTGGTGTTTGTTCTTCACTGACCCAGTTTAGATCAACTCTGACTATTAATCACAGATTTATTCTTTTTTAAATCCAGCCCCAAACTCACTTGCTGTCTGTGATGTTGCCACTGCAGGTATCGAAGGCACAGCAGAGCAGTGGGACAAACAAGAGAAGGAGCTGATGGAGAACCTCCCGGCAGACACCAGGCAGGCCTATGGAGAGGAATATCTCCTGGGGCTGAGGAATTACCTCCTCCACATGCCCTCCCACTGTGCCCCCGACCTGTCCCCCGTGCTGGGTGCTGTCCTGCATGCTCTGCTGGCCAGGAGACCCCAGGGCCTTTACACCCCTGGCAAGGGCGCCTACGTCCCCCTCTGCATCTTCTGCTGCTTCCCCCTCTGGTTCTACGACTTCTTCATCAGCAAGGTGCTGAGTGCTGGCTCTGTTCCAAGGGAGCTGAGAACATCAGGAGATGAAGGCAAGAACCTCTGAGGTGTCCACTGGTGTTGATCTCACTGGGTGAGGTAGCTGGGAAGAACTCTGTACAGACACTGCTGCTTAGTGTGCTTTGTTAAGTTGCATCGACACTGCCTTGCAAAGAGGGAAATCTTTGTGTTAAGGGTAATGTTTGGGAAAAGCAGTGGATAAACATAAATAGAAAGCTACTCCCAGATAGGGCATTTTTTGAGGAATTTGAGTGTTTTCCTGTTGTCTTTGTATCCTGCTTTCTGTATGAGGTACCTCATGAAGTTATTATAGTTCTTGTCTGCTTCTAAAGGCATCACCAACATACAGAGAGATGCAGAACATGTTTTGTTAAAGCAGAACAAAAACCCCTAGAGAGTCACTAACCTTAAATCTTGTAAGAAGTTAAATATATTCCTATTGTTGAGGAGACTTAGAACTGTGTAATGCAAGTCTTTTTCTCTACAGCTTCAGCCTAGTATGTTTGGGGTCTGGTGTTTTCATTCTGTTGCTGTTGAACCTGAGAAATGATTGTCCTTTCCCCCCCAGTTTTGTAATGTATAGTTTTAAAGTTTGTAATGTGTTGTCTTTGCTAGAATAAGCAACAGAAATTAGTTGGAGGGCAGGGTGGGGGTGGAAATGAATGGAAACAGCTCAAGATCTTTATGAAGAGATAAAGAATTTCCTTCCTACAGTAGTAAAAATAGTCATAGTGGGTGTATCAGCTGCTAATTTGATCTGTCTGGGTCATTCTGTGCATTGCCTGTGTATGCCTGTGCTTATCTAATTGTTAGTAAACTCTGATGTCACTTCTGCTTTTTGTACAATTTCTTACTCAAGTCTGGATTTACAAAGAATTCATGTTTTTGAATGCTTTTTCCACTGCTCCTGATGCATTGTTGTGTCTCCCTCTGCTTTGAGGGGAGTTTGTGCTCACTCGTCTAAGATCAGTCACTCTTCATGTGGCTTTGCTGGAGTCCAGTGTCCAACTTCTGATAGATTGGGGCCACTCCCCTTCCCTAATTTCATTCCAGGAGCCCTCTCTGGTGCCCCATACCATAAACCCCTCGCCAGTGGCAAGTGGTTGGGCAACTCACCTGTGTTTTTCTGACCTAATTCCCTTTTTACTTTGTCTGTCACATCCTTGGGCTTTGGAAGGCTGTGATATTTTGAAAGGAATCCTGATCCCCCCCCAAGTCCCATGGTTTGGCAGTGTGTCCTGTCTTTGACAAGATGCAATTTTTTTCCAGTGATTAAAAACAAAAAGTGATCACATTCTGAGCTTTAAATGCAGACACACTTTTCTCCCTTTCTTTTCTGAGCAACTTTGAACCCTTCTGTCATAATCCTACTTGTGTGATGTGCTCTTGCACCCAACTGGACAAAATCACTATTTAATTTGCCGCTATGGTATTTATTCCATCACTGTCCTGTGTCTGTCACATCAGTGCAAGACTCCTGTAAATGCACAGAGGGCTCAGACCATCTTTTGAATCTGTGCTGCAGTGGGGCAACCCTCCTGTCCTGTACACTTTGTCACAATAGCTGCTTTTGCTGCTGAGGTTTATCACCTGGTGTGTTTATAGCAGTGCCCTGGTTGCAGACTTTTACTTTCCTTGGAGAAAGTGTACTCAATATTTTGAACTCAGGAAATCTGAGACTATTTCTCTCTCTCTCTCTCTTCCAATTTCTTCCTTTATCTATTTCCCTAATCTTTAATGTGTCAGCAAAAATGTTTAATAAAAACCAATAATATTTAGTAACCAGATGGTTGTGACTCTTTGTCTCCTCTCACCCTTGGTGCTTTTTGGGGATCAGTGCTACCTCCCCTCCCTTGTTCCCACAGCAGGAGAGCACTGAGGGGAAGGGGGTGGGGGCTTTTCCAGGGAAGAGGGACAAGTGGAGGTTGATGCCCTGTTTTGGGCAGGATGGGATCCCAGTTGGCTCAAAGGCAGCTTGTGAGCTGGAAGGAGAGGTGAGTGTGGAGCTGAGGGTGTGCTGGGTGGCAGCCTGGGAGTTTTGGCTGCCTTGAGGCTGAGGGAGCTTGCTGCCAGGGAGCCTGTCTCCATCTCCATCCTGGATGGAGGTGGCTGTTTTTCCCTTCACACCCAATTTGGGTGTAAATGCTGTGAGCTGGAATTTTGCCCTTAGGCACACTCTACAACCGAAATTTGTCTTTGCAGTCAGTCAGCTGCTTTTCCTAGCAATCTCCATAACAATCTTTAATTGTTGCTTCGTTATTTGGCTGTGGTTATAAAATGTAATTTTTTTTCTCCCCTTGACTTTCCTAATGGGTATATTATCTTGCACATTGCAGGCATATTAAATTAGGCATTTACTTGGAAGTTTTGACTTCATTTTATGTTTTTTGACTTTTATTTCCCAGGAAATCTCTGTTCTAAATAGTCATTTTATGTTTCTTCACCTAACTACAAAGATACTTTAGCAGGTCTCTAATAATTGCGATATCAAAGATTGTTATTGTTTTGTTCCTACAGGGATCTTTGTGTTTTAAAGATAATTCTGTTGTAACACATTATTGAATTATGTCTCACTTAATGGGCTGTAGTATTAGAAATAAATTTCTTTTGCTAATGGCTTGCATTGCAAATAATCCCAACTGTGAGAGTGGCAGAGCTGCAGAATAAATTGTAGGTGTTTGTGGCCAAAAAGCCTGCGTGGATGTTGGTGCTGACACTGGCTCATGCTCCCGAGGACAAATGTCTGGGTATTGTGGTCCTTTGCTTGCCATAGAGGCTGACTGATACAAAGATATTTGGGGAGTGGGAAGAGAGGATGTTGAGTTCTAGCAGTGGAAACTGTTGTGTTAAAAACCCCAAACTAATTATCGTGATTTGGGCCTATTTTCAAAGATAAGATTTTTTTTTTTTTAAATGCACATGGCGTGAGGAAAAGCATCTGAGAAACTGAAGAAATTGGCTGTGGCCCTAAAAAGGATGATGAATAATAGTCTAAAAGATCACTTAATGCCCCACAGTAATCAACGTGTATATATTACAAACACGTGTATAGAGTAAAAAGGGGTTATAAACTGTGGAAATCATGATTAAAGAGCAGGTTTTATACACATCCCTCTGATCCAGCCTCTGGAATGAAGTTTGTGACCAAGGAGGAAATGCTGTTGGATGCTTTTTACCAAGGAATTCCCTGGCTGGTGTCCTGGGGGTCCCACTCTCCTGCTCTGCCTTCATTGCTGTGTGTGCCACACGTTCTTCCTTCACGTGAGGAACAGATTTGAAGAGATGCAGCTTTGGGGAGACAGAAGGTGAGTTACAAAGCAATTTGTTTTTATAACTTTTTTTATTCTGGCTCCATTTCACCTCTCTATGGGGCCCCTGATGACAGCCCTGCCTGAAGTATGCCTGCATCACTGCAGGTTGGGGAAGATGGGTAAAATGTTGTGCATTTCTGTGGTTGTGTCACTGAGTGGCCGTGGCAGGGAAGTTGTGGTGGCCACTTGCCAGAGGGCCAAACCTGCATTTCATGGAGTGTTAAGGTGTGGGACTGCCCATGTGGCTGGAGGTAAGGAAAAGGGCTGAGAAAGTTTAAAGTGTGCTCAAATGAGAGCTCTGACAGGGAGGGTTGGGTTGGATAGAAGAGGTGGTGTAGGAGAATGGGGAGCTCCAGGTCACTGAGTGTTATGGGCTCATGCAGGGGCAAGAATTCATCCTAAAACTGCTTTCAAGCTCTGTAGGAGGTTGGTCAGGCTCATTTTTCACCAAGAGGGGCTAAAAGCAGCAATGAGGAGAAAGGTAATCATCACTTTGTCTAATTTAACGAGCGTGAACAGAAATGTAATTATTTCTAAACTAAAGTATTTCAGATTTTGCCAGTTTGAGTCCCTGCTATCTTTAGAAAAGAGGGAATAATTTCCATGTTCCTCTGGCACGTGTGAGGGGGTTTTTTTTGTATATAGTTGCATATGAAAAGTTTATAGAATTTTTGTATGTATTCTTCGTTTCAAGAGGATGCTTCCAGGGAACTTTCAGGTCTCAGTGATGTCAAAACACTCTGGTTTTGCTGTAAATTTACTTGCCTGGGCACAGCATTGCAGAGGTACAACTAAAATGGGTCACGTTTCATTTCCTTGAAGCCAAGAGTCCACATGTAGCCATCAGCACCCTCCTGGGCACCAATCGTATTTGCAGCATGTTTGGCACAAATGTGTGAATTTTGATATTTTTCCTCAAGAGGCTGATTCTGGGATCTTTTCTGGGTCACAGTGTTGTCTGTTTTACCCTGTTTATGTCTGTGTTTTGAAAGTCAACTGGATTCCTAAAATGATGTAACCCCCGAGGGCATTGTGCATCAGAGTCATCATATTTCTAGGAATGCTCAGAGAAATTAACTTGAAATCCAATTCATGCAGGCTTCAAAGGAAAAGGGTTCAAACAAAAAATCTTGGCACTTGTGAGGAAATTGGGTGGGGATTTTTTTTTTTCCTCCCAGAAGTCTGAGGGTGCATAAATGGAAAGTATTGCTGCTGCCAGGAAACACCCTGCACAAACGTGTCCTGGGGTGCAGTCGTTCCTGACAGGATTTGTCAGCTGCTGCAGTGTGGGCCTGATATTTCTGGGTCTGAGAGATTTTAGCCTGCTAGCAGTTGCTGACTTGTCCCAAGGAAAAACGTTCTCAAGAAAGCTTCTTCTCAAAACGATCTTGGCAAACAACTCTCCTTTCTCAAAACCATCTTTCTCCGGGTGTTGTTTTGCTTTTCTAGTTCTCAAAACATTTGAGCTGTTTCTCTGGTTTAACCAACAGGGTTAGAGAGGTGTTGTTCCTGTTCACCAATCATGTTAAGTCTGTATCAGAACACCTTATAAAAAGTAGTAAGAATTAGACAATAAAGCCTTTTCTCTATGCTCTTTGCCTTCTGAAATATTTAGAGCCTCTCATCTTTTTTTCGTGTCCTACAAGGACAGTGCAGGGCTCCCTGGAATGCAGACACCATCGAGGCAGGATCTCAATAGCCAATGCTTTTGTCAGTCAAGCTGAACATCAGAGCTGTTGCTCTTCAATTATAGATAAATTCTGGCAACCTTGAGGCAGTGGGCTTTTACCATAGCAAGAGAGGTAATTGCTTTTACTTTTAAAGCGTGACCAAACCATAAATCAAGAATCACTGACATCTCATGAAAGGAGGTGAGTTTTAAATCCCTTTAATAGGATAAATGGGTTTTAAGCATGTTGTATAGGTCATTGTAACCTAAGCTAATGAATCTGACTTTAACAACCTGTATGAAAGTAATTACAGTGATATAAACAGTCTCCAAAGGTTTCATGCCTGGAGTATGGAGGTTAAATGATCCAAGTTTATATCCCTGTTCATGTTGTTGCCTGTAGCTCTGGAGCCAGCACTGAACAAGCTGGAAACATCCTGGGAGCTAAGAATTAGGATCTCAGCATCTGCCATGAGTGAGAAAAGGAGGGACAGCTCAGTGGTCAAAGGATGGCTCTCAAATGCTGGTGGGGCCAGCGTGGCCTTCACTACCAGTCTGCTAAATCAGGAGAGGTCTGGAGGTGCAGGGTGTGTTGCTCTTTCCACAGAGCCTTTCAGAAATGACCTGTTATTAGACTGTTTTTCCTCTCTGAGTTGTACATTCCGGCCATGTGTCCCTGATTTGGGACTTTTCCCTTGTGGTATTGAGGACACATTTCAAAATAACAGCCAGAATATGGAGCAAAGCTCAAGGGGTGTGAGGATGAAACATATAAAGAAAACAAAATGATAGTGACTGGTATAAAGGGAAGGAAGGAAGCAAGAAGGATGATTCTCAGGAAATGGGTTTGGGCAGATTCAGCTCCAGTGACAGGTCACACTCTGGGCCAGGTTGGCCTACCCACTGTCTTCCACCACCTCCTTCAACACCTGACTTTTTAAAGTGTCATTTAAGAGGCTGTGACCCGTGGTAATTTTACTTACTTTGAAGTCTTACATTTCTTGGTCTTGTAGCATCCCATCCCACAAAGAAAGAGGACATGGGGTGTTGTGGCGAGGACAGGGGTGGATGCTCCAAGCTCGGCCTGCTTTGGGTGGTAGTGGGAGGCACAAGTCTTGTATTTCCACATCCCTGTGAAAGGGGAGATGTTGGTGGAGCATTGCACTCCCACACTCAGCCCACACAAGCCTGGCAGTGCTGACTTCTTTGCTCTCTTTCTTTGGGGTAAAGAATATCACGGTGTACTTGGTTTCGTATTGGAAAAAGAGAAATTTTTGGTCTTTAGCCATAGTAACTTAAATATCAGCAATGTCTGAGAAAAGGCACTGCTGTCTGTCTGGGCTTCCTGTGGGCTTGCACTGTCAGCAGCCAGCACTGACACCAATCCCCTGGTGCGTGTGGAAATCTCTGAGCCAACAAAGCCTTCGGGATGAAGATGATGTGTCAGAGAATGGCCTGAGGGTGATTTATTCCTCTGCTGTGTGGCCAAGTCCTGTCTTTTTAGACAAAGGGTTGGGAATCAGTGTTATGGCTTCTGTGTATCTCAGAAAGCATCTTTTTGTCTTTAGTTTCTCAGAAAAACTCCACTCATAGAATCACAGAATGGTTTGGGTCAGAAAGGACTTTTAAAGCTCATCTCACTCCACCCCCTGCCATGAGCAGGGACAGCTTGCAGTAAACCAGGTTACTCAGAGCCCCATCCAGCCTGGCTTCCAGGAATGGGCATCCACAACCTCTCTGGACAACCTTTTCCATTCACTGCCTGAAGAGCAAAATCCTAAAGGACTAATTTAATTAAAAGGATGGACTGGGGAAAGCAGAGCAAACAGTCTTAATTACCAGTGTTCTAATGTACAGACAGCAATGCAATCATGTTGTGTGCTTGGCACAGATGAATTAAGGGAGTGATAGGCTGTAAAACGTAGCATTTTTGAAAATGTTTTATCATGTAGAAATGTGTTAGAAGCCCATGTTGGGAGCTGGCTGTTTCATAGTGTGATTTGAATTGCATGTTCATGCAACACTCTAGTGTGGTTTATATCCCTTTTCCCCAAAAGTTGCCTCTATGGTTGCAAATGTGTTGCCTTAGAGCAGGAAGCACTGCTCTCAAAGGTTAAGAAACCCCAACCAACCAACCAAAAACCCCACAAAAACATCCCCCAAACGGGATCCACTCACCAGCAGTGACCCAAACCCATGACTTTGCACCATGCCCTTCCTCCCTCTGCATTTTGCAAGTGTCCTTCAGGGTAGGAAAAGGCGAACTGCCATATTAAAAAAGGACTGATGTTAAAAACAAGAAGATAAATGATTCTGCTCAGCCTCTGGGTTTAACATATGGTGTGGAGAAGCAAATGGGACGTGGTGACAGACCCACGTGCACCGTAATGGATGGGGATGTTCAAGGGGAGCGGCACAACGGCCCAGCTCCACGGAGTCAGCTGAATTTGGGCACCAGGGAGGAAAGGGTGCCTCAGCTTCAACGAGGGCAACGTGATGGATGTGCCATGTCCCAGTTAGAGCTTAAAGCTGAAATCTATCGAGGTGGTTTTGTGCAAAGGAGATACAGGCACTCCTGGCCTGGGAGAGGTTGTGTCCTTGCTGGTGCTGAGGTGCACGAGCAGGGGCTGAGTGAAGTGGGTTTTTTGTTTTTTGTTTGTGTTGTTAGTTAGTTTAAAGCCTCTTGAAAGCATTTTTAAGCATCACGGACTTACTCTGTGAGGAGGGAAGGAATTATGGGCTTTCACCCTAATGCTGTGTGAGACTTTTAACGGTAGGATGTGATGCTTGCACCCCACTGTCTGTCTTTTATGGGATTAATGACTGAAGATGCAAATCTTTGTGGCTGTAAGGAACAGCTGAGGGTTTCCTGACTGTGTGAGTTGAGAGGCAGCTCTTGAAACCTCTTGCATGCCTTACTCCAAAAAAATATCCAACGCCCGCAGAAATTAGTCCCAACCATTTTGAGGGAATTGGCTTAGAAAAACGCAATTCCTCTGAAAGGGTTAATCTTTCCCATAAAGTTTGCACAACCTCCTGCTATCCACTGAGTGTAGGCACTGCTTTTGGTGTTCTCCTGTCACTCCACAGTGCTTGCTCAGCCCGGAGAACACTCAGTTCTGGCAGCCGTGCGCCTGGGTGAGCAGGGGAAACAGGGCTGATAAAAAAGGGCTTGCCTGTGGTTGCCCATCTCTTAAGGTCTGATGGTCTCATGTTACTGAGATCACCTTTGCCACCATGAAAACTGGTTCCCCAAAGCTGCTGCTTGGTCTTGATTTGGGCTGGTCTTGAAGAATCCTTGCTCCTGTGCTGTTCAGCTTGCAGCTGTACATCTTATGGAAGAAGGATTGCTGTGGAGAACAGGGAGGGATGGCCACTGTGAGGCTGATCCTGGCTCCATCCCAGCCTGAGGCAGCACTGAGGGGCCTGGCAGGATCCTACCTGCATGTGTGAAACACCTTCACAGGCTTTTCTCTTTCCAGAGTGACACCAGTGCTGTTTGCACGGGTAGGACAGCATTTGCACGTTAGAGCTGCCTCCATCCAAGTGCATTTATTGCTGGGAGTGGAGTCACTGGGAGTGGAGACAAATGCTGGCTTTCCTTTGGGGAATGGGCAGTTGTTTTACATCCACTAGTTTGTTGCTGGCACACATACAGCTTGGCAGGAATGCTGCCAGAGCACCAGTGATGCCTGCAGGATGGCCAGGGCAGCATCCCACGCATGCTGCTGTTGCAGGAGGCCCTGGACATAAAGCAAATGCTTCCACGGGGAACTGGAAACTCTCCAGGCTTGGTTTCCTTAACCTTTTGAAGCCCTGTTGTAGCTTGGGTTGTTCCTGGTTCTTAATGGATGTTTCTACATCTAACAAATTCCTGGTGCAGTAATTAGTTTTTCAATACCGAAGCATTTAAGTGTCTTAATTTTTACACTAATGAGCTGGGATTCCCCACGGGTTGTCTCACAAGCTGTTTCAGCATCACAGAATTTCTCTGTGCCAAATATCACTGGTATCTTCTGGGAAGAAGGAGTTTCTGTGCCCCCTCTGTGCCGTTAAGCTGGTTGTTCTCTGCCTGTGTCAAGGGTGACTTTGATGATCCAATTTATCCCAGGAACAGAGCTGCTCACTGATCTTTCCCATGAGCAGCTTTCTGCTCACTTCCAACCTCAACCAGCTGAAGCTCCTTTTCCCCCTTGGTCTGATTTGTTCAGCAGCTTTAGTGTGACTTGGGACCAGCAATAAAAGTAAAAAATAATAAAAGGTGTTGCTGGGGCACAACCCATCTCTTGTGTGCAAGATTTGGATGGATGTTGCTGGTACCTCTGTGCCAGTGCTCACAGGAACCTGGGGGTAGCATTCATTGGTAAAATCCTCCTTTCCCTAAAATCCAGACAGCAGAACATGCTGCTGCCTGCTCTGCTGCAAACACTCTGAAAACTGCTCAGACAGCAATCAGAGGCTGTGTCTCTCTGCCAGCATATTAACGAGACAATTTACTGTGCTTTGCTAAATATTTACAGCATATTTACACCTGAATTTGAGCAACAAATCCTCTTACGCACAAAGATGCTTTGGGCTGTGAGGAATATGTCAGGATGCAACATACTGAAAAAAAAAATCCTAAGAATCCCTAAAAGTCACGGCAGTTTTACCAAACAAATGCACCTCCTCTGCTGTTGAGCTGAGGTCTCCTAAACTCCAATAATGTAACTGTTGTAAGATTTAACAGGGAGACAAGCAGATGATTTAGCTGTTTTTCTGTGGGAGATGAAGAGGAACATCAGGCTGGAGTGGAGTGGAGGTGCCACCTGGAGAATCTGAAGGAAAGCAGGGATTTCCCTGGCTGAGCAGCATCTGCTGAGACGGCTGTGGAGAGGATGTGTCATTTGGATGTGTGCTGCCGAGAGGGACAGGTGGAACGGCGCCCGTCTCGGAAGGACAGGGGTGAAAATGATGAGAAGCGAGGCAATGGTGTGTTGTGAGGTGCCATCAGGAACAGGTAATGAGGCATCTTGAGTGCCAGGAGCAGGAGATTTGGAGTTGGCTGCAGGACATCTCCCGTCAAACCCAACGCTGCCTTCCCCAGGTGCCAGGTCTGCTGAGCACAACCCACGGAGGCACGGGGCTACCAAAGGCTTCTCTTGGCAATACTGCACTGCACCCAGCCCAGACTGGTTCTTACTGGTGCAGTAACCTTACAGCTCCAGCAGACAGAGGAAGGACTCTGCATCTGGCAGCTTTGAGATCGTGTATTTTGTAGAAAGTTTTTGCTGCTTTTATAAAAACATCGTTCCCTTCACATACATTTTTGGACTGAACACGTGGCCAGTTGCTGTTGTTACAGTGATGGACCTGCAACAGGTAACTCTCACAGTTTGCAATGAACAAGTCTGGGCTGCATTTTCTTGTTAAAAAAAATCAAGTTTGTGCACTCCACTAATGTAAACCTAGTGATAAAAACAGTGGGAGCCAATCCCAATGCACTAAGGAGGTGGTTTGCAATAAAGAGCACAGTACACACTGTCCCAGCCTAGAGCCTTAATTACTTTCAACAGAAACTAACTGCAAATTTTCTTCCCAGATTAAGGAAAGAGAAGTGCCAACCGTTTAACCTCCTTGCAGACACACCGTGTCACCCCCTTTAGCTAAATGCACTGAACTGAGGGATCTCATATTCCCATTCTGAGTAAATGCTTACTGCCAGGAATATGCAGAGTGAGATTCACAGGATGTTCTTATTAAAATCTTGATCCTTGTAAACAGCAAAAGCCAAGGGGGGGGAAAAACATAGGGCTTGAATTTACAAATAAAATCATATTTCATGCATAATTAAGAAGAAATTGCGAAATCTTCCCAGGCATGGGAAGCACTGAAGTTTGATGCAGATGCAGTTGGCTGTCCAGGGCCTTGCCAGGGCTCCCAACTTGTTTATCCTGAGCAAAAAGCATTTCAAGGGGAGGAAGCCAAGCCCCAACACCAACAGGCTTTTCTTGTGGCCATCTATGTTGAAAAGCATGAAAGGTTCAAAGCCCATCAGCCCCTTATCAGGACTTAAGTCTTTTTTTGCAATGTCTGAATAAGTTACACAGGTAGGAATTAAACAAAACCAAAACAGAACATGAAGAAATGAGAAAAACTGTCTCAGCTTATTGCAGTAAAACTAAACTGAAGAGAACTCTCTCCTTCTCACCTAGCCTTTCCTGACAGTGGGCTCTGTTCCTTTCCTTGTGCCCATGATGCCCCTCAGGCTGTATCTGGCAGAGGTTCCCACCAGACAGCATTAATTAAAGTGCACCTCTCCCTCCAGAGCCCTTATTCCTCTCTTGGGTCCACCCAGGCAGATTCAATTTTTCACCTTGAAACTTCTTTTTCATCTTCCTAATCTATGTGACTGCCTGCCTGTGCTTATTAATTGGATGAGTTTTATTCTTTTAAATCTTACCCAGAAATACAGTTTTCTCAATTGTGCAGACGTTCAGAGACAAATGAATGACAGCCTCTTCTATTCCATGATTTCACAGCAGCTGCCACCAAGGGCTTGTGCAAGGATGGAGTTTATGAAGGCAGGAGGGAAAGTTGTTCTGCAATTAAACAGGAGATGCTATAGTTGTGTCACAATCTGCCATCTGTCATGAAGATGCAGCTGGAAAAGCAGCAAGGGTGGGACTTGGAGCATGGCTGCACCCTGGCAGCACCTGGTGTCCTCTTTGTCCTGCAGCAATACTCCTTGGCCTCAGTGAGGGGAGGTTGTGGTTGGCCAGCAGTGGTGGATGTCTGTGACAATGGCCACGGGGTGCTCAGGGAGGGGTGTGGGCCACCTGTGATCAGGAATCCTGTGGGCTCCTCCTGAGGCCACTGCCCATGGCAGCAGGAGAGGCTCAGCCTTCCTGTGTCCAGCTGTGCCTGATCCTGCCGTGGACCAGATGGGCTGGGTGTGAAGGGAAAGCTCAAGGGAGCACTGAGATAATCCTGTCAGAGTAATTCCTCCTTAGCCACTGGTGTGAGGAAGTGTCTTGGATTCCAGAGCCAAGTCTTCTTTGCTTTGTCTTGTGCAGGAACTCTCAGCTGGATCAGGGGTGTAAATTTTGGGTGTCAACAGACACTCCTGAAACACCTGCTTAGAAAAACCAGACACAGGAAAGCTCCTAGAAGTGCTGCCAGAGCCAAGCTGTGTCTCCTACCCTGGATGTGAGATTCAGAAAAGTGAATGTCAGCTCCAGTATTTCCCTTGCAAGGTGTCAGGTGTGGGATTTGTTTCCTTTCTGGGACTTCCAGGAGCTGCCGCAGACAGTGAGGCTTCCTGACCTGCCCTGTTTGCACTGGGCTCTTTGCACCTGATCTTCTGGAGCGGTCCTCTAATTAAATTTAAGATCCAACTATTTAAAAGGTCTGTGCATGCCAGAAGTTTGATATTAATGTGACTTGGGAGCCTGCAGTTCAGCACTTCAGCACAGCCAATGCCCCAGGAGTTCCTGTCCATGAGTCCCGTGGCTGCTGATCTGCATCAGCAGGCAAGTGGCTGCCTCTAAAACTCTGTCTGCACATGACAAGGCTGAGCTCACTCAACACACCTGTCATGGAAGGTGGAACTGGGTGTCTCTCCCCAAATCCCACATAATGTCCCTACCACCAGGCTGTTCTCTCCTCCAGCACAGAAATAGTGCTGGGTTTTAGCAGTCAGATTTGCTCTTTTCGAGCATGGAGCCAGAAAGAAGCTGGATAACACAGTTAATTTAAATGAACTAGTTCACTTAGTAAATCCTCTGCTAATTCCTGCTGTTTTCCAAGCTGCTAAAAAATTTAAGAAGACAATAATGTATGTCACTGTAGACAAGGAAAATAGTACAATTAATTGTGATTTAGTTTTTTTAACCTCTTTTGTCTTGCAAGCTCGTGAGAAGGTTGAAAACTAGGATGTTAAAGAGAATAAATAGGAATAATAAGAGGTAGAATAACAGTTTTACAGTAGGATAAACCAAATATCTGCATGTGGGAACATGCAGACCATTTACTTTTTGCTTGTCTAGGACCAGCCTGAGCCTTTGCTGTCTCCCTGAGCCTTCACCTCCAGGTACAGCACTGTGGCAGTACCTGTCTTTTGTACAAGCCAGCTCCAGCTGGGATGTGCAGGCAAAAGGAAAATCTTGTTTCACCTGGCTGCTCCAGTAAATCTGTCTCCTCGATGTGACTGGAAATGTGATGGTGCACTTCAATTATTCAGCAAATTGGGAGATGAGTTAATTTTTGTGTCAAGCTGTGCAAATAAGTCCATGGGTTTAAAATCCTCCCAGCCCTATACCAGTCTTTTTGAAATGCCTCTGAAAGCCTTTTCCCTTTTATGCTTTCCTCTGCACTAAGAGAGAGGTTAACATTATTTATTCTTTCCAGAAAGTAAAAAACGATATCAAGTGTTTTGAAAGCTGTGACCTGGAGGCTTTCATTGTGCTGTGCAGTCAAGGGCAAGGCTCATATTCAGAACTGCAGAGAGACAGACAACAACGTGGATCAACATAATAAAAGTTATTCAGCTGAAAGAGAAAAAAAAACTACACCAAAACCCCAGAGATCAAATATTTACCGGTAAGTCCAGTGAAACAGGCATAAAGGGGTGGTTGTCTTCAGAGTTTTAAAGACCAAATTACCTTCCCAGCAAAAGGGCTGTCAAGTGAGGTTTCCATCCCACCAGCAGCTGCTTCCTGCTGACATTGGTGGCTTTTCTGTGAAATAATGGGGCAATTATGCCTTGTTGACCTCAGGAGTGTTTGTAGGGAACAAGAGGAGAAGCGTGAGTTGGTCAGGGCACACTGGCACAGAAGGAGAGCATCACCCATCAGCAGGAGCTCCAGACTGTCTCTGGGACAGGAAAGCTGAATTTTAGTTTCTTTTCTTTTCCCTTGCAAATAATGCCCCAGGCTGCTTTGATTCTGGTTGTTGAAGCATGTGCACCCCCACACAATAGCTTTGGCTCATGCCAGAAGGGTCAGTGGGTGCTCAGGCTGAACAGGGGAGGTGGAGGCAGTGGATGTGCCCGTGCTGAGGGGCTGGGTGCTGCCAAATCTCCCTTTCCCAGCTGCAAAGGGCAGCCTTTGCAGGCAGCTCCCCTCATGTGGGAGCAGGGCAGCAGCGCAGATGGGCTGAGCTGCAGAAGGTACCAGAGCACTTCCCCAAATTTTCCCTCCAGTGCCTGAGCTTCTGAGGCTAATGAAGCTTTAAGGGATAATGTGGATTGCTGCATAAATTGATATCCTTTGCTAATTGCATCAGCATTTTGCTTCGATGAAATTCTGGTATTGGGTGCCAAGAAACTAATAACATACAACATCAATAGCTATTTCACAAAAAACGAAAGTCAATGATTGATTGATGGATGGATGGATGGAACATCTGATGATTCATGGAGCCGTGAGTCAGGTCACCAGGAAAGGTTTTGAAAAGTTCAGTGGAAAAGTATTTCAACATGGTAAAGGATCATCCCTTAAAAAAAAAATCAATCCCCAAACATTGTCAGAACATGATTCAGGCTACTAAGAGGAAGGTCACCTTGTTCTGCTTGCTCAGATGAGACTTATCACCACCCACAAGTTGCTTCAATCCTCTTTTGTTTCCCCCTCTTTGACCACCAGCCAGTCATCGTGTCCCGGTTGCAGGAAATCAGGTGGCCAGAAACACTGCTGAAGGTCTTCAGAGCCAAACTGCTCTCAGGCCAGGGCTGCTGTGAATACCTCACCAGCATTTTCATGGCCAAATTGGATAGAGGCACACTGACTCCTTTTAGCTCGGGGCCTGACAGAAGGAAAAGCCCTGGTACTCTTGCACGGCGCTGCCTCTGCGTCAGATGGTTGGTAGCAAACAAATTGTTATTACCTGGCAGTTGGTTGGAAAGAGAAACTCATTCACTCAAGCTTTTTAAGGCCATAAAAAACTCATTGAAGTGCTGCCATTCCCAGAGAGCCAGGGGCTGCATCCTGCATGACTGTGACCTCCTTTGCTGCTCCCTGCTGGCTTGTTTATCCTTATTTTGGATATTTCTCCCTTGACCTTGTGGCAACCTCCTCTAACTGCTGTGGTGTTGACAAATGCATTTAATATCTCCAACTTCTGTGCTCCAGTGAGGCCCCTCCCCATCTCCCCTGCATGAACCAGGGGTGTTTGCAGGGGCAGCAGGGTCACACAGGGTTACAGTGGTGGCACCAAAGCCAAGAGCTGAGTTTGCTGTCCTGCTGAAGGCAAGGATTGGATGCCCTCATTTTCTTGGGTGCAATCTGTGATGGAAACTGTTTATGATGGCTGTGAGGAAGTGGCTGGCTGTCCACTGGTGTGGGAGGCAGGTGCTCAGCCAGCAGTGCAGGAACAAACCCAAACACCCTGACAGATCCTGGGAACAGGGAACTCCTGTAAACCATGGACAAAAGAGCTGCTGCCTCCTGAAAATATGTCAAGTTTGAATGAGAAGAGAAAAGAGATGAGCCCAAAGGTGCAGGGCCGTGGGATGGGGTTTTGGGGATGTGCACACACCCACCTCCTTGTGAGGGGTTAAAACACGTCTCAGTGGTCGACAAAAATCATCCAAGTTGCATAAAAGCATTGCTAATTTCCAAATGAAGGAAGAACTGAAGAATTCCACTGAAACCACCTGGGTTATCCACCAGGAGTTCCTCACCCTTCAGCTCCTGGCCCCTCTGCTTCACCTGCATGACTTTTATTCTCATGTATTCCTTTTTTCATTGGCACCAAGCATGTCACTGGAAAGTCTTATTGAATAATATATAAATGCCTACAGGAAAATACATTGCTAAAGAGATTTCTGCAAGCAAATAATTTCAAGGCAATCTAATTTATTGCTGAGATGGAGCTACATTATGCATTGATCTGTCTTTATCCTCACAGAACTTCAGATGTTGTGCCTGTGACATTCCTTAAAACCAGTGGAGGGGAAATTCAGGCTAAAAAAATTTACCAGCAAGTGGATGTATTAAAAAGGGAAGGATGAGAAGAACTCTCATGATCTCAGCTCTGCATCCCTGAAAACCATCCAGGGAAAACTCACGGATGTTTTGTCCAGGTGCTCAGGCTGATTGTACTGGAAGAAGTCATTCCTCACTTGCATAAAGGATAAGACAATTAAACTAAGGAAAAATTGATTAAGTGTATTTGAAGTTCCTGTGGTCACGGGCAGCAGTGTCTAAATCACACCAGCAATTGCTGTTAAGTCCTGCCAACATGAAGAATTTGCTCTTGTTTAATCTGATTCCACTTTTCACATTAATTGAGCTAAATGAATGCAAGTCACAGAGTATTGAGAGAGTGGCTTATTTTAATTAATCTTAAACCAGTCCCAGGTCAAATGCAATAACTAGGAAGAAGTCACTAAAACTGATATAAGTGTGTCTGTATAGGGATTTCCCTGTTTAATTAAATGGGGTTTAAGTCATGCTTTTATATAAAATGATGCAACTTTAATGTGCAAAGGTTTAGATCAGTTAAGCAACGTTAAGAATTTAACTCTAAAAAGTTACAAATGAATAAAATAATCAGAGATTACAGCAGGAAAAAACATATGAGAGATATCCAGGGCATTATTTTCATTATTCTGTTGGTTTAGTCATTGGATTTCCCTGGCCCTGCTGGCCCTGCAAGCCATGGCTCTGTGCAGCTGCACAGGGTAGGTAGGAAGCAGCTGAAATCTGGTCTTCAGCTTCTCCTTTGCTCCACGTTCCTGAAACATAATGAATTTCTCTTGCTTTTTAAACAGTGTGATGAAAGCAGTGGCACTGCAGGCACTTGGATTTGGTCCAGCTCGGGGGATGAGACTGAGGTGAGTGTGGAACACTGATGGATCATTTCCTGATTCAGGATGGGTGCTTTGTGCCACAAGGGTGCAATTCCCAAATGAGTGGATCCCAGACCTTGTTCCCTCTGAGCAAATTATAAAGCTCTTATCAATTTTACGCTTTTTTTAAATTTTATTTTTTTAAACCAGCCCAAAGGAACTGTGTATGTATGGAAGATAATTGCTAACAGCACCATTTATAACTCTTCCTCTGCTTCCAGTTTATGCCTCAGCACTTGATGTTACCCATTATGCAGAGATCAATGTGTCAAAATGAGGTAGATTTACAGTGAAGAGAATTCTGCTTCTGAGTTTGAAAGAAAGAGTGTGATATTTTCACTGAGTTAATCAAAGGAATTCAAAGGGGGTTTAAATCTTTCAATTTTCCATGGCTCATGGAGAAGATGAAAAGTGTTTGACCTCTAGTAAACTGGCTGAATTCATATGGTGGCTCTGAAGATAAATAAAATGTCCACCCAGACAGAATATTGATTACTTAGGTGCTATTTGCTGAATCACAAATAGGACCATCAAACGCAACAGCAAGAAAGGATCATAAAATACATCAGGGCATCCAAAGGGTTGGGCTTAATGCAAAAAGACAAGTTAAATAAGTGGTATTAAACCAACTGGGCTGAGAAGTGGCAAGATGCATTGTTCCAGTGCATTATTCATGTCAGTGGCAAGGCTTCTGCACCAGCCACCACTCACACTGGCACTTGCTTTAGGGGGCACCTTGTTAAAGGGGCTCAGGTTGTCAGGGAAAATTTGGCCTCCAAACGCTTCTGTCGTGCACCTGGCACTGAGACACGAGGCTTTGGGTGATTTACCAGAGAAAGAATTACCCATCTGTGCCATTTGCAGCTGTCTTTTCTTAAAGTGTTGGTTGTGAATCAGAGCTCAGACTGCTCAGGTGACCAACTCCTGGGGCTTCTGGTGGCACTGGAAGTGTCCTTGTTTGGGACAGTGGCCACTCTCACACAATGGTGGGATCAACACACAGGGAGGATCCATCATCCTTTGTTAGACATTAGGAATGAAAGAGTTTTTTCACCTCTTAAGAGACCACAGCCCTGGATGCATATATCCACCTGGTTTAAACAAAAAAACAGCCAAAAAAAAGAGCCAAATCTGGGGAGTGTGAGTAGTGTCTGATTTCTGAGCAGAGACCTTATGGCTCTGATCCTGTGAGGGGTTATTACAGGTGGGACCTGTGTCTCTGGTGGGCAGAGGGTACAGAATCACCTTCCCCAGCTGTCAGGGGGATCTTTGTGCTGAGCAGGGTGGGGTGGGAAGCAAGAGAAGAGGATGATGGAAAATGTGCCATGAAAGATGGAGATACACTTCTTTTTGCTTTCCTTGTGGAAGTGAGCTCTGGTCAGTCCTTCTGGGTATAACATAGGTTTTACTATCAGAAAAAACTGAACCAGCAGCAGGGTACAAAGAGACAAACTTACAGATATTCTCACATGAAAGAAATTAAAATAAGTAACTTTTGCTCTTTTATATTTGTGCAAGAAGTCGCCATGAAATGCATCTCCTGTTTTACCTTCTTTCTACAGAAAATACAAAAACTGCAATTAATTCCAAGTGTAGCAGCACTGCTGGAAGAAGTGATCATAAGCCAAACCTCAGATTAACAATCTGGTTAGTAATATTTCTAAGTTGAGATAATTTTGGACTTGTCATCTTTGGCTGAAGTTCCAAGCCAGGCACATTTTCTTTTGTATTAAATACTTTATGTGTCATGAGGCAAAAATCAAAATATCCCTGGACTTATTTTATAAAGCTGTCTTCAGACAGAGCTGTAAAGACTGTTTTGTTTGACTTTTCTTGGAGGACAGTGGACTTCAGATTGAAAGAATATGTGCAGTAGGAGGCCCAGAATAACCCTTTCAGCAGATGTGGGTATCTCCAGTAATCCTTGTGGTGGGGTATAAAGCTCTGGATCTGAGCAGAGAAATGGGATGGATCTGGGTCTGGTGGGGGTATGGACACTGTCACCCTGCTGTGGAAATCTTGAAGGGAATGAATTCAGGAAGAGACCCATATTCACAGCAATTTATGCCTTTCAGGGCTTATCCAAAGCCAATCTCCCAGGGATCTGCTGAATTACTGCATGAGCTGAGGTCAATACCTCACCTCCTTCTGAAGGGCTTTTATGTTGCTGGGTTCTGCTGTATGTGAGGGGGATGGACTTGCACAAACATCTTCTTGAACCCAAGGAAGCAGAACAACAGGGCAAGGATGAGCTGAACTGAGAATCCAACAGCCTAAGAGGAACCTGCAGGCATTCTGGTTTGTGCTAGTATTTGGCCACAGGGGGAGGAATATGAAAATATCTGTGTTAAAAAGCCCCAACAGTTGAAGACCAGGGTTTCTAAGAAAAAACCCAAAAGATTTCTGTTCAATTCAGTAGCTAAATATCTTAGACTATAGGTTCTATGTCTAATGGGCAGACACCTGAACTAGCACCAGCTCCTGGGTGTTAACGAGGGAGAAAATCACCAAAAGCAAAGAGGGGTTTTTATGCTTTGGCGTGGGCTGTGCTGCCACCATGGGAGACTTCAGGAGGGACCAGGTAGGATTTGCACACAGCCCTTGCTCTGTGCATCGTGCTTGAGCACATATCTGGGGAGGTTTCCTGCATTTTACACTGGCACTGGTTTGGAAGTTGGGACACTGCAACAGGCTCCAGTGCTCGCTGGTGGATTGCCAAAATCCCACCTCTGCCTGGGGCTGACTTCATGTGATTTTGTGCCTGTGAGGTGAGAGATAAAGTGCATCTTCCTGGGGTTATGAGCACAATATCTAATCTTTATCCCCTGGATTAAGAATAGTGTGATTGCAGGTTAATAATTAACAGTGTAGATTAATGGAAATAAATGTGTCAGCTGCACTGATCACTGGGGCCCTTTGTTTTCTTATGGCTTCACACATTTTGGACATGGGGAATTCCCAGAAGGGGCTTTGCAGATTTGTTTGTATGTGGAGCCATTTGGTTCATCTCATCCCCAAATCTTGCCTTGTCCACTTTAATGCCCATGTGATGCTGCTCTCCCTTAGCTGCTTCTTTCCAGGCAGGAATACCAAACAGGGGGGATAATTAAACAGAGCTTCTATAAGTGCATTAAGCTTTAGCCTGACGCCTGGCCGGAGAAACTCGATTTTTAAGATATCAAACTATCTTCCTGCCATAAAAAGACAAAAGTCATATCCATGTGTACACGTGCTCTGTTTAAATCCTCCCAGAGATGGGACACACAAACGCAGGATTTCGGGTCACTTCCCCCTTCTCTGAGCTCGGTGTTCATTGTAACAGGTGGAAATTTTTTTATTATTAATGATGACTTATTTTCCTCTTGTTTCCTCATGGTCCCGGCTGGGCACAGACTACCAAGGAAGTAAAATCCTGGTGACATCTAGTGGCTGCTGGGGCTTCTCTGAGGCATTAGAGGTGAGTGCCTCTGCTTTGGGCATTTCAGCAGGCTGTGCACAGAACAGATATGGGAATGAACCTTTCAAGACCAACAGACTCCCACAACCTGAATTTAGAGACCTTCCCATCTTGCTCAAGGACCATATTTCTGGAATTGCTTTGATTTGTGCAGCCATCTAAGCAGTCCTGTCCTGCCTTCCAGGTCGTACCCAGCACCTGGGATGCTTTAGAGACACCAGAGATGGGTGATGTCACCAAAGTGGCCTTTTGTACCACAAATCCTGCTTTCCTTTAGAACAGTCCCCCATATCCCACTGCCTGGCTGTGTGCTCACACATATCACAGGAAGATTGGTTTGCAGATGCCTGATGAGAGAAATTTGGGCCAATTACAGAAATATTTTGAAAAGCCAATTTGCAAGGAACATAACGCGGCACGACGTGTTAATTAGCAAATCCAAAAGGAAATAATGAGTGAAGCTGGAAGATTTTGGGCGGGTGCTAGAGCACAGGCTGGTTTCATGCCAAGTAAAACCGGTACCCAGACAAGGAACTTTGATGTGATTTGGGTTTGGACACGTAGTTTGGGCAGCCTGCAAGAACGGGCCACTGCCAGTGTGCATCAGCAGTTGTGGGTAAGCGTGGCAGAGGAAAGGTTTGAAAGGAACAACTGCAGAAAGGAAGCAACACCTGTGTGCTGGAGGGCTCGTGGCAGCTGTTTCCCCCAGGGCAGCCTCGGGGAAGGGCTGCCCTCATTAAGGCTGAGCACAGATGCCAGCTTGGTCTTTTCCCATTGCTCTGTGCTGGAATGGGGAAACAGGCTTTGATTTCGTGATTAGTGACTGAAATTGTATTTGGGTTCTGCTCGAACAAATCAGCAGTAATTTCAGAGTGCCTGAGCCAGGGACAAGGCTGGCACGTGTGGCAGCACTGTGTTTCTGCTGGTGTGCTCTCCACGCCTCAGCAGGCAGCCACAGCCTGGCATGAGCTGGGCACTGCCTCACCCAGCCAGGACTCCTCAGATTCAAACACAGAATCAGCACACACACACAGACACAGTTTCAATGCAATAAAAAATACCAAAGGTGCACAGCCAGGCAGTTCATCCCTTCCCACTCACCATCTGCCCCTGCAGCCCCACATCTCCACGTGGCCATCCAGCTGGCCTGGCTGTGGGTGGCTGTGCCCAGCTGGGCAGAAGCTTGCACATGTCCTGCACTCATGGGTTGCCGAGGCAGTTTGAAAGACAGAAATTGTAAGGGAAACTGAGGCTCGTGATGACAGGTTTCAGCATGGCCAGTGGACACAACAAGGGTCCAGCTAGGAATGGGGGGTGGCCCGTCATGTATAATTCATCAGGAAATGAGAGCTGCAATTATCATGTGTTTGCACAGCAATATGCCTGTAATTATGGGATATATTTACACCCATTACAGCTCAGTGCAGAGAGAAATGAACCCCTTCCCCTTTTGTGCTGCAGTGCTTCCAACCACAGCACAAATCCTCAGAGTAGTCAGGGCTCAGACCACCAGCACCCTTCTAGGAGGAAAAAGCAAGCAGGAACCAGGAACCCAGGTTAAAAATGAAGACTGAGTACCATTCAGGCAGCAGATAAGCTATGTGGGAATACAAGAACCCTACAAACAGAGAGGCAGAAAGAAAATCCCTGAAGGGAGCAGGCTGCAGAGATGGGCATGGAGCACATCCGAGGCTCCAGATGTGGCTGGAGGAGGCTCTTGCCTGCCTTCCCCTGGCTCTGTGCTGATGGCAGGAGTGGCACCTCCCCATGGCAGCTTGTCTCCTTCCTCTGCTGCAAACCAAGGGAGAACAGAACCCACTGCAGGTGAGCAGTTCAGCGTCCTGCAGCCCACATCAGCTGCACAAAACACTTCAATAACTCAGATCTGTTGGTGGGGACTCTTACCTCACTCAAGGCCACTCGCATAAAATGCCAGTCACAGTGAATTATGGAGGCAAGGTGTGACCATGAATAAATGTTTCTAGACTGGGGATTCACTTTCATTCATAAACAGCTCCTGCTATTTTTGCATTCAAGTCCAATTTCCAAAATGGAGTTGAGAGCAAGGCTCCCTGGAAGCCCTAACCTCGGGGCTTGTCTGCAGCAGGAACTCTACCTGCACTTCTCCTGTAGTCAAAATGTAAGTGAATTAAAGTAAATCCAATTATAGCCATGTTTTCTCTGATGGAGCACATCCACACAGGCTCACCATCTGCTTTAACTAATCTCTGCTATGAATTCATAGCCCTGTATTGTTCAAGTTAGTCTTCTGGGGTATTTTTTGGGTAAACAAAGATTAAATCTGTTCAAAATTATGATTTACAGTAATGTTTATGTAAGGGTGTTCTACATAACTTCAGTCTTGTTTTGAACTGTTTTCCATGCAATATTAATCTGTTTTCCAACTGATGAAATGAAATGTGTGCTAACTCTTAATATGCAATCCCTCACTTTGGACTGACAGTAGTTTATGCTGGCTTTTGTTGAAAGGGTTCCTGATTGAGTTGAATTTGTTGAAGTAAGTCAATGACCTGGAGAGACATTCTGTGTTTAGGGAGTTGCCCATATTTAAATGGGGCTTAGAGTTGTCACACCTGTAATTGAACTGTTCCAATGCATTTTATGTATGCACAATCAGGTTCCAGGTACTCTATGGTCCTTCAAACAAGTAAGAAAGCGCAATTCCTTAAGAGGAGCCTGCTATATATTTGAAAGCAGATTCAGGATGTTATTTCCATTACTTGTTTGCTTTAGACCTTTGTTTTCTCTCCCTCCTCACATTTTTTACCAGTTATCTCAAGGAAAGACCTTCCAGTGCTGTTCCTGGCAGAGGGGTGCAATGAGAGCTGGCATGATTTCATGTGCCCACCACAGACATCGACCATCAGGAGCCTGAGTGTGACAAGAGATGTGTGCAAAGCCCAGGTGCTGCATCCAGCATTCCCCAAACCCACTCCTCCTGCCCCAGGTAAACCACCAGTTACTCTATATCAGCTTTTTCCCAGGGCTAATGAGTCTCCAATTAACAAGGTCTTCTGTCTGCTGGGCACTGACCTAAGAGAGATGTGGTTGTAATGATGTAACAAGGTTCCAAGTCACGTTGATAAGTGAGATCTGTTTATGGGTACTATAATTTCATTCAAGGACACTTGCATAAAGAGCCAGTCAGAGTGAATTAAGCAGCAAAATCCTAATGTTTGTCTAAATTCAGCGGCAAAACTTTTAACAGTCTCTTTACTCTGAATTGGTCTATTGCTGTTACTCATCAGACAAAATGTGGTTGTGGCTGGTGAGTGAGATGCGGAGGAGAGTTTCTAAAGAGGGAACTGTGTCACTTCAACTAATTACCAGAATCCAAAGGAAATTTAGGACTTTTTAGGCTGTGGCTGACACAGAAGACAAAAGGTATTTGACGTCATCACCAACAAATCTCCTCTGGTGGCTCCAGAGGAGCCAGAAGCATTGTTGCTCATTTAGGCTTTCTTGAATGAGTCCTGCATGGCTCATCAAAACCGAGATGGTGTTGAGACCAGTGTGTCAGAGCAGCCAGACTGGGATTACTACAGGTGGACAGACCATGTATTTTGGGTGAAGGGAGCAAGCCAGAAGGTGCCTTTATTTGTGGCACCACCCCCTGCCCAGGCTGCCCACCCCTGGCTTGTAGAGCTGGCAGCACCCAGGAGCATTTAAAATCCTGTTGTCACCCTGGCACAAGGTGACAAAGTCAACGTGGATGACTTCAAAGGGCAAGAAGTTGTTACAGAAATCTCAGCTGGCTTCTACCCAGCACACATCCCCCCAGCAGCTCTCATACCATCCTGAGTCCCGGTAACTGCTCCACAGAAAATTCATTTTCCTGGCTCTGAAGCTCTCCTGGATGTGTCCAGGCTCTGCCACTTTGTCCCAGGCCACTGCAGGGACATGGACACCGCCGAGGCCCTTGGTCCTTTCTCCCTGCTCACCAAAAGGTGCCAGCAAAGAGCTTTGGTTCCTTGGGCTCAGCTGCCAGTGCTGCACACCCGGGAACTGATTTGTCTTGAAAGGCCTGATTTTGGCATATTCCCCAGCAGGACTGGAGTGCAGAGTGAAGTCTTATTCTGCTGATCTGGATAATGTCATCAGATGGAGACAAATGATTTTTAAGCAGGCGTTTCCACTAATCTTAGCGGTGGATTTTTTTCCAATTAAAAAAAAAAAGAGAAGACTAAATCCCACGTGTGCCCATGCAGGAGTGTGGTCTATAATATTTAAATTGCCGTATCCCAAAGGCCGAGTACAATGGAGAAATCAACAATTCAGGAAATAGGGAGTGTGGATTTGCATTGGCCTTGAAGAAATGTATTCTGAAACATCTTTCAAGATAAGGAAAAGAGGCAAGATATATAGAGTTTTCTGAGTTCTAAAACCCGTGGTTTTAACTGAAGTTACAGTAGGAATGGGATGATTGGATGGAAAGAAAGGAGATGGGAGTGCTTAGATGATGGTGAGGGAACCTGGGCTCTGTGTTTGAGAGAGAAGTGAGGTGATTATTAAGGAAAAACAACAGAATTTTAAGTGCATTTGGTCATTAAAGCTGCAGGGAAATCAGCAGAAGAGCCTTACGGATGTTCCAGCCCTGGTGACCCACACACAGCCAGGGCTCTGCAGGGCTGCACACACCAGAGGATTCAATAACTCACACAAAATTAACAGAACTTTCACGTGTTGAGCAGAAACTGTGTGTGCAGCCACGCGTGTACACACGTGTGAGAGTGTTTGGCCCCAAAGTTGTCTGATTTTGCATTATTCACACACCAGAGCCAGCAACTCCCCCAAAACAGTCAGCCAAAGCTGGTTCTCCCCTCCCAGCCCAGGAAACACTCTGTCAGGACAGCAGCTGGGTAATTTTCTGATCAGTAAAAAATTCTTCAGAAGGATTTTAAAGCAAGCTCTCTAGAGCCCAGGGATCACCAAGGTTCAGTAGGGCTGGAGACAGAATAAAATCACAGTGACATCTAGTGCTCACTAATGTTTCACAAAGGTGTTACCAGTGGAAACAATAAACATATATTAAAAAAAAATCAGCATTTTAAACACTTAGCACAAAAAATCAGAAGCCAGGAAAAGAGGTGGGCTACAAGTGAGGGTAGATGATGTGAATTGAAGTGCTGCAGGGCTGACACAGAGCGAAGTGCTGCAGCTGTGGACGGGCTGGGGGATGATTTCTGCAGGGATCTTTCCTGGGTCTGCATTTCTCCCTGCTTCAGCAGAGTTTGCTGATGGTACTAAATTGCAGCACATCCATATAAAAGAAACTTGACGTTTTGGAGACTGGGAATAGAGCTAATAAAATGATGTGCAGCTTTGAAAGTATGAGCTAGTCCCCAGGGAGGGGAAAGCAAAATGAACCCTATTCCATGGCTGGAATGTGTGGTGTGGCAGCAGCTCTGCCTCAGTGCCAGACAGATGCTGAGGGAAAAGGCAAATAAAGAGGGAATGCCAGCTGGGCAGCAGAGCTACAGTTCAGGTTTGCATCTGGAACCAAAGCAGGATTTGGGTTTGTGCTTGGCAGCAGTAGGAACTACTGAACTACTACTACCAGAATTAAAAATACTGGTTTTGTGATGTTGATTGTTTTCCACTCCAGGTTACGGATGGACTGATGGCAGTTTAAAAAAAAAACGGTTTTTCTTTTAGGCAATCTGGCCACAGTCATGCCCACTTGGCCAGGCTGGAGTTCAGTTCTGCTGTCCTGCCCAGGCACCCTGCAGGGGCTGAACCCCATTAATGGAACATTAATGAACAAAGGACTAAAAGCAAATCTTTCTCCAAGGAGGATGGGGCAGAACATTGCCTATTTATGTCTTCATTGTGCAGAGTGATGAAAACCCAGTCAGGTAGGTTAGCTGGAGTTACAGTGGGCATGGAGAACTGATGCAGTGGGTGAATTGGTTTTGCAGCTTTAGCCCAGGAATCTTTGTGGCCACATAAATATGCAGGCAAATTTTCATGTGATGAAACATTCAGGAGCTGCTTTGACAAAAGTTGAGAAGGAAGCTCTCAGCCAATTTCCAAGCCCTTCCCTTGAGTCCCCAGCAGCCAGGCAGGTTTAGTCTCTCAATTATTAGCTGAAAGCAGAATATACATTCTCACGGTCTGATTTTGGATGCCGCTGGAGAATATCCCTCAGACAGATGTGTAAGGGGAGAGACAGATTCAGGCACATCAGATGCTCTGGCTGCCTCTGACTGTTGTGAGCAATAACCACAGAATGGGAATTTATTAGAAATGGTAGCACAAATGAACTACTGGGTTTCTATGATTCAGTATGAGATTTTCTAGGAGGAAGAAATGTGTAGTGGGACTCCAGGCGCTTCATTTCAGTAAAGATTTTGATACAATGCTGTCTGGAAAGTCATTAGCTATGCTGACATAGACAGGAATTGGAGGAATAATTGTAAATTGGGTAAAGACCTGGCAAAAGACAGATGATTTGGTGAGGTTGCTTAGTGCTTTCATGAAGCATGAAAGGGAAGGGTTTCTCTTGCTGAAGGATTTACAGACCTGCTCACCCCATCTTCCCTGCAGAGCTGGGGAGCACCTGGTGCCACTCTTGAAAGCTGGAAAATGAGGAAAAAGGACACTGCAGCTGCTTTGCTGGCCTGGCTGGCTGCTGAGTCCTGCTACATCTTGGAAATTTCCCAAAGGGTTTACACAGCTCTCTATTTTAGCAGAAAGCTATCCTGAGTTGAAGGCACTTTATTCTATTTCAGCACCCCAGGTTCAGGGTCTCAGCCTCCAGCCCCAGAGACAACAATGTATTTGTCAACATCATGTTTGAGTCTGTTTGTGTGGCCCAGGGGATGGCAGGGGCTGCACTGCAACACGAGGTGCAGCCCCTGGCGCTGGGCAGGTCCCAGCACAACTGCTGAGAAAGCAATTAAAAATAGCATTCGTGTGAATTGACAAATCTAGTGCTTGGTTTGGACTCAGAGGGACGAGGCTGAACCACAGGCTTTCCTCCATGACAGCTCTATTTATTTTAAACAGAGGAGCAGAAGAGATGTGCCTCCAGATGCTTAAAAAGCAGGTGGTTACTTTTCAAGGACTATTTTACCAGAATTTCACACCACAGCTCCTATTAAATAAGGGTTTGGAAGGTGGATGACAATCTTCCATCATGACAGAATCCTCAGCATCTGCCTGTAAGGAGACACTGCCCTGGGTGTAGCATCAATTTGCAAAGGTGTGATGAGGAAAAGGAAATACCACTGCAAGGAAATGAGTTGCCTTTTACCTTATGGGATGAAAATGCCCAGGGATGATGTCAAATTAATCAGGTTCATCATCTCACAGCAAAGGCCATTCAGTGGTTCGTATGATCAAGGATCAAATTGCTCCTTGCTAGAAAGAAGAAAGTAATATTATTGTGGGTAATTTGTGGGTCATCAGAGCAGGTGTGGAGCTTCTTTTTTGGGAAAGGGATGGTTGGAAACTTCACCTCTCTTCTTTTCTATGCACCTCTACATGGTGCACATTGCTTTGTGCTGTCCATACCAGCTGTAAACACACAGGACAGGCAGAAAAAACCTGTGCAAAGGGTATTTAAGTGTGCACGAGTCCCTGCAGTGCCACTTGGGAGTCACACCAGTGTGTCCTCCTGAGCACCTTGCAGGGCAGAAAGCCAATAAAATCCCAATAAAGGTAAGTCTGGGAGAGCATTTTTAATCCAGAGCATCTCTCCTTTCTTTTCCCCACTTGTACACCAAATTCAGCACTGGAGTGGAGGGAATGCTTTGTCATCACAAACATATATTATTTCTGTGATGTGTGATAGTACATTGTAATGAAAATGTGTTTTCCAAAGGCACAGTTGTTTATTTTCCCCTTTGCTGTCACTGTAACACTGTTCACCGAGATAAAAGGTTTCCTTCCCACCTGCCTCCAAAAAATGGGAATGACAGAACTCGTGTAATTGTTCCTGCTTTGCATGCTTCCAGGCTGATTGCCTGAACTATGACTGATCCAGATTCCCACTGAAGTCCACGAGGGTTTTTGCACTGAAACAGCAGTTTGGTTTTAGAGGAGCATTTTTTGGAGAAGCAGACCCCAAGCCAGGTGAGTGGAAGCAGCATTGTCACGTGGTTCTGGTGGAACGAGGACAATTTAAACCTGCTGAGGCTGAGGCTGGGTAGTTTCATGTCTCATAGATGGTGACTGCTGCTGCATTTGGGCAGATTTACAAAGACTTTTTTCTTTAGAGGTTAGAAATATATATATCTCACCAAAGGAATTTCAGAGGCTGAGCAAACTCTTATCGCCCCCTTGTATTCATACACGTGTAAGTCTCCTTTGGTCATCTCACCTTTTCATTAGTTGAGAATACTTTCCTCTTAGAAAATACTGAAACAGTATTTTTTTGCATGTGGTGCACAGGTTGGAATACCCAGCCATTCCTGGGCCTGGCAGTGACAGAGACTGTTAACCTGCAAATCATCTTTGTTAGCAGCTTGTGCCAAAATGGGTGCAATGCTGTGTGCCCAGGTAACAGGCTATTTATTTATTTATACCTGTGCCCAGGTAACAGGCTATTTTATTATTTAATTCCTGCTTAGCAGGAATTTTTGCAGATGACCAGCTATTTCATTGTAACAGGATTTCTTATGTTGACTTTTGGACTAGACCAACATAACATTTATATTTTCAAATGCTGCCTTTCTGTCCCTGCACAGGAGAATGCATGGCCCTGCAATCTCCCAGCAGCTACCATGATGAGTGATGGACAATAATGGTGGACTCTCCTTTCCAATCTCCAGGACTTTCTCCTCAGCATTTTCAGAGTTTGACAACACTGCTGGCATCTCTGGGAGAGGCTGCCCATGAGATGGAGACAGGAGCAGCATTTAAGGGTGATTATTGCTTGTGAAACAGAAGCAAATTCTCCCTCTTCCTAACTGGCAGATGTATGGACACATTTTTCATCAAAGCAGGTACTTAAAATGTTCTATTTTTCCTTTAAAACACCTGTGAGATAAAGCCATTCATGAAGAAAAGCCAGTTGTTCCCCTTGTAATGGAATTTAACAGAATTATGACCATTTACATGTAAGAGATTCATGCTGAAACCCTCAGAGCTGGAAGGATCTGCAGACCAACAGAGTCTCCTCGGTCTGCATTAACACCTCAGAGTTGGTTTGTGTGAAAAAACCCATCTTGGCAGGGTAAAACAAGCAGAGGAGAGAACTTTTGATACCCACCAGCCCTCAGGAAGATGCATCAGATAGATGAAACACTAAAACTAAGACATGGTCTTTTCTTCACTGAGAAAAAGCCAAGAAATGTCCAGCACAGCTGCTCCATTCTGTAGTCCCATGGGGAAAAGTTTCTGCTGGAGCTGCAGGCTCATCCTTTGGCTGGTGGGATGGACAACACCCAGCTGCACATGGTGGATGTTGAGGATACAGAGCCAGAAAGCCACGTAGCCACAGCCTGGATATCTGGAATTACATAAGGAAGACAATGAATGTCAAGCATGAGGCAGTTCTGCCACTATGAATATGCTTGTAGGTGTGAATATTATTACCAGTCTTGGATTGGGACAGCCTGCATCTATCAAATTCCCTTTGGAAATGAGAGGCAAGAGCCAGACACTTGGCTCGGGGTGTGCAGTGTTTCCTTTCCCAGGAACTCAGAGCTCAGTAGGATCTGACCTCAGGTAAGTGTTGAAGATGTTAAACTAATTCTGTTTAAAACACCTCAATTGCTTTATTACTTTAAGGGTCTGTCTTTATATATATAGTTTCTATACTAAGCATCCTTGTAATAATATAATATGATATGATATATGATATGATATGATATACCTTCACCTGTTATAGTGTGCCAGAGAATTGATTATAGAAGGGAGAAGACACTTGAGTTTTACCTCAAATAGGGCACCCAATGCTATTATTTCCCCAAGCAAATATTGCAGCATCTAATGCTCCATTAAAGCAGAGAGGGAGGGACATTTGGTGAGGCCTCTCAGGAGAGTTAGGATGAGAGATGGATTTCAGTATTAAATTTAACGCTGTCAGCAGTTTAAATTTATATAAAAGTGAGTGCAATTACATTGAGGATCTTCTGGAAAAATCTCAGCCAGCTCCAGCTCCTGCCAAGGTTGGGAAATGGCATTTCAGTGTCCAAGTGGACAGCAGTGTCCTTCCCAAGGACATTCCCATTTGCACGCTCACGCCGTGGTCGTGTTGCCCATCCCAGCTGGCCCAAGCTGGGCTCTGCCCTTTGTGGCTCTTGGGGACAGCTGAGGGCACGTTGTGGCCATTCCCCAGGGCTGTGACTGCAGTTTATTGCCCCACCTGGAATTAGCCCTGGTGATCTGGCACGGCACTGAACAGACTCCAGCAAGGCTTGGGGCTCAAGATCAGCCTTTCCTTACCTTTGGCACTCCCTGACTGAGCTTTGTCCTGTGCTGGCCTTGGGCACAGCTGGGGAGGGTGGGAGCTCCTGGTTTCAATGGCTTGGCTGTAAAATGGGCATGAAGAAAAAGGAGAGTGATGCAAGGTAGTGAGCTGGAATGAGAATGTGAAAGACATTGTGGAAGAAAATGTTTAATATCAGATAGGTTTTAGGGAGAGGAGCTGAGAAAACTGAGTATCAAAGTACCAGGGAAAATGGGGTTTGCTCCTTCTGGGTCAGAAAACACTTTTATTGAAAAAGGACCCCAAAGTTCCCTGGAACTGACTCTGAGCCAGTTCACATGAAGGAACATGGCAAGGGTTCAGTTCTGGCACCCTCTTCAGTCCCAAATAACTCTGGACAGGAGCATGGATGGGTCTCGCCATGAATTTCAGGATGGTTTCCATCAGGACTGGGACCTGACTGCTTAACTTTTGGCTTCTCCCTGTCAAAATGAGGGTCTGTGGGAAGAGAAGATCTGCAAGATCCAGACAGCAGTATGAACTTTCTCTTTGTACTGATTTGGATCTGCCCAGATGAGCCTGATGAGGGCAGGTTCTCCTTTCCCTTCAGCATCCTGTGGCTTGGGCATGGGTTCTCTCTTGTGGGGTCACACATAGGCCACTGATGGGATGATAAAGAGCCAAATTTTGATATGGGAGTGGAGCTGTGTAATGAGTTATTACAGACATCTTAGTTTCATCTGATTTATTATCTCTGCTAATTATCCCAATAAATCAGTGCTTGAATGGAACTTGGCATTGACACTAAATGTGAAGGACTGGAACTACTGCTGGGGAGCTAACAGGGAAGATCCAGCTGTAGATGCCAGGGAATGAATGAGACTTGCCAAAATGCAAGCAAAATTGGGAGATACAAAAAAAAAAAAAAGCAATATGAAATACTCTGAGAGGATGGAGCTCCCTATGTGTTAATACTTCATAGTCATCACTGTGCCAAGAGCATCTTCACCACCACCAACATCTGCAGGTGATTCCTGTGGGCAAAGACCAAAGGAGACACACTGCTGGCCTGGTGCTTTCTTATAGTCTATGAAATTTGCTGTAATAAAAACCACATGGAAATCACACAGAGCAAAGGAGGCAAAGGCAGCACTGAAGTTCCTGTGCTGCAGACTGGGGTAAGCAGGTTGCAGGTGCAGGTTACTGTGCTGAAATCTCACTGTTCTTCAGAAACAGTGCAAAAACCTTCTGGCACTGCATGCATGCAAGCTTTCCTTCCCCACATTTCCAAACAAATACTAATGTAATGACAGGGAGAAAAAAACTACATCACCCGAGTACATCCAGCAAGCTACTGAAACAAAAACATTTTGGTGACAGCTGAGCAGGCCCCTGCAGACAGCATCAAACAAGTGAAAATGTGAAGCAGCCTCTGCTCTAACAGCCAGGTTTACACTGCTGCTGGCTTTGCTGGCTCACTCCAGCTCTCATGCTCCACCCTTCGGGGTGTTTATTTTCTTTTTTTTTTTTTTCAGCTTTTGCAATCTGACAGAGGCGGGTGAAAGCAAGTTGAAGGCAAGGACATTCCCCTGAAGAGCAGCTGGAGAGCAGTCCTCAAGCCCTGTCTGTGCTAGGCAGAGGACAGCCAGCCACGCCACTTGCTTTAGCCTAGAACCACCCCCAAGTCCCGGAGGTACACTGGCACTTGAACTTGACTTTCCAGGTAAGCCTTTTTCTTAATCCCCGGATCTTGGTAGCTGGGTGCTCTCTAACCAGGAAGTTAAATCTGCCTGGGGACAAAACGCAGCAGAAATGGTGTAAGGGCAGAGCAGGGAGCTCAGCTGCTCGGTGTTGTAGATATGCTGGTTTATTTACTCAGTTGTGAGCCCCAAGCAACTCAGGCATTTGTGCCATCTGCCTCATTTCAGCAACCCCCATTAAAACAGCCCTGTAAACGCCCTCAAGAGATGGACAGACAGACAAACCCACACCAATGTTCTCCCTGTAGGTAAAAAGTTACTGCACATGTTGTTCTTGCTGTGGCAGAGGGAAAGGAAGGGAGAAAAAGGGAAAAAGATCTCATTGCTGGTGATGCTGGTTTAAAATTCACAGCAACAAGAACTAAGCCTGTGCCAAGTTTTCAGAAATGAATAGAACTGTAGTTCTGAGAGAATCCTGGGAACAGCCAAAAGCTGAACAAAGAGAACCTCCTGACTCTGATGCTCTTAACCCCATCGTGGATCACTCAGGCCTGCCCGGATGTTGAGACACGGTGGTGGCCATGATGCAATAGGCAGAGTTCTGTAAAGCCTCTGTCCTAAAGGTTATGTGGGGATACAAACCATGGCACCCTCTGCTTCTGCCAGGATACACACCAAATGGGAATTTTTCATTTTCATTGTTTTGTTTATGTACTGAAAGTACCTTTCCAAAATCCCCATACAATTTTGGATATGCCATTTTTTTATCAGATTGAGAATACAATCCTGTTGAACAGTTGGATATTCTTCTTTTGATTTTACTTTGGGAGTTGCATACAGGAACTTGAGAGGATTTTTGGACCTCTCAGGTCAATAATGGGAACAACATTGCTCCATACTTACAGATGTCTGAAATTTAGCAGTGCCTGGGGAGAAACAACAAAAGCACTTGGCTCCATCAAAATCCCATTCCTTCCATCAAGGGCTGGGAGGGCTCGAGCTGCTTTCCACCCCTCTGTTTGTGAAACAGCCTTGCACTGAGCCCTCTGCCATCCCAGAGGAGGGCAATGCCTCCTCCCTTGCCCACAGGCAGCCACCCACCAGTGGGAAGACCACGAGCAGAAGGAGCAACTGCATCCCAAAAAATGATCTCAGAAAATGTGAGGCCTTTAAACCTTGTGGTTTAGGCCCAAACTTTGGTTTCCTCCTCTTGCTGGAGAAGGTTTGTGATTAGCAGGACCAGGGAGCTAAGCTGTGCTGTGGGGAGGCAGCTCACAGCAGATGCAGCAAAAAACCTCCCACAGCCTTTTCTGCCCTAAAAAAGCCTTCTGCACTCCAGATCACATCTGTTACCACTGGCATGGAGAGCAGGTGAGACCAGCTCATGCCTGGCTGCCTAAATAATGAATGAAACACCATGGCAGGACAGATTTGCTTCAGATGTGGTTGCAGAACAGGCTCTGGATCACACTGCAAGAGTGGGAGGGTTTGTTTTCTGCTTCTGCTTTGCTGAGTCAAACCATAAGCAAAGCAGTTCAGATCTGGAGAGTCTCAGTTCCTATAATTTCTAGCAGGGAAACATTGCTGCTACTGCTTTCGTTCCTTCCTACAGAGATTTGTAGCAATGCTGGGCAGGAACTCTGCTGAAATGTGCTTAGCACAGCTGGAGCCTCTCGTCACAGCTGTAAAAGAGGCAAATAAAAATAACATTTGTGCTCATCAGCAGTGCCCCATTGGCTTCTCTCAGCACTACCACTCAGCTGCCTTTGATACAGACATTAGCCAAATCCTGCTCCTCTTCCGAGCACCTCATTATAAGGGATGGGGAAGAGCCTTCCACCACTTCTGACACAGCCTATTATTTTTTCCCCACCCTTCTCCCAGAGGCAACATGGACATCAAGGAGTATTTTGCCAGAATTTCTTACCAGGGCTCCCACAATAAGCCAGACCTGGCTGCCATGTCAGATATATTCCAGCACCACATCCAAGCTGTCCCTTTTGAAAACCTCAGCATCCACTGTGGAGAAAGCATTGAGCTGAACCTGGAAGCGACCTACAACAAGATAGTGAGGAAGAAACGTGGGGGCTGGTGCATGGAAAACAACTACCTTCTGTCTTGGGTCCTGAAAACTCTTGGCTACGATGTCACCCTTCTGGGAGCCAAAGTTTATGTCCCAGAGCTCGACGCCTATCCAGATGAAATCGATCATCTGCTGCTACAAGTGGAGCTTGATGGCAAATCCTACATTGTGGATGGGGGGTTTGGGATGGCCTACCAGCTGTGGCAGCCAATGGAGCTGATTTCAGGGACAGATCAGCCTCAGACCCCCGGGGTCTTTCGTTTTCAGGAGGAGAGTGGGACCTGGTACCTCGAGAAGGTGAAAAGGAAGCAGTGGGTTCTCAACCCAAGCACCTCGACTTCCCAAAATGTTGAAAATGAAGTTTGCCGTCGGATTTATCTCTTTACCCTCCAGCCACGAGACATTGAGGAGTTCAGGGGCTGCAATGCCCACCTGCAGACAGCACCTGACTCGCTCTTTGTGACCAAGTCCATCTGCAGCCTGCAGACCCCCGACGGCGTCCGGGCACTGGTGGGGTGGAAACTCACTGAGATAAAGTACAATTATAGGGACAATATGGATCTTGTGGAAATCAGAATCCTTGCAGATGAAGAAATAGAGAAAACACTGGAGGAGAAATTCAATATAACACTAGACAAGAAATTTGTACCTGTCAATACGAGCAGGTTGTCTCTGTTCTAACTCACTGCCTGAATTACAATTCAATTCAGTGGCATTACAGGCAATTCTTCCCTCTCTTTCTGACAAGCATCCAAAGGTTAATTTTTCTCCTTCCATCTACACCAGTGTAAGGTAGAACATACTAGCATGAATCTGGAAAATAAATGGATTTTCAAACTATTCCTTCATTTCTTTTAAGGTTGGGTACAAATAATTTCTGCCTAGCTCAATCAGATCATTGCCCCTCTGTCTGTGCTTAGCAGGAAGCAGACTCAGCCCATTCCCTACTCCTTTCATCTCTTAAAAGCTTTTCTAAACACATCCAGTGTAGCTGGGCAGAATGATGGAGCTGTATGTCTTTGTCTTTATTGCCTGGTGCTGCCACCTGGGGAAAATCATACTCGCCTCTTAAATGAATACTATATTATTTTGGGAATATAATAGCAAAAAAACCCAAAGACATCCTGTGCTGAGTTTCTCCAGTTAAGCCATAAGCCTGTTCTTTTTGCTCTCACATCCACAACACCCTCTCGCATGGCAGTCAGGCCATCCCACACCTGTGCAAACTCATCATGTGAGTATTTGAGGACAGGTTATTTATGACTTAGAACTGATGATAAGAAATGTTAGTGACAATTCTGTGTTGTTTCAGACTTTGCACAGCTCCTTTTCTCTCGGTGGCACAAGCAAAGAGCAGCATTTCTTTGAACTGAAAGCATCTCCTGAGCATTTTGTTTGCTCACACTCAGCAGCAGACTGCTGGGAATACATGTTCCTCTCATCAGACTCTACTCTGGGTCTTATTGCATGTTGATTATTATGGCTGAACCCAAACACATGCACAGAAATATTTTTCTGAAACATATCTGTTCTACTGAGGATGTGTTTGCAGTGATACTAATTATATTGATATAAGGAGAAATGATGAATCTTAATCACATACCTAATGGCTAAGACTTCTTGTAGGAGAAATTACTCAAATGTGACCACTTTGCCCTTTGAGAAGATGCTTGATGTTCCTTTATGTACAAATCTTGGAAGCATTACAACTATGCACTTATAATTAAACAAATTATATTAGTGAATTACAATTAAATAAAAAAATCAAGCACTGTGAACTAGAATTATTCAGATTTTTCCCCCAAATTATAGCATGTCTTTCCAAAGTAAAAAAAAAGTCATTAATCACTGAAGTTGTCCTGATTATCTGTATGTGCTAATATTTTCCTTTTAAAAACACAATAACTCACTAAACCTTTTTCACTTGTTATGCAGCATGTGCAGCTTTCTAGAACTAGCAGTTTAGATTTAATAAAAGCTGCTATTCTGCATGTTCAAAATGTATTTCCTAGAGACACAGCAAGCTCCTGAAAGCCCTGTCTTCCCAGAGTCAAATTCACTTACATGTGCTTGGCTGCAGGGGTGCAATGGTTCTTTATAGCACGAGGCCCTCCCATCCTACAACAAAATGAAAAGTGGTTGTAAAAGAGAGGCTTCTTATGGTGTGGACCAGCAGCTTGCAACACCAATGATCAGAAGAAATTGTCCCAGGATCTGACTTGTTTATGACCTGTGTTTTTCTGTGGCCCCCAAATTAGTGGGAGAGCTAGAGGAGCTGAACTCAGTGGGACAGCAGGGACAAAGTGTTGGGATGCAGGTAAACGTCCAGGCAAGTCTTGCAAAGCTGTGGGGCAGGAGAAGATCCATGCAGAGCCAAGAATCTCCATCCTTTGTGGGAACAAACACAGGAAACACCTAAAAAGGGCTGTGCCCACTCCTCTCTGCCTATGTCAGGGTGGTTCCTGCACTTTGTGCTGTTCCATAGGCTCGGGGGAATGAGTCCAGAGCTATAAAATCACAGATCTATAAGATCAGGGTGTTACATCCATTGCCCTGAGATGCAGCGTGGAGGGCAGGAACAGAGAACAAGCCACCATTAGGTGCTGATTAGCTTATGAAAAGTGGAGAGACTTGAGTCCTGTTCCCTTTTCAGAAATTGACTTAAAGTAAGATGTTAATCCAAGGGTACCCAAACCCCCCAAAATCTCTCTAATTTTGAGTACCCACTTTTTCTAAGTCTGATTTATCTGTGTCTCTGGACTCACAATAAAATATAGAAAAGATGAGATGACTCAATAGTTCTTAAAATCAGGCTTTTGGTATCAAAACTGGAAAAAAAAGATCAAACTATAATCTAAACTTTTGGGACCAAGCCTTCATGTGATGTCAAGAGGACAAGACAGTATTATGAGATAAAAGTCTTTGTATTTATTACTAACAGTATTCTGCACAAAAGGTACCTTAAAAAGTGTGGATGCAAAAGAAAGCCCTGGGAAGTGAGGACATGGCAGCAGGGTGGTTTCACAGCAAGATCCCCATCACACAGAAGCCTTTCACCTGATGATACCTGTGGTACTGTACAGGACGTGCCATGAAAGAGGGCGACAGAAGAACATCAGATCACTTTTCTTTCCGCTGGCTCATCTTCTGTGCCCGCTCACCCACAGAGGCACAGTGTACTGCCCAGCAAGACAATGAAACTTGCTGTTGGAAGGAAGAAAAAAGAAAAAGACAAAAAGAGGTTTTCATTTCAGATTGCACTAGTTTGTTTGTTTTTTTCCCCTTATCAATAACTTTGGAGGCAAATACTTAAAGGTACAGCAGTTTCAGGGAGCTCCGAGTTCTCCGGGAGCAGCATCTTTCCTTCTGAAGGACAGGGCTTCTCTTTGAAGCCAGGGGAATTTAGACAAGTACATGACTTGGCAAATCTGACCTTGTTGCTTTGCAGGAGCTGGTGTCAGCCATGAGGAATGGCTCAGTGTGGTGGGATTAGTTCAGCAGTTGCCATCCCCACCAATAAATCAGTGAATTCCTGCCCTGGATTACTCTCTGTCTATCATAAGTCACTTCCTACAGGGATCCAGACCACATCAGTGTCAACAATGTAAAATCTGCATCACTTTTGCAGGACTGCTTTAGCATGGGAGCACCCACCAAGGTGCCCCAGACACTGAAGCCCCTGGGTGACCTGCAGGGTTGAGGATGGATTTAGAGGTTATAACCACTTACAAAAGTTGTTCATGATGCCCATGCTTTGCTCTCCTGGAGGACTTCAGCTGTCATTCAGTGACGTGGAAGGTTAAAATCTCCTCAATATTATCTGCAGTTTGGGGACTGGATCATTTTCAGTCTCTCCCTGCAGCACCTAACACAACAAATTGCATGACAGGGCTTTCCACACATATGCCAATACAAACAAACCAACAAAACCCTCAGAATATAAACAACTATAAAAGAAACTCTCTTCCCCTCTTTGGCTGCTCTGCTGGAGGCTAAGGCTGTCCCTGACAGGCAGTAAAGGTAGCCTGTACCTTTAAGAGCAGGAGTTGGCACTGCACCTCTTCCTGGGAACTTTGGAACAGCCCAGGGTGGAAAGCCTGAGCTGACTGCCTGCGAGGTAAGCGCTGCATGCCTGAGCTTTAACTCCCTCCTGCAGCTTTGGGTCAGCCCCTTTGGGAAAGCTCACCCCTGTGAGTCTGCATACCTGTGCACAGCATTGCAGGTGTGCTAGCAAAGCATAAACTACGGGAACCCCAGGGCTGACGGTGAGAGAGCATTGCAAGGGCATTTTCCAAATGCAACGTGGTGTTTGAGAGTTAAACTAATCCTTTATGCTGAGCCAGAGTGTATGAAAAATGCAGCTATTGACTCACAGTGTCACTTAGAATCAAACAAACAGTGTAGGCATGTGCAAGAGGATCCAGCCTTGGAAGTCCCTCATGATTTTTAGCAGAGAAGAACGGATCCTAATATTCAGCCTAATTACAAAAGGACCCAGCGATCCCGAGGGACCTGTGCAGACAGGCAGAACCAACATCTGAATCTCAGTGCCCACGGAGCTGCTGAACGCTGAGCAAAGCTCAGCTGCTGCAGGGGCACAAGCAAACAAGGCTGAGGCTCGGGATATTTGGCAGCTCAGTTCTGGAACACAACGTGTCCCCCGGGACAGGGCTTGCTCACTGGGGCAGCCTCATTGCTGGCACAGCGGGAATGGCTGTGCCAAGGAAAAATCTGCCTCCAGGAAGGCGAGGGAGTAAACGCTGATTTATGTGGATGCTCCATAATGTCAATGATGTTGTAGTGCAGCTTTATTACACTTTAAACCTCTTTAAGCATTCATTGAGATCAGAGCACATTTTGTCAGCCACCACAAGGCTGCCTCAGAAGCAGACTTTAAATTGATGAGGCCAGAGAAGGGGCTGCTGGGGAAACTGAGGCATGGACAGGGAATTTCCCAAAATGCTTTCCCAATGTATTTTCCCGAGGTCTCATTGCCAGTGCCCCATGGGGGCTCTCGGTGGCTGGATGAGGGGAGCTGGTTTTATCCTGTGCTTTCCCCATGTGATGGGAACACCCAGACCCAGGAGAGGGGTTACAGGGAGGGCATCAGGCCTTCTGCTCTGACTCTGGGCAGGGACTGGTCTGGTTTTGCTCGAAGGCAAATTCCAAGCATGTCAGACTCACCGGGCTGATGCACTCCTCTGGCTTCCTGCTGGTCACAGAAGTTCAGCTCAACACCCTCATGGGGTAAAGATGTTTCTATCTTCCCATGTAAAATTGCTGAAAGTGGGAATAGAAAGAAAAATGAGGCAGAGGACCACAGGATAAGCCTGCCACTGAACACGTGTGCTGGGTGTTAGGAAGGAAATTGCTCTCTAGAAGTGTTTCCAAGGAGATCCTGCCAGAGATGAGTACCCTTGGCCTAAAAAAGGGATGGAAAAAATCATGAAATGCAGTATCAAAGAGACATTACTGTTTTTTCATGTAGATTCTTTGGGTTCTTTTGAAGTAAAAATGTTTATTTCTTATTCCCTTATTGGGATAATCCTCTATTCTATCACATATTTCTGTGTGTTGCATTAGCCAGGCTGAATGCTGGTACTGGTGCAGATCTGGAGCAATACAAACAAATCATGTGAGTTGTGCTGCTGGCATCAAGATTGGGGTTAAAGTCTAGAGATGAGGCCATTGGATGTGCTCATCTGCTGGGGTGGGGGCACTTCCACCTATGGATTTGAGCTGGGATTTTCACAAGCTTCTGGCATGGACATGGGGTCAAACTGCTGAGGGGAAACAGCTGGACCAAAGCTGAGAATATTCAGTGGAAGGGAGTTTGTCCCATCTCATCCACATCAAAGGATTTTTGGAAAATCCTCCCAGGGAACATTGGACCAGTTGAAGGAAGCAAGAAATCCTCAGACTTTTTGGAAATTAACACAGCCATTAACAGATTGTGTATTGTTCTGAACAACAAATATCCTTGCATGGAAAAAAGCCATGTTAAATCTAAACTAAAGGCAAAAGAAATCCTTGTAGAGAGAAGATGAGTCACTGAATTAGAAGCCTTACAGGGAAGCTTTTGTATCTTGGCCACACAACCAGTACCACTGACACTGTCTTTCTGGTAATGAAAGGGGATCAGAGATACAAAGACACAAAACATTTCCAATAATTTGATCTGAAATTAAAGCCTTTAGTTTGTAAAAGATGGTCAAAGAAACCAAAAGATTATGAATATGCCTTGTATGTACTTTTAGATCAATTCCTTTGATCCTTAGGTTGGAAAAATTGAAGTCCCTTCCTTTCACAGCCAAAGCCCTGTCTAAACTCCCCAGGGAAATTTAAGAGATTAAGAAAACAACGATCTACTTCACATGGAAACTGGTCAGAAATGGTGACACACTGAGATGTTAATCTCAGTTAACTGAATCCATGAATGCAAAACCTTCCAGTTAAATTACCTGTGGGACAAAGAAAGAATTGCTTACCTGGTATGGCAAAAGAAACAGTAAGATCTTGCTGTGACTTTTATGCTGGTATGGTGTGGCAGCTTTTCTGCAAACCTGTTGTTTCTTGATTTTTGAAAATTTTTGTCATGTGGGATCCTCCTCTGTGGCCAGAGATTCTGTTATGGCATGTGCTGTGTCTTCCCATGGGAAAAACATCCACCTGGTTTGAAGGCAGCCCCTGAGAGAGGGAAAGTATTATTGCCTCCTGCTCCTTGTCTCTTTTTAAAGAAATACTTAAAATTCTTTTAGATCCTCAATGAAACAGCCCAGAGTACATTTGCAGCCTGGCTAACCTGTGCTACAGAAACAGGAGTGAACCCCTTGACAGCTGCACAGCAGTAACTGCCTGCTTTTCTGCTCACACAGGCAAAATGAACATTCAGGAGTATTTTGGAAGAATATCTTTCAACGAGCCCCATCAGGATGCAGACTTGCAAACCCTGACAGCCATCTTCCAGCATCACATCCAGACCATTCCTTTTGAGAACCTCAGCATGCACTGCGGGGAGGCCATCGAGCTGCATTTGCAGTCTACTTACGATAAGATTGTGAGAAAGAAACGTGGTGGGTGGTGCCTGGAAACCAACCACCTCCTCTTCTGGGCCTTGCAAGAATTAGGGTACGACGTCTGTATTCTCGGTGCAAACAGCTATGAACCTGCAGAGAAGGGATACACTGCTGAGATGAACCATATCCTGCTGAAGGTGGTGATCAAGGGACAGTCCTACATTGTAGATGCTGGGTTTGGTGGTGCCTACCAGATGTGGCAGCCACTGATGCTGGTTTCTGGGAAGGACCAACCCCAGGTCCCTGGCATTTTCCACTTCATGGAAGATGACGGCACCTGGTACTTTGAGAAAGTCAAAAGGAAGCATTATATTCCTGAGCACAGTAATAACGCCTTCCCTGATACTCCAGAACTGGGGAATATCCGAAAAATATATAGATTTACTCTCCAGCCACGGCAGATCGATGACTTCCAGGAGCTAAATGTGTACCTCCAAGTGTCTCCAGATAACATCCTTCGGAAGAAGTCAATCTGCAGTCTCCAAACCACCACTGGGGTCCTTGCCTTAGTTGGATGGACCCTCACTGAGATGAAGTACAACTACACAGAGGACATGGACCTGGTGAACATCACAACCCTTACAGATGAAGAGGTTGAGAAGACCCTGAAAGATAAATTCAATATAGTATTGGAAAACAAACTTGTACCAGTAAATGTTCGTGGCTTGCCACCTAATTTAGTGGATAAGATCTAACTGTAAAACTGTGCTAGATGGATCTTTAAATAGCCAAGAGGAAAATTCTAAAATTAACATTAATTACAGTAATCTCATTTTTAACTCGAGGTGGTCACAAAGCTTGGTAAATTCTAGTACATTGCTAATTAACTGCATATATTGATTGCATATTTTTTGTTACACCTCTCCTTCTTTAGAAACCAAGAAATTTTGCTAGCTCTGTTTTGCTCATATGGAAATGTTTTCTGACTCCTTAACTTTTTGTTCACCTTCTCAAGAACAAATTTTGTTGCAGATATATTTTGTGGCAAATGAGACCAAAATGATGCAGAAGGGGAGGTTGTGTTACCATTTTACACTAAAGACCTCTAACCTTTTTTGGCATTATTTCCAGTCTCCTCAGTGACTTTTACAAATGATTCACTTCCCTCAACAATCTTAAAGTTGAGCTGAATTTGGCTTTTAAAGACTTTGTAGAAAAAAGAAATGTTAAGACTTTCTCAAAACAAGCCACCATTAGGTGCTGATTAGCTTATGAAAAGTGGAGAGACTTGAGTCCTGTTCCCTTTTCAGAAATTGACTTAAAGTAAGGTGTTTATCCAAGGGTACCCAAAGCCCCCAAAATCTCTCTAATTTTGAGTCCCCACTTTTTCTAAGTCTGATTTATCTGTGTCTCTGGACTCACAATAAAATATAGAAAAGATGAGATGACTCAATAGTTCTTAAAACCAGGCTTTTGGTATCAAAACTGGAAAAAAAAGATCAAACTATAATTAAACTTTTGGGACCAAGCCTTCATGTGATGTCAAGAGGACAAGACAGTATTATAAGGTAAAAGTCTTTGTATTTATTACTAACAGTATTCTGCACAAAAGGTACCTTAAAAAGTGTGGATGCAAAAGAAATCCCTGGGAAGTGAGGACATGGCAGCAGTGTGATTTCACAGCAAGATCCCCATCACACAGAAGCCTTTCACCTGATGATACCTGTGGTAGTGTACAGGACGTGCCATGAAAGAGGGCGACAGAAGAACATCAGCCAAGGAAAAGACTTTGATGCCTGTTTTAGTCAACCACACAGACCTACAGGGCACTTGATGTGCCTAAAACTCAGGTGCTTCCCCAGGTGCAGTTTAATGTGCTCTTTGCCTTCCCCAAAGAGGCCTCCTCTGACATTCCACCTCCATCAAATGAAGGGGAGACAGGCTGACTGGGGGGAAATGAAATAAACAGCGCTGCAACGCTTTGAAGATGCAGGAGGCCAAGATTTAGAGCAGAAATGCAAAGAAATATTTGCATGTATTTGCATATATATGATGAATGCCATGGCATTCATTAGGTGTGGCGGCTCCACAACAACTCCCTGCTGCAGCTGAGGAGTTGAACAGGTTGAAAAAGCTCCTGTGTGGGCAAAGAAGGGTCATTTGTGCATCCATGGAGCTCAGGGACACACAGCCTGCAACACCTTGGCACTCCAGGGTACCCATGAGGGCACAGATGAACATCCTTCACTGCAAAGCACTGGTTTGCAAAATAGCAGTATTTAATTTTATAAAGTTACAATACTATTTGCAAAAGCCTACTGTAATTATTTTATATGGAAAACGAGTTCATTCTGGTCTTAACTAGGGGAAAGGATAAACATCTACTAATAGAGAAGAAACAAAGTTTAATTTGCTCACGGATCAGCGAAGTCCAAAAATGTGAATTCATTTTGGGTGGACTCTGCCCTTTCTTGGAATTTAAGATTCAGAAGCAAGGGCCAGCAGAGCTTAGAAAGACAACCCTCACGATCTGTATCCACTCCTGGCTTCACTGACTGCTGCCCCTGTAATAAACCACCCAGAAACTGAATACCTCAATAAATAAAAAGGGATCTCATAAGAGGTAAGTTTATTTTCTTAAAAAAACACTCCAAAGAAAGATAAAAAACACCTGGTTTCTTTATGATGGTAAAGGTCCTGGACAATAACATAGGCAACATTCTCGAGGAAAAATGTTCTAAAAATGTGTGGCTATAGAGCTAAAATATCACCTGCTAAACAGGGGCTCTTAAAGAGGGCAAAACAGTGATGTGCAATTTCAATTCTTCTACCTTTCACTCCTTCAGGAGAAGCTTCACTTCACTATAAAACAGATTCTTTTGTTTAGGTACAATAGTAGATAGGAATTTAGAAGTGCAACTTCTTGTTGGAACTTGTGCTTTTAGATATTTAGATTTATTTAAAAGTATTGCAAGTGCAAAGGAAGCAAAAGTTCAGTCTAATAATCAATAGATTCTGCTTTAAGGGAATAAAATTACAGCCCTTTAAAAACAAGTTAAAAAAATTACAGCCTCTGGATTGTGCAATCCAGAAAGTCCATGTGCTGATGTATTAGGATAAAGGAAGACAAATAATATATTTACAACAATGGAATTGCTGATTCTGTGTGTAGTCCTGGGAAGGAATATTTTTGTATGAACACCTTCAATTGCACCTTTAAAATTCTTCTGCTGATGTTTTTCTCTGCATAAATCACAGCCACATTTGTGGGATGACCTTTTCAGTACCTGCCTTTTCATCTGGTCTGCTCACATTTCAAAAGAACAGTGGCTTTCATCTCCTGCAGTCCAGATGTAATGCTGATCAAGCATATCATGGAGCTGCAGAAAGAAATTACAAATAATACAAACTTGAGAACCAGCTTTATACTGGTATTATCTATTTAGCATTCACAGTCAGAGTGATAGGATCAGATATACTCAGATTCTGCAAATCAAAAGTGCCATGACTTTTATGTTACACTTAACAAATATTACATTGAACATATCCTCCAACAATACACTTAGATATCACTGGAAGCTAAATTCCTCTCTGTAGCAGGTAACCTGTAATTTTTGCTGGTGGTCTCCATTCACTTTGGGACAGCTGCCTCTACACCATGAATATGCACAGCATGAATCTGCCACTGGGAATCATCTTGAGAAATTCTAGTTTGCAGTAAACATTCAGCAGTTCACTGCTGAGTTTAAGGATTGGTGAGCTTTGAGAAAGTTAGGGACCAGAGAGAGTAAAGCAGCTCCTGCTCATTTTCAGGGTGGCCTGTGAGACACAGGGCACAGGAGGGAATGGAGGTGTGCTTCTTGTCTTTTATGCCACTCGCCTCCATTCAGATCCATTACTCCAAAACCAAAATGAGTTTCTACAACACTCAGAGCAGACACAAGACTCAGTGGTCTGTGACTCTTTCAAAAGTCAGGGTTTTTTCAGTTATAATTATCTGAATAAAGCTTGCCACTTTACTTTTCATGTTAACTTTTTGTAAGTGGTGGAAGAGCAATGTGTACTGAACGAGCGGTTCATTTACTGTCACACCCATCAGTGGCAGACTCATGAAAAGAACATGTGAATCCTGGCTCAGACTGTCCTCCCTCCCACTGACAGAGGCCACTGCCTCCCCCAGTGACAGTCCTGTCACTGAACAGTGGCTTTAGACCATTTCTCATGAATCCTTGTACACACTCCCAGGCATGATCTTACATTTCTTCTTAACCCCGGATATTAAGCAAATACAGCAATCCCCATCTCGCAGCCGCCTTGTATGAAACTGAAATGGCATCAGCTGTTTGCCAGAGGGATGACTCTAAGACAAAAGCAAACCCTCACGTGCACTGCTCTTTGCTCAGGGAAACATTTGATAGGAATACTTGTTTCCTTTAAAAGATGTTCTGATGAGGTTCAGTAGATTAAAGAATCTTTGCTGGCACAGCTGGGGTAGCTTTTCACAGCATCTTAAATCACTGGTGTAAAGAAACCAAAACACAATTCCTTCCTTTACAGGTGAGATGAACCTTGAAGAGTATTTTGCAAGAACTGGCTATAAAGGCTCCACTGAAAAACAAGATTTGGAAACCTTAACCGATATATTCCAGCACCACATCCGTGCTGTTCCCTTCGAGAACCTCAGCATCCACTGCGGGGAGAAAATTACTTTGGAGTTGGAGCACGTTTACAACAAGATTGTGAGGAGGAAGCGGGGTGGGTGGTGCATGGAAAACAACCAGCTGCTGGGCTGGGTGCTGAAGGGGCTGGGCTACGACGCCGGCTTCCTGGGAGCCTACGTGTTCAACCCCCACCAGAACGCCTACGCCACCCTCATGACCCACCTCATAGTAAAGGTTGTCATCAATGGGAAAGCCTACATCGTTGATGGGGGCTTCGGGGTGTCCTACCAGATGTGGCAGCCCATGGAGCTTGTGTCAGGGAAAGACCAGCCCCAGGCTCCCGGCGTCTTCCGCTTCACGGAAAAAAACGGTGTCTGGTACCTGGAGAAGATGAGAAGGAAACAATACATCCCCAATCAGAGCTTCTCCAACTCTGACCTGCTGGAGAAAAAAGAGTGTCGGAAAGTTTATATGTTCAGCCTTGAGCCACGGACAGTGGAAGATTTCCGTTTCCAGTGCACATACCTCCAGACCTCTCCAGATTCCCTCTTCACAAAGAAGTCCATCTGCACCCTCCAGACCACCGATGGGTTCCGAGCGCTAATTGGGTGGACTCTCACTGAGACCACGTACAACTACAAGGAAAACATGGATCTGGTGGAATTTGTAACTCTTGAAGATGAAGAGGTGGAAAAAACCCTCAAAGAGAAATTCAACATCACCCTAGAGAGAAAACTTGTCCCCATTAATGTTAAGGGATCTTACACAATCTAGGTGGCCAGGAAAACCTACAGTAATGCTGCGTGTGTACAGCACCTTCCACTGTCTGTGCAATCCATACTGCAAGGTTATGGGATTCTTTTGCAAGTGACTGAAGGATATATACATTAAGATGAGATTAATGTGAATTTCACTTCAGGAAAAATAAGAAATTTAAGCCTCTTGAGTCAGGTAAAATTATTTGCTGGGAGATGACTGCCGTTCAATTTTTGGCACAAATGTAGGATTTGATTTGAATCTGGTTATAAGCTTGGGTAAGAAATATGTCTGGGGAATTTTGGACTGCCTGTAGCACATGAGTATGGATTATTAATTGTGATATGCTGCCAACACATTTTCTAAGGTTATTATAGGGAGACAAGTCATCTGTGAGCATTTAGGCAATGAAGTACACATTTAAAACTTAATTTTTCACAAGATCCAACCACTCACAGCTCATCTCATTCCTCTACCTTTAATATGAGTAAAACATTGTCATCTTGGAAAGGAGCATTAGGAGGTATAATTCTTTCACCATCATTCTTAGACAAACCATAGTACAAAATGAAAATCATCATCATGTGCATCCCTCTCACCATTACTGCAGTAAACTGCCTTGAGTAACTTTGGTATGTGGCTATTCTTCTGGTGATGAAACTTCTATATATTGCAGTGTTATTGTGGCTGATGGGCTCTAAGGAGATAACTACTAAGCTTTGTTTCTGAGATGTAATCATCCTGTAAACTGTGACTGGTACTTAAATGTCACAGCTGCCTTAGATTTACTTTTGTCCCAAAAGAGGTAGAAATTCTGTACTGTCAGGACTGCATTATATTTGTATGTGAAGTTAAGCCCACTATACCCTTAATTTTGTTCTGCAAACATGAGTGTCCATATGGCTGTTCTGAATGGGTACCCCTTAGCACAGGAGCTTTAATGCCATTAGTATTTGTTCATCTGTATCAAAGTGAAAAAATAACCCAAGGAGCCAGCCAGATCTAAAGGAAACCTTTTCTTTTTTCACAATCACGTTTCCCCATTTTTCAGAAAATGTTGTTCCTCCTACCATGCTTCTCTGCAAAAAGCCCAACCAAGGAAACCACTAAGAAAGGGGAAACATTCTTCAGTGCATCAAAAATTAGCAGAAACACTGAAAAACACTCTTTCTCCCAGCTGGTAATAAGTCTGAATATTGGTCAAATGTTGATTTGTCCCACTGAATAGTCTTTTTGCTCAAAGACATCGTCTGATCATTAATCTCACAAATGCTGTAAGTGTATACCTGAAAATAAATAAAAGGAAAATAAAGACATTACGAGTTGTTTTAGGTACAGCTGCCCCCAGCTGCAGCGACTCCTGCACACACCATCTGCCGAGTGAGGGCTGTTCACTCATGCTGCTGATCTGCTGGCCAACACTTCCCACCTCAAACTTCTTAGGATCACAGGGCCACTGAGGTTGGAAAAGCCCTTTAAGATCATGGAGTTGAAGAATCAACCCAAGATCACAACCATGTTCACCATTAAACTCTGTCCTCAGGTGCCACTTCCAGGGAGGGTGACTCCACCACCGCCCTTGGCAGTCTTCCAGTCCTTTCCAACCCTATGAAAAAATTGTCCTGGTATCTAATCAAAACCTTCCCTGGCATAACTGGAGGCCATTTCCTGTTCAGTCACTTGTTACCTGTTCCTTGGATCCTGTAACCTGTCACTTCTTGAACTAAACAGGCCAATACTGAACAAATGCAGCAGTGGTGTTGGAGATGGTGAGATCCTGCAGGTACCTGGATGAAGAGGTTGTAGGCTGAGGAAGATGATCTCTGAAGAGGAGGCCCAGGAGTCATCTCGGCTGGGCTTGGCAGGCAGCAGCTCTGGGCTGATTGTGGTGTGTGCCAGCTCTCTGTGTGACTGGCCACGGTGGCAGCTTGTGGCCTGGGTGCACAGACAGTTGCACAGGGATTAGGAACTAAGAGCCAAGCAAGAGGTGACAGGGGACACTAAAAGACCTGTGTTCTGGGAGGCCAGAACACAGCTTTTCTGTTAATGATGGAATTATGGAATTTGTTCAGTAATTTGTGTTCAGGTTATCCCCTCCTATTAATGTTCCATTAAAGGTTTTTACCCCTTTCTAAATAGTTGATCATGACAAGGTGCTCCCTGAGACCTCAGGGAACATTACAAGCTTCAAAACACTGACCACCTCCATTCTATCTAATGGGATTCTCATTTACTCAGCTCACCAAAACACATTTCTCTGTGTCATCAACCACAGGTGTTGTCTTGAGGACAGCCATTAACAGGGTGGCTATTTTGCCTCCCAACTTCCCTAGAGGCTTTCCTGCTGTTGCTCCCAGATAATTGCTTGGATTTTGGTATGCAAGGGTTTCTTGGGCAGTCATGGGCTCCTATCAGCATTTCACTGGCCCTGCAGTGATGGGACTCACCCAGCTACCCCTTCTACTGTTTGGTTTTTACCAAAGATCTACAGAGCTGCTGGTGACTGAGGGTCCAACCATCCCCCTGACTCCTACCTGATAATAACCACTCTCTAAGAGGGATTTTTCATTTTGACCTGACAATTATAAGCAGGTCCTCACTGAGAAACATGAAATCACACAAAGAAACGTCAACACGTGCAGCTAAGGAACAGTTTCACAGTTTAACTAAAGCTCCCCAAAAGCTGATGAAAGCAGGTTACTGAGGTGTGAATGCCAGGTCCAAAATGCCTCAGAGGTTTGAGATAAGAATGGTGTAAAACCAAACAAAACCAAACAAAACCTGAGGCCTCATGCTGGGGTTCCATTAGCAAGGCAGTATTGTAGAAGCTGATGGTCTCCCAGCCTGAAAAGAAAACAAACCACCAAGTCCTTAAAGCACCAGCTCTCACAGAAACTTGAATTCACATGTGGTAGGGAACTGTGGGATGCCTGCCATCCTTCCCTACCACGATGCTTTATTAGCACTCTCAGAGGAAGGTTTAATGAGAGCCTAAGGGATTTTGCAGTTTTAGTTGTGGACTGTTGTTCAAATGAAGCAAAATAAATGCTGAGAAACTGCCCCCCTCTGCCCCCAGACTCATCTAATTCCAAATACAATTTAAAAGTATGGTATTCCAATGAAGAGAAAGACAAGACAATTTCTTTTAAAGTCTGAATGCTGGATGAAGTCCCAGAATCCCAGCCCAGCTGCCCATTACACACACAGGCAATGGCCAATGGCAACAACAGCTACCCGTGGTTGTGGCATTGCATAATGGAGTGTCTCATTAGAGAACAAGACACAGAGTACAAGAAACACGGTTCAAACTCCAAGGCACCACTGAACATCCTGCCCCTCCCCAAGAACCAAAGTTTAATCAGCTCAAGCATTACTGAATTCACACTGGATGGCTCACTTCAGTTGGACTCTGGTCCTGGACTTTTTAAGATCCAATACTAAGCAGAATAGAAGTAAAAGAGAAACATCAGCAAAAAAGACCAAGTTGTTCAATACTTCCGTATTTTCAAGCCCAGCAGTTATTACAAAATAAGCACCGCCAGCCTGCCAAAGGGAGGGACCAAACTTCCCATGACAAGGGACAGAGATTCGTGAGCTGTCAGTGAGCACCACCTACAACCACACTTCAGGCACCCCAGGGTCACAGGCAGCAACACTTCTGGTGTCTGGTAACACTTTACCAGTTTCATTTTGCAGGTAGCCATTTTCTGTAATAAAAACACCACTTACCCAGCTTGCTTCTGTTTCCAAAGAAGAAACACTAGGAGCTTGCACATAAAATGTGCTGGAGTTGGTGTCAGAGCCAAGAAAGCCTGAATCAATGCAGGTTTGCTTTATGAATATTTCACTGCTATGCTTATGCCTCTGTCAAGAGTAGTTCAAGCACAGATTTTATACAGCAGAATGTTTCTACCTCGGGTAGGAAGCTTGAGTCAGATTTAAATCCATCCATACATACATGTATTTATACCACTGGAAATGCAGACAGGCATTTCAGAAGATCCCACCATGTCTGCTTGTAGCTCTGTACTTAAAGTACATTTAAGATGTCACACAGGGCTGAGTTTTGGTTTTGTCTTGCTCACAAGAACACACTACCGATGGTGCTTTTAAAGGCACATTTTGCAAATGCCCCATGAATAAAAGATTGTGCTAAAAACAAGTAGCTGGTCTCACTGTAGCACTGAGCCACCAGCTGAATGTGAACAGCAAAGCCCCCAGATTTAAAGACATTAAACTAAAACCTACCTTTTCTTCACAGTTGGTGTTGGGCATGTTTAGGAAACAGAACCAACCTTCCTCTGTCCCAATTTGTAGATTTTCTAGGAAGCTGTTTAGCTTCTTCTGTGCTTTTCCATGTGCCACTTGCATATCCAGCTATCTCTCAGGAAAGGACATGAAATTAAGGAGGCAGAATGCCCTTTGATGAGAATTACCCCCACTGGACTGAACAGAACCCTGCAATGCAGGAGAGTTCTCTGCAGAACCCTGAAAAAGGAAGACTCCACACAGAATTCATCTCAGCCACTGCTGTTATCAAAATAACTCAAAAGCTTCTTTACATGACACCACTGGAAACTTCCCCAACCCACGGTCTCTCAGGACATGCAATTGCAGTGACATCTCCTGGCTGCTGGTAGTTCACCAGGACACACTTTACCCCTCAACTATTCAGCACAGCTCTGCAGAAATTCACTCTCCATTCAAGAAATGCATTCAGAGAGAGAGGAATCATTTTCCTACTAATAAGCAAGAAAGAATAATGGGATATATTCCAAGTTTTTCTTATGATGACCAACAATAAATCATTTCTTAGCTCAGGTCACATCTTCTCTGGGAAGAAAAATGTCTTGCCATCATTAACTCCTTTTCAGCTAGCAGTAATATATGATCAGATTTTAAGTAATTGAACCAGTAGCATTTAATTAGCTCTGAAAAACCATCTCAGATCATGAATCACAGCCCTTCCACCTGCACAAAGTCCCCTTACTAGGTTAAAAGTATATTTCTCTTTCTATGTGTGATCCATCTTGAATATCTAATTAGGGGCTCCTGATATATGGATCATAGTTCATATATCACATGCAAAATACAGCAGATACACTGTGTCCTTCTTTAAATAATTGAGTTTCACGTCTTGCTTCACTGAGCCGTTAAAAAAAGACCAAAAAAAGCCTCGTGCCCACGGCAGAATGGCCACTCCTCACTTCAATTAACAAACTGCTCTTTCTCCAGAGAGCCACGGTTAAGGATGAGCAGCCTGGGCATCCTGAGGAAATGTAGCAGTATTTCTTGTTGAAAGGCCAGACAGAGAACTATGATTTTAGACAACACCACACTGATGTTTTTCAACAGGCCCAGAGCACCAACTGACCAAAGAGAATGGTGTTTCCATCCTAATACTACTTCAGATGGCTTCATCACATGCTAAATACATCAGTGCACTCAACTAATGATGGGGGGACATCTGTGGCCAGCACAAAACAGGATCACTCCTTGTATCAGACTGTATTAAGAGCAATTTTTAACATTATATATGCTAATCTACAATCATTAACAAAAAACCCCACAGTTTTTATTCAGTTTTCAAGTATGTTTCTGAAACTGTTATTATGCTTTTATGACAAGACTTACATAATTACAAGATTGGATTTTTTTGCTGAAAAAGAGGCAAAATTAGCAAACTTTTCTTGGAAGGCAGAAACAAAGACTCAGAATCTGCTCAGATGTCAAACTGTAAACGTCGCCCAATATTTGGCTTGCTGTATAAAAAAAAGTTTCACTACAAAATCCTCTATTTTTAAATAAACTTTATAAAAAATAAAATTCAATAAAGTGGATTTTATCTCTCTGTTCTTCTCCCATCTTATTTTAGCACGGTAAAAAAGCCCACAAACCAAGCATGTTTTTGCTGACTTTTTTTTCAATTTGAAGAGAGCGCAGGTTTCATTTTCATAATAAAGCAAGCGGTGAAAGCTGAACTGCCTTACTGAATTGGACACAGCTCATCTTTACTCCAAATACTGCTTTCAGATGTTATCCTCAATTGTAAATAATGTTGCTTTTGATTGCATGCAACACTCGATTTAACTATGCAGAACATTTAAAGAGACTGACGGGATGAGTGTCCCAGTCATGAAAAGCTGCTGAGAGAGGAAAGGATGTACAACATCCATTACATAAACACCCACTTTGGAAAGTGTCTGTCCTGTGGATGGCAGAAATTTCAATGAGAATAGAACAGATTTACAAATCCACCCTTTACATTAAATAGCAAAAACTCCAAACAATCTCCAGTTCTTGGTACTCTGGCAGGCATTAGGTAACAAGCTCTCCTTGTGCAGTTGACATTAATCCTGAGGTTTTAAGAACATTTTCTTAGCTCTTTTACTAGGTATTGTGTCACTATTCCCCTCTTCATCATCTTCATCTTCATCATCATCCTTGAGTACACGTTGGTCCCTTTTTCTCAAAAATTTCTTCCCTATTGTTCCCACTAATGTTTCGTATCTGTAGAGAGAGAAAAAAAATTACACCTTTTACTAAAATCAGAGGAAAAATTTGGGATCATATGCTAAAATTAATCAACAATTTAAGTGGTGTGAAAACCTGGTCATTAAAAGCTTGGAGAAGCACAAGTATGACACGACTTTTTATTCACTCTGATAGTTTCAATTTGTTGGCAACTGGTAACAAGGAGGGAATTAGCATGGAATACCTGGATATAAAAGGGCAGAAAACTCCTACAAGTTATTTTACCCCCAAATGTGATGGAGATTCAAGTGAATACACACCAGCATTCCTGGAAAATCAATTTGGTTCCATATCTATTTGTTCCGTATCTATTGTGGACTTTTAAAATTTTGTTTGTTTCCTTTTTGGGTTTTATTTCCCCACACAAAATACAGTAACATATCATATTCCTAGCTAGTACTGATTATGTCATAAAATGTAACTTACCTTCTGGCCATTTCTTCATCTGACACATCAGCCTCCATTTTATCATCCTCTTCAATTTCTTCTTCCTTGCACTTGGAGTTCATTTGGACCATTAACTTCTGAAAATGAGGTGAGAAACAGCTTAAACATATAACCATGACACAATGGCAAGAGTGCTGAAATTCACTGGTAGAAGAGCGTAAGAGGTAAGAATCAAATTTGGTAATTATTTTCTGTTCCTGGTTAGGCTAGAGCTCATCGTTATGAAAACTCATGAAGAAGAGGCAACAGAGAGAGTGTTTTTCAAACACCCTAAAGGGCACTCCAAACATCTCCAGGAGACCAGAGAGATAGATCATAATTAATTTTTCATCGTGATGTTAGCACACAGACCTTGAAATGGTTTTGTTAAGAAGAAAGAGTATCTTCAAGGATTTACAGTAAAAGCCATGAAGCAATCATATGCTGAGTCACAGGGACAAGTTCAAAGTAACTGAAAGAATCCCCTAGTAAATTACCTTACAGTAGCCTTCTGCAAATCTTTTAGTCTTTACACCTTCATCCTCCTGTCTCAGTTCAGTGGTAACCTTTTTATTACTGTCCCTGTGCACTTCTATCAGCATGAGTCATTCCAGCAAGAAATTAAAGACTCTCTTGGCCAGCATTTTTACTCTGGAACTCTAAGCCCTTACTTATACAAGTAAGTGTTGAATAAATAGGGTTGAATATTTGTAGATTGCACTCTGTATTCTACGTCAGGGGGAAAAGTGAGCTTTTGTTTTGGTGAGCAGCATGTGAGATGGTTTCCTCACTTCAGGGAAGCAAAATCTGCACGAGTCATGTAATTACTGACCAACAACACACGGAGGTAAACAGATTCTCTTTACCAGATGCTGCATTGATCAACATTCAGGGTTGAATGATGGAGTTTCTGGACATGGGAGGATTTATGGAAGGTGCTGCAAAGGCTAGTAAGGCTGCAGTGTGAACACTCAAATCCCCATCACCAAGGGCTTCAATCCTAATGTATGACAACCTCAAACCAGGACATTGAAATGGTACCTCAATTTCTGGATTGAATCCTTTGAAGGACATTCTGCCATAAACGAGATCCTCACATCGCAGAAAGCTTCTCTCTTCTATTATACAGCTCCTGCATGAAACCCCAAACCCAGCATTTTGTCAAACCATGCACTTTAAAATAATCAAATTAAACAAATGCAAAAAGCATGTGCTGTCATCCCCCCACACAAATAAACAAAGCCACAGTGTATTTTAAACCATCAACTACTTTCTGCTTAATTGCTCTGATAAATCTATCAGTACAAGGAGCTTGGAGTGCAAAGGAATCCTTTTTGCCAGTAAAGCTGTGCCAGTTTCACAAGCAAAATTAACTCTCCTGACAAAAAGCACTCTTTGCTGTATGGTTCCACCTACATTAATACTATTGCCAGAATAAAAATACTACATAAATATCACTCCCCAGGTGGCACTACTATACCAGCAAAAGCTTCTAATTAATTTTTCATTGTGCTGTTAGACCAGGCATTAGTTGAGTCTGTCAGGGTATAAAACACTGTGTCACTCTCTGTTCAGCAGACAGCTTTCTCCTTTCTCCCTCCTTTTTTTCCTCTTTTAATGAGCATGGAGTGAGAAAAGAAACATGACCCTGAGGCATTCATAATACACGTGTCAGATAAAAGTACTTCCATGGATTGTTCCATCCTTTTCCTCACACATATGTTCCGGTTTCCTCATCCTCTTCATCTCCCATGTAAATCAAACTCTCATGATCACAGAATTTAGGCTGAACAGATTGAGCTCATTGTCCTGCCTCAAGGCAGAATCACTTACACATGTGCCATGAACAGCAGAGGTCCAGCTAACCTGTCTTCAAAAGACTTCCCATGACGAAGAATCCAGTGTCTCCTCAGGCAATCTACTCCAGAGCTTCAATAGCCTTATTGTTACAAAAGTTCTCTCAATGTCCAGTTTGAACACTCCTTGCTGCAACTGACGCTCAAATACCTTTCTGTCATATCCACCAAGAGTAATGGAAAAGAGTTTATCAATGGCTTTATTCAACTACAGTTAATTCCTTGGGTCCCAGCTTTTTCAAAAGTATGTATGTTCTCCCTCAGTGGAATTTTTTTCCACTTTTGAAAGGATGAAACCCAAGCAATTTCAAAAGTAGTTCTCCTGCTGTTTAAAGCACCTTTCTAAAGAGCAGGACACTTTTTTCCTAATTAGCTAAGCCTTTCTTTATTTTTGCCATTATCTCTCCTATTTCAAAACCAGGATTTGAAGTGAGCTGGACACAAGAGGACAGAACTGTCCTGAATCGACTTAACCATGTGACTGGAGCTGAATTTACTAACACAAGGTTTCAAACTTCTTTTTTTCAAATGAAGGGGAAAAGCAGCAATGAATGCATTGGATCCTGACTGAAAGAAACTAATTCCGTGCATCTAGAAGAATGTGTGAGTGAAAGAAAACAACACACACAAGAACTGAAAGTAGGTCAAACTACACTAGGCAACCTCAAGAATGGCCCTAAAAATAAGTAATAAAAAAAGTTGTGATGCCAGTCTGTCACTATTTTTGCTTCTGTTAACTGGTTATTTATAATACTTATCTTACAGGAAAAAATATGAATATGCTATTTCCATTTCAAAACAATCCAATGATGATAAGAAGTACAAAAGATTACAAGCTTACTCTTTTTCCTTTAGATCTGGTACATCAAGATACCAGTGTTCTTCACTAATTATCTTCTTTTCTTCCTCTTCTAGTTGTTTTTTAGTTTGTGAATCCAAACCCCTTTGCATGAACTACAAAGAAAGACATAAACACACAGCTTCAGTTTTTCTACATCATGAGTATCTTCTGAATATGCAGTAATTACATGATGGCAATTATCCATTACACGATGTTTAGCAGTTGATACAAATTAAATATTTTTTGTGCTTTTTTTTTCTCCGAGTTTGGTCAAAGTTTGGGCAAACAGACAATGGAAAATCACAGCTATCTACTGAAAGTCAACAGTCAGTCACACCTGTACTTACATATAAAGAAAAAGACCTGTCCTGGCTAGTTTTGATGGACTGGAGTTGTCACAATTCCCATAATTTACTAAAGTTTTTCTAATGTTTCAGCAAAGGCCAGAGAGAAGGTAAAAGTGTTGAAGTTATTGCTGCACATCAGGAACCAACTCCACCCATACAAACAGCACTGGAGCTCAGAGCTAGAGGTGGGTCATACCAGGCTAGATATTTTTTGAAACATCTATACTTTCAACCATCCTCTTCTTTTCTCAGATTTAATGAACTGGATTGCGTTTATAGCTCTGAAGGCACAAACCTGCCTTTGGAAGTGGAGAAATGTAAGACTTTGAAATCAGACTATGAAGAAAAGTCCTTTGTATCCAGCTGTGCTAAAGCAAGGAAGATGTTCCCAGCTTTTCAATTCTCACTGACCCACGAAAATACCGTCCAGCCCCGTATTTAAGCACCTGTTAACTCACTGCAGGAACAGGATGCCAGAAGAGCTGAGACCAATAATGAAGTTTAGGGCAAGACTGCTATTTTCTCCTAATACAAGGACACTCCTGTCACTTGCTTCCTCAGTGATAACCTCTGTCAGAGGATGGGAACAGGCAGGTAGGAACAGTGACCTCTCAACAGCTGGGAGCAGAAGAAGACATCTGTCACTGCCTATAAAAAACTGCTGAGAGCACAGAACTGCAGACCTGAGGCCTGTGAAACAGCATTTTAATTTCCATTTGTCTCAAATCAGGTGCCTGAACTGAGTGACAATTAAGTCTAAACAATGTCAATGAAACATGCTGGGAAAAAACAGAACTCTTCAAAATTTTATGATAATCCATGTAGTCCCACCCCTCTGAAAGCTGGGATCTCCCTGAGGATCTACAGAAAGTGTTTGAACAACTGTACCTGTCAGAGATCTACATTTATACCAACCTAACTCCCAGACAGAGACAAGTCTAACAGTACAGTTCACACACAGTCTTGTAAAAATATATAGGTTATACATGAGTGCAATGTATGTATTATAGACAACCCACACATTTTTTCAGTCTTTACAAAATGCCCAACCAAACCAAACTCAGAAGCACAAGCCAATAGAGCTAGTGTCTCATTTTCCATTTCTAATTCTATTTGCACCCACTGTACAAGATCTTTAATGAAAGAAAGATTGACTTCTGTTTTCTGAGTCAATTCAGAATATGTCAAAGCTTTCCAATTAAAATTACAGTATCTTCTTGAGGAAAATAAGTGAATCTATCATGTGGAAAAACATATTGCTCACAGAAATTGGTTAGCCAGTCAGAAATCGCAACACAAGAAATTCTGCTACAAGAACCCAATTAAATAATAATTTCACACTCCATTTTAATGATTATGTTCCTAAAGATTGCTACAGGAAAAACCTAGATAAAAATTATGTGATCAGGTTTCTCTTGAATGTAAACACACACTGATGAATTAAAAATGTACCCATTGTGGTAGGTACTGAATATGTAAGTCAGTAACTGAGGAGTTGTTTGGGTGAGTTTCCCTAAGCTGTGAGACCTGGGTCAAATTGTGCAGGATCTAAAGGTTTGTCACCATGCAGCCCAGTATTTACTGCAAATGACCCTTCCAACACCACCAACCACACATCTCCTCTGGGTGCCACTTAAACCACCTGCTGAATTCTGGTAATACACCGGATCACTACCTGCAGAGGCAGCTGCTAAAGGCTTAATTAAAACATTTGTAAACAAGAAGATCTGCAGAAACAAAGCGCTAAATGCAAGATCTGTGTATGACCTTTTCAAAACCTACTGATCTCTTCAAAGCTGGTTATTACTGCCTGGACTGTGAACCTGCAAATGTCATGGCAGCATATTCACATGGCTGGTTCTCCATGGCCTTCCACGGAAAAACAAACTAATAACGTGCTTTCAAAATCTCCAGGAGGTTGGTAAACGGGCAAGCAACAGAAAGAAAAATTTCCTTTTAAAAGTGTATTATATAAAAATAAGGAAAAATAATGATGCTGCCATCCAGGTTATGGGATCTGACTGTGTCACACATTGCTGGCTGAGTCAGTTCAACACCTACTCCCTTTTGAGAGAGAGGCAAGATGTATTTTGTTCCTTCTGTGTACAAGTTTTAGATTTAGCAGCATCTGTTAATTAGGGTAAATAGTCCATCATCCAACTGCAGCAGAGTGCACTTTACGTGAAAAATTGAACTGAAGTCAGCTAACTCTTTTCAGCCAGAATGTGAAATATAGGCCCATATAAATACGTGGGGGGAAAAAAATGGCTAAATAAAACAGCACAAGCAAGAAGCCACAAAGGCCCCATCACATGCAGTTTAAAAACCTGAATATTAACATAAAAAAGGAAGGAATTCGACTTTTCCTCGTTGTTTTCCAGCAATAAAGGACCATCAATCAGAACGTCCTCTACTGAATTAGGAGTTGTAGTACATGATGTGAAGTAGAATCCATTAGCCAGTGAGCAGAGACTAATTTCACACTGGTGACATGAGATTCACAATTCCAAGGGTGACAAGCACATCGGGATGTTACTACGATCCCTGGCATTTATGAGTTGGGAAAGTTGGTTAGTACTGAATATTAATCCCCATTCAGGCGGGGATTTCCTTAGCCAGCAATGTAAACAGGGGTAAAAACGGACACACCAAAACCTAAACTTTTTTTCCTCAATACTAAAAGCCCCACCCCCAAGTAAAGCAAGCAGCACTGATATTTTCATTTCAATGTACTGTTGAAATCTTTTCATTTAAATTCACAATAAGCTACCCAGCTGCAGAGGAGCGATGTGGAACGAAAGCACTCCCAAAAGGTGCGCTGGAGCTGGCTCTTGAGGCCCGACTTTTCCTGGAAACATGAAGTTGCCCTCCTGCACCGAAGCCTGCAGTTTGTAACCCCTGAGCCCGCTCGCCGCGTTCAAGCAGCTCAGTGTCGGCAGCAGCGATGTCCTGCCGGGGGAGCAGCCAGGAAGCCCGAGAGGGAGCGGACCATGGATAAACACATCTGTATTCAGAGCGTGGCTGGGGAGAGCCGGGGCTGGCGCCGCATGGCCGGCGATGGGCACGGGAATGCCTCGCACCCGGGCTCCGTGACGGCCGCGTGTGGCCGGGGCCAGCCACCCCGGCCGCGGCCCCCAGCGCGGGGCCCCTCTCGCCCTGGGTACCGGCACGGCCCGGGGCCTCCGCTTCCAGCCCCTCCGCAGGCCCCACGCACGCCCTCCCCTCCTTCCCCCTCACCTTCATGCGCAGCAGGTTCTTGGACAGCTTGGTTTTCACCTCCCCGGCCATGGCGGCCCACAGGCCGCGGCGGATCCCCGCGCTCGCGTAGCGCCGAGGCCGCGCACGCCGCGGGAGGAGCGGGGCGAGGCGGCGGCGCGGCTCCACCCTCCGGCCGGGGGCGGCCGCGGGCGCTGCACCCTGCCCACGCCCGCGGGAGCCGCCGGGGCCGGGGCGTGCGCTGGTGATGCGAAACCAGCCATAGAAATAAACTTTACGGCTGTGCGGGGTGAGGGGGATCGGGGGTGCGAGCAGGACGTACTTGTCGGTATGAAATGGTGAATCAGTAAGGGGAACCTGACGTGCCTTACCCATGCTCGTGTGTTATATAGCACTGCCGGCTTACAGCTTAATCCATAATTTTCTGGTATTTCAAAAAGAGTATAAAATACTTCTCACACTGCCATTTGGAGACTGCTTGACTTTATAAGCTTTTGCTTTTTTACAATCAGCACTGACTTTTATTAAAAATATCACAAAATGGTCAAATGTGATTAAAACTGGAAAGCACACAAATTCAAAGGTATTGCAAAAAGACTCAAAGCTTTGTTAGTCCTGAATCGTGATTTATGAATTCAGTGTTGGAAGCGCTGTTGTTGGACTGCTGTGCTGGGCACTGGGAGCTGAGGAGGAAATCCTGATAGGGAATTGCCAGCTGACTCCCAGTCAGAAGCATGTACCACAATTTCTCTATATATCCTCATAAATCAGATTTTTGATGCCTGTTTTGACATTTGGCACATAAACTGGATGATAAAGCAATAGAAGTCAGGGTTCAGTGTTCAAAACTTTAATGAACTGGTGTGCTCCAAAAGACAATTTAGGGAGAAAAGTTCCCATATATGCAAGATGTAGGTCAAAGCTTGAAGAACTCTGTAAAGATTTATGCTCTAATAGACTCCACAGAAAGGTATAATGAAGGACAAAACCTGATTGCAGTGGGAAAGGAGGAAGAATTATCCACATCCAGGCATCCTTATTACACATTTAAGCTCAGTGGACTAAAATGACCACAAATGCCAATGAAACATGGAGCCACAAATGCTTCAAGGCAAAGTCATAACACTGCATGAAAATATTTAATTTTCATATAGGGAAGGCAGCTTCATTCCCAGGCTCTGTAAATGAGTTGAAGCTGCTCTGAAGTTCAAGGCCCCAGTGAGAAAGTCACATTGTGAGTGTGGGAGCTATTCTGTTTAGCTCCTTCTCTGTTCCCTTTCTCATTAACAACTATCATCCCTTCCAAACAAAAGAAGGCTGAGAAGAAATTTGCCATTTTCTGAGTACAAATGTTCATCAAAGAATGAATATGTTTGAATCTTAGTGAGGAAACCAATAGTGGAAAGCTGTTAATTAATGTAATGGCACAGTACAGCCCGAATCTGTCCATTTTTGGTATTATGTTCTATTTGTCGTGCACTTTAGTAATGCATTCACTTTTTGTTGATCATTGCAAATCAGAGCCCTGTGTTTAATTGCATGACCTTCAATGTCAGGGCTTTTCTGAGCAGTTTCAGTTCATTTACAGCCCAGGAATGTACTTCGAATGATTTCTTCTAAATACTGTGCTCTCCTCAGCACTTTGGCAGCCACTGAGCTGTGGTAGTGCCTGGCTTTGCTTGGTGGCCTTTGCAAGAGCTGTTTCTGTCCCTCCATCCTGCAGAACATCCCAGCTCAACAATTCCTCAGCAGACTCTGCTGACAGCCTGTTTGGGGTTTAGGCACTGCACGTAACAGCCCCTCTCTACCTTTGTTGAGGAGCATCCTACCCCCAATCCTTTGGGAGCTGCGTTCTAACAATTTACATCACCATGCAGTGTCGAATGGGGAGAGTGCAAGGGGTTTTCAGCTTTTCTAACCATGAAGATTTTTCCTGGTGCTCCCTGGTCCCCACTGCACCCCGTGTCTTGGTGCTGCACCCCACGCTTGCACGGAGCTGCTGCCGCTGTCTGTTGGCACATCAGCTAAAAACCTGCCTCGACACAGGCAGGGAGAAACATTTTGCAGTAAAAGCAGTATAGGTTCTGTGATGTTTATTTAGAAAAGTGGAGATTGTAAAAAGGCTGCCAAAGAATGTGATCTATTTTGGCAGTAAAAAAGTCAAAAGGAAATTTTTGGGTTGCATCTCCCATCACTTGAATTGGATGGGGAGGTTATAGATAACAATCAGCTGCCTTGTGGAGCAGATTATACTGTCTGGTAAATGTGAAGACACTCCATTGATTGCAGGAGAAATTTTTATGATTTACTGGTGGTGGTGGAGGCAAGTCGGAGAAGAATCCAGCCCTGTAAATACGCCTGCTTGTGGAGTGAGGGTGAGGAGAGTTAGGAGAGAAAAAGAATCTTTCTATGTTTAGAGAAGAATCGAGGGTCATTGTAAATGACAATTAGACGCCTCTTCCACAGCTCTGAGTGCTGCGCAGCAGCTCCATTTTCAGCCTGGAAATCCATTTGTTTTTCAAAACAAAAATACTCAGGGAAATAACTTGGGGGAAAGGAGGTTCATTTCATCAAAGATTGTTCCATTAAACAAGTGGATAAAGGATTTTTCTTCCTAGGAAATGTAGTCCCTTCTCCCTCTAATAATTACAGAAGTCAAATCAAAGTTGTCATTAATATCATTTAAGGAGTAATCTCTCTTGGAGCAGCACGTGGCAGCTGTGAAGTAATTTCATGCCAATGGGATCTAATTTGAGGGAACTCGTGGCTTACTTTTTCCACAACCTTTTATTTATTCATATTCTCGTAGTAGTGTGATTTTAGTGCAAAACGGGTATCTCAAACCTTACAGCAACCTATCAGCTGATTTGATTTCTTATGAGCTCTTTGAATTCCGAAGCAGTTTTTATAGCTCTCAGAATACCTGAAGCTTCCCCCCCGCCTTGCAAATCTCAAAATTCTTATAGTATGATAGGCAAGTCATTAATTTGTGTCAAACTCCTCCACTGTGTTTCAGGTAAGGATATTATGTGTTTTTCTCTATGATGAGGAAAAGAAAATGAGAAGTGGAGCTGCCGGAGGTCTGTTTGCAAACCCGAAAGGAAGGTGTGAAGTGCTGCGTGCCGCTGGGTGCGATCAGAAAAGCAGTTTTGTCCGCTGTGCTCCCCACGGAGACAGTGTGACATCCTCCACGTGGCAGAGGTGCCGTGTTCTGGTGGAGGACTCGTTTTTCATCCCTCCTGTTCCCACCCCGCTGGGAGCCGCTAATACATGCGGTGTATTGACAGCTGCTGAGGTGCTGGCTGCCGGGGGATTTGTTACAATGTTCCTCACCTTTGATGCGCTCATGTGTCACCCTAGTTTTTCTGCCTTTTAATGTTCTGTTTCTTGAAATTCCTTTCCATAGTTTTGCTGTAAATAAGAGACTTATTTATGCTTAGTTTTATCTTTTGTTTTCATTCCTTCTTAGAAGAGATCTCTTAATAGACATCTGTCTTAACCAGTGATTAGAGAGGTGTTAACTTTGCCTACCAATCACTGTTTGAAAAACGATATAAAGTGCTGTTTTTGAATAAACTAAGACCTTCATATCTCTCAGTCGAAGAACAAGTCAGAGTCCGTGTGTCTTTTGGCGTGGCAAAAGCGACACTCGTGTACAGCCCGCGCTGCTCATCCCGCTTTGTACCTCATCCACGGAGGGTACGGGGTAGCTCCAGCTCTCCTTCACCCTGCACCGGCTCACCCTCTTCGCTTTTGAAGTCCCCTTTTGTGGCATTGACACCGGTTTCGGTGGCAGCTGACACACAGAGGGTGTTATCAATCCCTGCGCCGCGTTCCTCAGCTGCCCGCAGGTTTTCCTGTGGGTGGGGATGATATGGAAAGAATGGAGCAGGAGCCAGGCTCCTGTCATTTGGGTGACACGGATCTGTGAGCACAGTTCACGTTGCTGACTCTTTCCTTTTAATAGCCTTCGGTAGTTCACAATTTATGCAGCATGGAAAGGCGTGTTAAAAATGTGCTTGTGGCAAAACAGAGTTACAAAATCTCCAGAACAACTAAAGTGCGTCTTTGGAGAAAATGCCTGGTGTCAGTTTGGGAGAGGACAATTTGTTCTGAGTGCTTTTGGCTGGTCCAGTGGCAGGGTGACCTTTGTATGAATAAATAGAGTAATTCCTTTTTGATTACAGAAAGAACCAGCCTCATAATGGTAGCTCCCTACATTCTGCCATCAGCTGAAGTGGAGAGAACACATGCAGGTTTGTCATTCTGCTGGCATGTGGAGAAACCTAAATATTTGAAATTATTTGATATATGTTAGGAGTCAGAGCAGAGAGAATGACTGCAGAACAGTGTGGAGCATCCTTCTCTTTGCTTTCCTTTAAAAATCAGGAGGCTTTTAACTTTTTGGATTTGATGGAATCACAATTAAAAGAGAAAAGGAAGATATCACCCTCGGTTTGTTAACTATAAAAATGCAATCCAGCAGTGCTGCTGGTGCTTTGCTATTTCCCAGGTCAATAAATGGCTCCCCTGACTTTAATAAACATTGATGCTGCAGGCTTGTTCTACAGTGATTGAACATTTTTATAGTTTCAACCACTCGCATTGCATGAAAGCTTTAAGATTTTTTTTTCCAACCCTCTTTTTCAGGAGGGTTGGTTCTGATTGATTAAATTGTCATTTTCAGAGTTAGTTGCTGAATTATAACTTGGCATTTTTCACCATGCAATTTGTTTAAAGAGACAGCGTTTTGATATAGCAAAGAAGCTGAGAATTTTTAAGCAGTAAAAGGAAATTTTGTTCACTTTGTTCTCAGCCTTTCATCACTGCCTGACAAAAATGCTCCTGAAAACAACACGAAGGCCATGATATGAAGAGAAGGTGCTTAGATCCATGCTCACTTCTTAATTCCATCACGGAGCTGATCTGTGCAGAACTCTATTGTTTTCGATTAGTAGTTGGACACCTCGTTGTTCACACATTTATCTTTCTGAGGAGCAAGGAAGGGAGGGTGGGAGGGGGAATCAGAGGCATAAAATGAGTGCCACCCAATGTGATATTAAGAGTAAATGGCAGCACTGTACTTTGGACCAACCCCTTAATACGCACGATGGATTTCTTTGCACCAAAATGATGGGTTCTGAGTCAAAAACCTGCAGGGGTTTCACCTAAATCCAGCCTGAGCCTGGTTCACAGGGACAAAGACCTTGCAATTCTTCAGAAACTGAGAAAACCGCATCCACATGATGATGCATTCATTTTTTATTTAACCAGCTGCCACCTTCCTTCTCTGTGGATAACTGCTGGGTTTCAGGGTCTTCTTTTTTTTTTTTTTTTTTTTTACGTTCCTTCACTCCCCCCAATTTAAATCTGTATTCAAGAAAGTAAAGCTGAAGTAAATGAGACTCACATAAAAAACATGTGTGTTCAGATTTTGTTTGAAAAGAAAGGCCAACAAAACTGTCCTCCAGAACATAACAGGATATCTTTTGCTTTTGATTTACAGTGCCTGCAGGGGAAACAGGATAATCTAATGGCCTGAATATGGGAGATCTTACACTGCAGAGCTACCCTGGTCAGACTCTGAAACAGTGCTTAGCAGTGGAAATCTCAGGGTATCAATATGAAATACTGAAGTCCAATTATACTTCTGCTTGTACACTCTCCCCTTTCTGGCCATTTCAGCTTCTGCTCTGAAATAATAACTTACAATGGCGCAAAGCTGAATTTCAGCAGTGAATTATATCCTTGGCCTCTACATTTAATTGCATGGTACTGCAACTAAACCACTATCCATCTTGGTCCCTGGAATTCTTTCTGCCTCTTTTCTTCTGCTTCCATGCCATTCATTTGAGACCTTTAGAAAACACTAAATAGGTGCCCAGAAAGAAGGTGAATCGTGAAGGGAATGTTTTAACTTCTTACCTGCCACCAATTCTTGATGGCCTTTAACTGAAAAGAGAGGTAGGGTTCAGCAGCAGTGGGGTCAGGATGAGGTGCTGCAGGCTCTGGGTGTTTTCCTGCAATGCTGGCTACCTGGGGTCAGGAGGAGAGTTTAAAAGCACCAGTTTGGATTCGATGCAGCCAGCTGGGTGCTTTATAGGATGTCCTTTTCCCACCATGTAGTGCCTGGAAATGGAGCCAGGGCAGGTGCCAGATCAGGGCTCTGATTCAGCACAGCAAACCCAGTGTTCCTGACACCACTGTCCTCATCAGCTGAAGGCTTCACAGCAAGATGCTGATGCCTGAGCAAACCATTTCTAGCAAAAAAAGATACTCTGGGGTTATCATAAATACAATATGATTATGTTTTTAGGACAGTTACTCGTGTTTGCTTCAAAATGATACTAAGGCCATTTTATAGGTTGGGGAAATAAGCTGTAACATGAAAAAGAGTAAAATATTCATTAATGCCGTAATGATTTATATCAAAACATTATGGGGTAGCACACTTTGCCTCGGACCAGTTCCTCAGTGAATGTTTTTCTAATTTCCATGTGTAATTGACCTCTCATTAGCGACTCATCAGAAAAATTGAGGTGATGTGACAAAAGCAAACCCACTGCGACAGAAACTCTACATATGCATAAATCATTGAAAACTCTAATGGGTTCAAAATGAAGGACCACAAGAACCTTGCTTTCGCTGACTGAAAAAAGATTTTGTTTACATCTGTGAAGTGAAACACTTTCCTCTGAATATATATATATATATACACATGTATATCCTTAAATCCATACTTTGGGTCATGGCTGATTTTCAAACACTGAACATTCACTTCTTCTCCTTGCATGTAACTTCATAGGAAAAAGACTTAGCCAAATAGGTCAGACACGTGTAAGTCTGTGTCAGGTCCTGGTACAGCTGTAGACACTGAGGTTGGAAAAATTGAGTGCACATTTTGGAACATGGACTAAATACAAAACTCAATTTTGGAAGCAAATAAACATCAACTGAGGCTTCTCACTGACTCCATCCTAGAAGTGGATACCTTCCAGAAAAGGCACTAGGCTGAATCCTTGTCTGTGAGCAGTTGTTTCAGAGGGGAGGGGTCTGCCTTGTCCTTTTTATATCCACTGTTAACAAACACAGGAATGTTAACAAGGCCAAGTAATAGATTTTGGCATATTGACATATTAACCTAATAACCTTATATATCTGTCTTTTTAGAGATCAATAAATCAATTTTGAGCTAGTTCTTCATCACTGCAATATTGTGAAAAGTGAAGCTGATATTTAATGTAGTTTTATGAGTCCTGGATGCTACTGGACATACTCAGAAAAAAATCCATTTCTTTTTAATATGTCCCTTAAATTCCTGATGCCCATCTGGAACTTATTGGAAAGTAACTGGATTTATGGGTTCCGAGTTCATGTTTCATTACAAAGTTACCTGAGTATGAGAGAGGAAAAAAAATCACTGTCTGAAAGTTTTGTACAGCAGAGATGAACCTCCCCTGACCGTATGCAATACTGGCTAAGAAACTGCAGTGTCTAAAAGGTGGATAAAAGCAGTGGAGTAATATTGTAAAAGAATGGGAAAAGGTACAGGCTTAGGCCTGCCCTGGGAACAAGGCCAGTGAGAATCTCATTTTTCCTCATTTGGGAAGTGTATCTGTTGTCTGGCTACCTTACAATTGTGGTTTTTTATTTTTCTTCCTGAATTCTCTTGCAATGGACCATTGCAGAGAACTGCTTTAATATGGGTGAATATCAACTTTGTTTTGCCAAAGGAAGCACAGGAGTGATCGTGGGAAATTTCCTGTTAAGGAAGAAAAATGCATTTTTGAAGGCTCACTCAGAAAAATCAGACTGCTCAGCTTTGCATGACATTTAAAAGGAAAGTATTGAAAAGAGATGGTAGACAAACAGTGAAGTTTTGTGGTGTATTGATTGTTTCATGCCATGGGACTATAACAAGTGATTCGTTTTGTGATGATGCTCCCGTGTCTTTCTTTTTCCTGTGTTGTTGCAGGAGCTGTGGTTGCATAGTTTGGTCCTGATGATTTCAGCCCAAATTTACAGAAAAATCTGATTTCCAATGCCTTTTAGCACCAGAGAGCACCTCTTCCTGGAGCCATGACTGAACTGATAGAAAATCAATCATGGTGCAACAGCAGAAAGCTGAGACTCGATTACCCAAAGATCTGTCTTATGTCTAACAGCTGCTCCAGGATTTCCAGAGCTGCTACAGAGATGGAGCTTTTAAACTCCTGGACAGCCTTTCTGTTGGGGTAAAGCATCCTCATCAAGTCATCCCTGCGTCTCCCTGCACAGTCTGCTCCTCAGAGCCCACCCTTTCCCCCACAGTTACATGCTCCTACACTGCCAGGATGTCAGATGGGCAGAATTTCTTTGGGATTTAGGAGCACATTTGGATTTCAGCCAGGAGTGGAAGATATACAGACTTCCTCTTATACCCACGCACGTACTCAATATATTCCTTTACATATGGAATCTGAATCAGTAACAGTAAAGGCTTGAAGTTGAAGGAAGGACAAATGTGTTTATAGCCATGTTTCTTCATAAGGTTTTTATTTTTTAATAAAATCATTTGTTCAGTCATTTTGTGGGAGTGACATACTTGATCCATTGCGATGTGGAAATAACACACACCAAGGTCATTCTCCCTATAAAGATTGACTTTAAAGAAGTCCTAATGCTAGCCTTAAAATTTATAATTTAACTGAACTAGCTAAAAACACTTCCTTTCCTTCCCTGGAAATGTAAGGAAAAAGCCCACCTGTGGCAAAAGTATCTTTTTGGCAATATTTTGGGTGCACTGCCTGTTGGTGAGCCCTGAGGTTACCTAGGACTGGCTGTATCTTGCTGCTTTATGCTGGGAGCTGCTAATGGGGAAAAGAGAGTGTTATGATTAGGAGCCCAAACAGAATTTCCAAACCTGCAATATCATATCAGTATTCCCTGGGGCAAGGAAAGCTGTAGATATTCAGCAACCCACCAGATTAGCTGGGAAGGGCATCCTTAATGACACCAGCAGAAGAAAATAGCAAGGTTTTTTTTTTTGTTGCAGCATGCTTTTGGTTGTTGTATGCAAAGTGGTTTAATATCACCTTAATCTCAGCTTGCTGTGTGAAAAATGACCCTGTCAATATGACACAGAAGTAGAATATTGAGAAGTGGAACATTTTGTCCAATGGGGAAGAGCTGACAAAGACAGACTGAATAATACTTAATTGGATAAAACTGACTTCATTTTTTTTCCAAATTCCAAATGAAATTAAAAATATTACACTAGGATTTATAGGGTTTGTTTCCTGTCTTTTTTTTCCTCTGTCTGTGTTTGCTGGGCTTTGCTCGTGATGCCAATCTTTCAGTTTAGCAGCACCATTCCATTCTTTATTGATAAAAGCCAAAGGCTAAATATTGCAAGACATTTGGCAATGCCAGTATAAATAGGAATTCTCAGTTGTGTACAGCCCAGTTATTGATGTTTTTATTAGCAATCTTTATAAGGGCACGTTCTGCTTTCCTCCTCAGCAGAATGAGGAGGCAAGCAGAAAAACCTCAGGAGAGGAGGAAAATGCCTGTTGGAATTAACTAAGCACGAGTCAGTTTTGATTGACCACATCTCTGTCCTGTGCCCAGCCACAGGGCCAGGGTGTCTCAGCAATGCCTTTTGCCCCTTTGCCCATCCATGACTCCCCTGCTGTCCAGGATATGGGAACAAAGCAGACTAATCTTCATCTGATGCAGGAAAACACCATCCCTTCTTTCTCCAGCTGCTTTAAAGAGCTCTCCACAGCCCACTGAGTTCCTGCATTTATCATATCTGTTCAGGGCAAGGCTTTGGTCTGAGGATATTGTAGGGGAATTCTTTGAGAAAATGAATTTCTGAGGATTTTCACTAGCCACTATAAAAAGTTTTATGTGTTATTTTTTTCTCCCGCTTTGCTGTATAAACAAACATGACACTTTATTCTACAAAGTGATTTCTTTCTGAGTTATAGAACCACAGAAAAAACATATAAAACCCACAAACCTTATTATTTTTGTATTCTTGAAACTCACAATTGATTTAAACCAAGTTCAGCCAGCAATATTTCCTCCCCATCTGAGAAACTATACCCTGAGCTTCAGACTAAAGTAAATTTTTATAGGCAAGTTGTAATTATAAACCCTCAAGAAATGGATTTTGTAAGAGGGACACGGGCACAAAGCTTCCCTGTAGTTACTCTGCCGAGCACTGGTGCGAAGAAGCTGAAAATCCATCCTCCCAGGAAGGAGCTTATTAAAAGACAGCAGTGGTTTTAATGACATTTCTTGTGACATCAAAATTATTTCACTCAGAATCCCAGAGCCTCTCTGTTTCTGCATTTTTGAAGGTCTAGGGGGGAAATACTGCTGCAGCCTCATAGTGACTGAGGGAAACAATCCAGAGAGATAAATCTGCTCTGGTGCTCATGTCCTCTCATGATGGGAGATGTAAATTAAGCTGTTTAATTAGAACAGCATATAATAATCATCACTAGGAAGGCAGGGGAAGTGTTTGGAAAACACTCTGGGTTCAGCTTTTCCCCTTAAATTGATGAATAATGGCTGAAGGGTCAGTGATAACTGAACTCAAAATGAGGGGTTTGGCTCACATCAGCTGTATGTGGTAACTTGGGCTCTTATTAAAGTCTGTAGAGGTCCTGGATTGATTTTCTTGCAATATTTCAGGCCAAATGGGTATTTTCAAGCAATATAGATTTCTGATTGGACAGATGATTGTATTCTGTACATCACGTCATGGGTGCACATGAATTCCAATGAAATGATGGCCCAGATATATCACACCAACAGAGATTAAATCCTTCTCACTTGATCAACCTGAAATGACACTTCTCAGCTATACAGCTATGTAAATGGATAAATAGCTTTATTGCCATTTTAGAGGGGTTCAAAGACAAGAATTGTCCCCAAAACATGGACTAGCTCAGGGGCAGAGGTCTGAACTGCATCATCCCTCATCCTGCATGCACTGAAGGCTACAGCAACATTTTCACCTAGAATATCAGCCTCTGGCAGTAAGTTTGCTTGGCTTTCTTCTGATCTCCCAGAGTTTACTCACAGGAGGAAAGGGCTAAAGTCTGACGTGTTCTCAAAGGAGGTGTATAAAACAAGTGGTGGCAACAGCATGCAGGGAAGGAGGAGAGTTTGGTCAAGCTGATGGACTGTTCAGGCTGTTGAATGTGAAATGGCACAGGCTGTGTTACAGCTTTTGAATTTTAGGGATTTTTGGCATTGGCTCTTTGATCAGTCAGACAATGAAGTGGGAAATGGAAAACCACAGAGAATTCAACTGCATCCACAGTGCATGGGAACAGCCAAAAATAGCTGATTGAATTGAATAGCAGGGCTGGGGAAGTTTTCCAAAGTTTTTTGGGATCTCCAAGGAATTTTTGGCCCATATTCTGAGAGAAAAATCATGTTAGTCCCCCTTTCTCTGAGCCAGTTCTGTCATCCATGCACAGCTAACCCAGACACGTGGGACTGAACCCAGTCCTTCTGAAGCCAAGGGAAAGCTCCTACTGGCGTTGGTGGAGGCAGGGTTCATCCCTTTGTGAGACAATCATATTTATATTCAATACCCTGCAACTTAAACTGAGGATTAGCAGAATTAAACTTTCCTAATTTGTATATCTCCGACTGCCAAACCGCAATTAACTTTTGTGCCTTTGAATTAATACGGAAAATTATTAACCACCCATTCCTCATGCAATTATCATTTTACACTTCTGGAAAAAAAAAATCTTCAAAATATGAAAAGTAGCCTGCACCCCTGTGACCTTATCCCTTTTATTTTACTTTAGTCAGTAGAGTAGAAAACAATTTTTCACCCCGCTGCTTCTGTGTGCAGGGGATGCTTTCCCAATGCCACTGCCAGGCACTTGGTGGATCCAGGGGCTCCTGACAGGGGGACAGGACTCAGAGCTTCAAACTCACCCAAGGACAACCCCTGTGTGTGCAGCCCTTGGCAAAGTGTACATCCAGCTGCTTTTTTTTGATGTTACTTTTAGTTGTGCCACGTGCAGGATCAACATTGTCCCTTTTCTCCCATGTGAGCCCAAGCAGCACATTCTGTTTTTCCCTGGGCACAGAGCTACAGGTTGGCAGGGCAGGGTAAAGGCAGCCTGATGCAGGCAGAGATTTCTGCCTTTTTTCTGCCCTTCTCTTGCATGGGCTGCCTGGGCTCTGCCCTTACACAGCACAGGGTTCCCAAAGTTGGTTCCCAAAGCTGGCAGAGCATCTGTTTTCCCGTGGGTTTTCCTTGTGCTGCACCACCCCTCCTTCAGGTGCTCCCTTCCTTAAATTTAGTTTCCTTAGAAAAGTACAATTTGAACCATTTTTTTCATTGAGGGTAGGGGGAGATATGCAAGGCCAGGCGCATTTTAATTGATGTATCCCCCTTTTATAATAAATATGTTTGTAACAACATAATGAAATTGTTGAGCAAAAGTTGTTTTCCAGAAGAATAATCTTGAACTGGTGCAAAATGGCTTGCTGGGATTTTCTCAGGTTTTAATTTCAGTTTGAATAAATAGTGTGAGACACCAGGCTGCAGAAGATAAAGGTGAATTTCATCTGCTTCCAGCTTGTCATAATGGAAATAATAACTACTTTAGCTAAAAACAAGTTTCCAATTAGTTTCTCTAAAATAATATTATCCCCTTTTTTAATAGATACTGCAGCTCATTTTGGAACCTAATTTTGATAATATATAAACAGTTCTAAAATAGCTATTTCCACCAAAAAAGTGACAAGCACAGATTTTGGCAGCACATGTTGGGAGCCTGTCTATACTGAAAAGCAGTCTTTGCTTTTTTTTGAGGCGAATCTTAATGAAAAATAGGAAAATCAATTTAAAATATTCTTTAGGATGAAGACATCGTTCCTGAAAGGCTTTATTTTAAATGGCTGGATAATGGCCATTAAATAAGACATTCTGAAATTATAAAAAATGTTTGTTTGAGAAAATACGTAGGCTATTTATTTTATTATTGTTGTTATTTTAAGAATAATTAACGTGCTTTATGGGGGGTTTCAAGACAAAGGAAAAGTGAAATAGCACTGGCTCTTAAATGCAGCTGAAATTGGCTGATTTATATATAACCCTAAATTCAGAAAGCAACCATAACATGGCTGAGAAAAAAGAAATCTCATGTGAATGTGAGGATTCTTTGCAGGGATGTAACAGGATCTCTATTCTGTCCAGTCCCACCCTGGGATCTCTGGGACAACTGTCATCTTAAATGCCAGAAAGGTGTAAATAAATGGCCTTTTACTATGTAGGAGGGTATTTTTTTGCACAAGAAGGAAACAAAACTCAAGCTGTGGCATCCAATGCAATGTACAGCCCTTACAGAGAAAACGTGGCTCTCTGTTGAAGAAGCCAAGATGTGTGGCCCTGTTGATTTATCCATCCCTGCCTAAGCAAAGAAAATAAACTTCACCAAAAGAAAATTTCCCAGAATGACACAGGATTTCAAAGACTTTGTATGACAAGCCAGCATGAAGAAAAACAGCTATGTTAAAACCCCCACATCTAATTTAAAAACCGAATTTCATAATGCATGAACCTCTCATCATCGCATGTACATATATGTGCAAAACCCTGGGGGAAACAGATTCAGGAGACGCTGATAGTTCCAGGGATGTTTTTCTAAATGTTGACATTTTGCAGTGTATTTTAGCTGTAGTTACGGAGCTGCATGGAGAGACAACTGGAAAATTACCTCCTGATGAAAGAATGAAAGACCAGACAAATGACCAGTATCTATTTTTGATGAATGTGGCTGTCAAACTGGCTTGGATGAGGGTCCTTCTAACCCCCTGTGCTGCCTCTGCCAGCAGCTGATGGGAAGTGCTGTGGATGAAAGAGTAAAGATCACGCAGGAAGCAATTGTAAAATAATTCACCCTTCACACTATCGTTGTCTTTCTTCTTTTGTAAATCCTTGCTACTCATGTTTAATATCACTAAATGATTTCAGCAAGTAAACTTCAGGCTTCTGGCATGACATGGTGCTAAGAGGAGACTCTTTCAACTTTTGTGATGATATGGGAAAAGTCTGACAGAAACTGCCATGAAAGGGCTGCTTGTTAACACCCGGGCTGCTGCTTGCCCCTAAAATCCTTCAAACTATTCTGAAATTAAACATTTGCAAACATCATGTGCTATCTGCAGATGCAGGTCTCTGACAATACCTCACTGCCACACAAATTGTAATAAACAATTAGATCAGGACAGGTAATTTTCTATGAAGACAGGTCAAGAAAACAGTAGCAAAGCAGGGCAGAAGCTGGAGGTAGCGTTGCTCTTTATATAATGTGCAAAATATCCAAAATATCCCAGTTCACCTGGAGAAGAAAACCTCATTTGCATTGGCTTCCTGCTCTGTTGTAAAAGGAAAAGACATTATCTCTGTGATTTACAGAAGTATGGTTTACATAAATGAAAATACGGCGCTGATTTGGCCAACCTGAGCATGGTAATTTTTGCAGTGAAATGCAGAATATTTTGAGAAACCTCTGCGATGCCCAGTCACTCATAGCTCAGCCAGGCTATGAGTGACTTCGTGTAGGTGGTTTGATTTTTATTACCTGAGTAAACGGACATTAGAGGGGAATTCTATAACGCAGGTAGCAGAAACTGATGTAAAATGGTGTTGCAGGGGGCATTCACGGCTGTATGGAGGTTTTGGCACCTAATCAGCTCCTTAATCACGGACCTGAGCTTCTTCCTTGGAAATCCGACCAAACTCAGCGACAGCAGCAGCCTTCCCAGACGGGATTAGCTCCTAGGTGTGGTATGCTGAAATCTCACCCTGCAGAAAAAGAAGGTATTGCTTTAGAGACCTGTTAGTCAGTGCGAGGTAAAAGGAATCTGCTACTCGAGAGCTGGAATATGAGGTTTACATTCCATGAAAACAGTCTCATGAAACTGGGCATTAAATAGGTTCTTAGAAATGTGCAGCCCAATAAATAACCCCAGTCATTCTACCCGTACAATAAGGAAACGAGTCAGTAAAGGTGTGCAAAAAGGAAGGAATGACAGGGAAACTTCATCACGGTTACACTGAGGGTGTTCCCAATTTGGGCAGGGAAGGGAGCTGTAATTTCTTCAAGCTTGCAAGTAGAAATCATTGGCTGGAGAGACAGCAAAACTTATGCTTGATGAAATGGAAACTTAATACCAGCATAAACAGACCCACTCAAAAATAATGAAATGAAGTTTTAAAAGGCTTTATGGCACTCCAGGTTCAGCTCCAGCAGCTGGATTTACATAACTGCAGGGAAGAAGCTGCAGAGGTGGAAGCTAAACAAGTTCTGTTAGAGATGGGAGTGCAGAGCCAAAGGGGTCCCAGGAGAGTGATGGCAAATTCAGAGGTGCTGAATGTTTCAGGATAATCCTTGAAGATTTTGAGTTTCTCTCAGTCCCTTCCATGCAGAAAGAAAAGAGTTAATAAATATTGTCAGCGCCTGGGGAATTGTTCACAAGGGACCTTTTGGAAGCGTAACCTTCATATTTAGAAGTATTTTCTCATTATGGCTAATAGGATGATGAACTGAGAAATGATCTCAGCCACTTATGATTCTAAAAGCCCCTAGCCTGAATAATCTATGCTGATTTAGAGATAATAGCGTCAAAGGCAGAACTCATTTAGCACAATGTCCATTTACTTACTCTGAAGATTTTACTGTCCTGCACCTATTTTACAGACACTTATAGGAGTTGATAATGATGTGAAAAGAAAAATGTAATCAAAACAAAACTGTCAGTGTGCAGTGAGAACTACTCTGTCCCAGGCTGTTCTACAGACCTACCAAACTACTCCTCATGAAGAGCAGTACAAATGCTGAGAGAGAGAAAAAACAGAGAGCATTCCCAGTGTGGTGGGTCACAGCCACATTTGGGCATCCCCATGCTCTGACGTGGGGTTCTCCAGGCTCTGCAGGTGGATCTCTGCTCCTTCCTGGGCTGCAGGGCCACAGCTGCCTCACCATGGGCTGCATCACTGGCTGCAAGGGAATCTCTGCTCTGATGGCTGGGGCAACATTTCCTCCTCCTTCTTCACTGATCTCAGCGTCTGTGGAGCTGTTTCTCTAACATTCTCATTCCTTTCTTCGGCTGCTGTTATACAACAGCTTTTTCCCCTGCTTATGTGTGTTCTCCCAGAGGTGCTGCCCTTGGCCAGCGGTGGGTGTGCCTTGGGCAGCATTGGCTCTGTGGGACACGGGGAGCTTCTGGCAGCTTCTCCCAGAAGTGACCCTTGCAGCACCCCCTGCTCCCAGAACCTCGCCATGCAAACCCAGTGCTGCCCTCGTTAAATAGAACAAACTGATGGAGAGGAAGGTTTTGTGTGCTGGGCGCTGCAGCAGCACTTTGAGGGTGACAGTCACACTCTCAAACCAGCAAGGGCATTTCCTGCTTCACTGCTGGGCTTCCCTTTGGTAAGGATGTCTTGATTCCACTGCTGCACCAGCTTAGACTTTCAGAGGCAAAGTGCCCTTTGATCAGCTCTCTGTGCAGATTGCAGAACTGCCTCTGCAGCAGGCTCTGCATTCTCCTACAGCACACATTAGCCCACTAGCACAGGCAGCTGTCCCTAATTGCTCCGGATCACAGCCAACACTTTACCCATTTTGGTTCCAAGTCCTCATGACTGTAACATCTTATTTTCAGCGAGAGTGTTTTCCCACGCATGGGACAGCAAATGTTCAGGCTGACCTGAGGAGCTCTTTTTTCCTACATTTTTGGGTTCTCTCTTCTTCAGAAGGCGATGATGAGCTCTTTCAAATGCCAATTAGATCATCATAATTAATATTTCACTTTGTTTTTCTCACATCACAGAGGTTGTACTTGCACATGTCTCTGGTTTTAGGCAGTTTTTGTACTTCCTGAGGTGATCCCTGCAGGGGTTTCTGAGAGACTGCGTCATCCTGGGTGATTTGGGCTCAGGCATTTGGACACTGGAGTCAACATTTCCAGCACTGCTACAACAAAGGACAAGTGTGGGACAAGTGTTTGGCTCAAGACGGGAGGATATTAGGAATGGAGACTGTAATTTATGTCTCTGCATTTTTTAGGACAGAGCTGATGATACAGCTGAGCCAGGACAATGCTGGTTGTCTCTTAAATGAGGCATTCTTCATCCCTTCTCTCCTACACTCCCAAATGCACAGCTCCCAGTGGAAATATTAATTTTTGACATCACGCTTGAAAAATGCTATTTTCCCTTCTAACTGGTTCTTTCAGTGGAGATTTTTGTTATATTTCTTTCCTCTAACCAACTTTCTGTTGTCCAAACACAACCTTACCCCTGCAGGTCCGAGGTGGAGCAAGCTGGTGGTGTGGTGTGGTGTGTGTAAGGGCAGCTGGCCACCTCCCCCTCACCTCATACCCTGAAGGTTCTGCATTCCTCCATTTCATCTTGCCCTCTGCTGTTTCCTCTTGTGCTGAGACCTTCTGCAGTTGGATTCCTGTTTGATTGTGTAATAAACCCATGAATTATTAACAGTATATAAAATATTGACAAACTGTTCTCTGAGATAGAACAGCTTTAAAGTATTGATTATGAATCCAGAGAATTATAATTAGTTTCTGCATAAGAGATAATTAAGTTATTATTGTTTCTCTTTTCTCTAATATAGTGATGGATAGAAGGCATTTATACCAAACTGTATGTAATCTTATTAAGATTAAGACAATCAGTTTATGAGCACTCAAGATAATGGGAAAATAAAGCATGATGGGGAAGCGTTTACAGTTCCAAAGAGCTCAGTTGGCAACATCCTCTTGTTGTGGAAAGAGATAATTTCAGGTTTGCTCTGAGGAAACTCCTGGGCACAGAGATGTGATTGACTTCAGGAGAGTCAGAATCTCATTTCCATTTGGTTTTAGCAGAAATCAAATCAACACCGCAGTGCTTTGTGTTCTTGTGAGTATTTTGAACCCAGGGGCTGACTTTGGTCAAATTTGGCTGAGGGGGACACTCTTAGATATATTTTGTTTCTGCAGTTTTTATACCAGCTTGCTGGCAAAGCCTTTGAAGTGTTAGTTTAGCTCTCATCAGGCATCAGAAAACTCACGCCAGAGCTCAATTTCCAGACAACAGGGCACTGGTAACGAGTTTTATGGATTCTGCTGCTCCAAAGTGATTTGTGCATCCTTCAAGTTAGATGCTTTTGCCATGAGGCTATGCCTTATGGAAACCTGATTTTATTCCATGGATTACAGTACAGGCAAAGTGTTCCCAGGAAGAACTGGGCAGCAGGGACCCATCCTGCCTGCTTCCAGTGCTGTGCTGTGCAGCCCTTGGCTCTATTCCCTCCACAGCAAACAGAGAGAAGGGTTTTCTTCCAAGGTATAATTCATCTGAGCAAGTTTGGGAAGAGAAAAGCCATTGTAGGCATATAAAGTTAGGCAGGGCGAATCCCATGCTCCGAGGGTGGTGTTGCAGTGGAGCCAGTATAAATGTCAGGAATGAGAAGCTGTGGGCTCTGCCAGAGGAGTGGGGCCTTCAGTGGATCCCTGCCTGCTCCTGCTTCCTCTGCCTCTTCCTCTGCCTCTTCCTCTGCTGCTCACAAGGACAGGAAATGCTCCAGTGATGTGCAGTGTGCCAAATCCAAGAACTGGGTGAGAGCAAAATGAACAGCTCCTGGGACACATTCTCTTCGAATGCTGAGGATCTCCTGGTGCTCTTTAAATACCTATTACCTATTCCTGGGAAGTTCCCTCTCAGGCTGATGTGTGGCTGGCCACTGAGAGAAAATAAGGTAGAAAGACAATTTAGGAAGATGATACTCCTTCCCTGTGCACAGGGGCAGGATCAGCAATGCCAGAAACCTTCCTCATTAGAGCATTTGCTCCTGACTCTCTCAGAGGTGAGGGTTCCCCACCTCTCCTCAGTCATGAATTTCATGCATTATCCCTGTGATTACATTTCCCAATGTATAACCTTTTACAGGCAGGAACCTGAAGCAAAGAGAAATTTCAGACAAGTTAAATTCACAGGGTGAATTAGTGCTACAGTTTCTCTTAGGAGAAAGCACAAAAACTGTGTAACATACCAGGATACCTGCAGCATCACTTCGGACAAACACTTGCAAATCCTGGAACTTTTGTACATTTTCAGTTGCTTTTCATCGTTTTGAGGTTATGAACCTCTTGGGATTTCTGTTTTCTTGCACAGCATCATTGGATGATTCTCACCACCAAAGAAGGCCTAAAGGCAGAGCTGAAGTGACTTCCTTCAAGACACACCTTTTTCTCCAGGAAAAGACAGGAATCTCAGACAGCAACAGGCAGACAGCACTGTCCTGACCCTGGCATGGTGTTGGGCACAGAGACTGGAGCTTGGTTGTGCTGAACGGCCACTTTCCGATGCCTCTCACCCCAGAAGCTCGTCCAGCTCTGTCAGCAGCTGCCTGACCTGCTCCCCTGCTGGGCTGGAGCCCAGAACCTCGCTCAAATACCTGCTTTTAACAGCTTCTCATCTCCCAGCTTTGCTGTGGCATCTGGTGGGGGCAAATTGCCTTGCTAGACTTCTGCAGTCAGAAGGAGCTGCCCTACCAAAGCCATGTGGGTGACAAAGCCACTTTCAGCCACCCTGTCCAGTTTAATACAAAGAAATACTGCATTAAAGAAGCTGGGAATCGAAGCAGGTAAGGAATTTATTTGCAGATCTCAAGAACTGTGTTGAGCAACTCATAAAGCACATGAAGTCTGTGAGGGAATGTGCTGTTAGAATTTCCACCAAGTTTGTTACAGCCGACTCTTAAATCCCACCTTCTAGGCCAAATCCACTCTAAATCTCTGGTATCTACGTGCTAATGGCAAACAAGCCTTGGATCCGGGTGTTGCTAATGCAAGAGGAGTCTGGGGGAGCGGGTGAGTGATGAACATGTGAATTGTGAAACGAAGTTGAAAGTGCAGCTGTCGGTGGGGAAGGTGGACGCGACAGCGCTCCCTTAGACTTTAATGGGCTGCTTGTGTGGCTGCTTTCATGATTTAACATTTGTTTGATAGTCCCTCTCTGTTTCGTTTTCAGATGGAGATATGAGCATCCTCACAGAGGGCACTGGTCCTGAGCAGTCACTGCCTGCCTACGGAACAGATGAAAACGCCTCCCCACCCCTGCCAACGAAATAGGGCACCTAATTGAAAGCCACGCCACGAGTGCTTCTCCATCCCCCTTCCTCCCCAGCACTACATCTTCATCGCATCTTTTGTCTGCCCTACATCAGATGCACCTTTCTGGCTTGCTCTGAATGAAAACAATCCCTGGCTTGCTCTGAATGAAAACATCCCTGCAGCGAGGATGACAGCCCCTTCCCCGAGCGCGAGCGCTAAATGAGAACCGCACTCGCTCTGTGTACTTTGGGAGGCAGGAATATTTCGAGGGACTAAATTAATCCCTCACATTTTCAAAGCACGTGGCACAGATCTGAACTTCAGTTCCCACAGTGGTTAAAGCAAAGGAGAGGAGATGGGGTCCCCTGGGTTTGATTCCCAGCGAGCCCCGGCGCGACGATCGCGGCTCGGCTCGGATGTGTTCAGTACTGCAGGCAGGGCTGGCAGATGTCTGTCCTGTGGGATCTGTCCTCCCACATTCACTTTGGGGAAAGCTTTCTCCCAATCCTCCAGCTGAAACATCCAAGCTGTTGGGAAAAGGGCTACAGGGGGAAAGGAAGAATTGTGCAATGGCAGTTTGGGAGCACACACTGGCTCTCGCTCCTCCGAAATGTGTCGTGTAGGCAAAGTGTGCAGCTGTGCAGGGCTGGGAACGGCCTCTCGGTGCTCCTGCCTCTGAGCCAGCAGCATTTATGGGCTCAAAGGACAGAAGAGGCAGGGGCTGCCTTGGCTGTGGGAGAGCAGCAGCCAAGAGATAGAGACATGACTGCAAAAGGCAGCTGTGCCCCAGCTTTGCCAGGCAGTAGGTGCCTGTGTGGAGGCCAGGAGCGAGCTGGAAAGCCACCATAAGGACTTGCCAGGATGCCTCTTCTGCAGGCTCTGGTGGCAGATGTGCCAGCCTGGCTCCCTCCCTCTCTGCCATGAGCAGAGCCTGCAGCCCTCACCCACGGTTTGGTGCCATCAGGGGTGTATGGTGACCTAGCTCAAACACCATCCCCAGGGAGAATCCGGGTTTAGAGTTTCTTCTTTGAAACTCAGAGTTCTGCTTTGCTTTCTCTGGAAGCTTTTTCTTACATGATATTCCCTGCCCCTTCTTTCACAGCAAAGAAACGGCAAAGTTCTAGCCATATAATTAGACCAAGAGATTCTACCTCCCCACTCTCAAATTCTAGCTCCCCTCTCTCAAATTCCCTCTCCCTGAATCTGCTGAAATCTACTGAAAATCAATGTCCCTTATCAGCTGCAAAATTGTTGTTGCAGGAGGAAAGTCACGAACAGCTGCTGGTTTTGATGAGTCCCTCCTACCTGGGTGTTCACCTGCTGAGCTCAGCTTCTCGCTGAGGGGGAACAGTTTTATCCAAAACTGAGGTGAGAGCACTGACTGCTGGTTCAGAGGAGGTTACCTTGGAAAAGAGAGGGAGAACCTTCTTCTCCAAGGACAAAGAGGGAGTTTTTGATCCGACAAAGACTTCTCCCCAGGCTGTCACAACAAGCAGCTTCTAATCGAGGTTGCCCTCGCAGAGTGCAAAGTCTCTTGACAGCAAAAAGGCAGAGATGTGCTGCTTCGGGACAGCTGTTATTTGAAGGCAGCGAGTAACTGCGTGTCTTGCTGTGTTTTTCCCTGTTTGGATCCAAGCAGGGCTTCTTCTGTGTCTGCAGGCAGAGGACACCCTTGAACAGAAACCCTTGCATCCCACAGCGCTGCACGATGTGCCTCAGATCATTAGGAAGCCCCCCAGCTCTCACTCTAATTGCAGTTGTCTCTCTGGGTGTGAGTTATGTGAATCACTGGTATTATCCCAAGGCTACAATGTGCAAGGGGTACATGTACTCACTTTAATTTCAGAATTGAAATTCCAGCGTGTCACTCATCCCTTGGACCAGAAAAAAAATTGTCCCTGTTTTAGAAGGGGTAGAGTTGGATACATCGGTAGGAACAAGGTTTTGGCCACGCTTTTTTAGTCACATTGTAGAATACTTTCCCATGTTCCCTTCCTTTTCAGAGATACTCAGATTCATTTATCTTGATGCTGTAGAGCCAGAGCTCAGTTAATTACTGTGCCTAACAAATAATGCATTTTTGATTACTCACCTCATGGAGTTTTACCATGTCTAAACTCTTTAAAAAAACCTTCCTGTACTCTTCCTTAAAGCAGGATACAACAGCCACGGTTACCACCTGTGTTTTACCAAGAGTTCTTTTTCCTCTCTTCTTTTCAAATGTTTAACACAACTGGGCAGAGTCAACTTCCCATTTTCTCTGTGTGTGACATTGCTCAGTGGCAGCTGCTGAAAGAAAAGCCCCATCATAATCAGTGTGTTTTGCCTGTAGCACAAGGCATTTCAGCAACATTGAAAAGCTGAAAGGAAATAGGAGATAACTTGGAAATCATGAGCTGAAATGTGCATTTCCATTTTAGAGATTAAATTAGAAAAATATATTATCGTGAATTTAAAACAGCATCATCAGCCAGCTTGACAGCTCATCTGGGCTCATGCTGGTTTGTTATTGAGGGAACTTGGGCTAACATCCAGCCTCAGGATCCTGATCTCTCTGGTGTTCAAAGCCTGGATGGAGCTTTGGGGTGGTGCTGCTCAGTGGGGAGCAGGAGAGGTTTCTGCTGGAGCCAGAAGCTGCTGACTGAGGCACTTTGTGAACTCAGTGACCTGCCAGCAGTACCATCAACAGCGAGGAGGAAAAGGGACATAATGGGGAAAAATTTGCACAGCTGGAAGAGCTGAGATCAAATAAAACAGTCCTGTAGAGAATGTAACAGGCAGGTAAATGAACAACCATTTCCTGGCCACCAGGAGCACTGCAGTCCTGCTGCACAGGTGACCCAGCTGCACTTGCACAGCTTTGGATGACATTCAGACAGTCCCCAAGTGACAGCACACAGGGAGAAAGCTGGAGGGTATTTCCAATACCTCAGCTGATGTATCTTCAGAATTAAACCAGGGATGAGGCACAAGGCTCCCTGTGGAACTCCTGTGCACCCTCCAGAAGGTTGGGAACTCTCTGACTTGTGCTCCTGCCTTTGTTCCTTTGGTGGCCCCAAGGCAGGGACTCTCAAAACAGCTCTGTAGGAAAGATTTGGGACACGTTGTGTCCCGTTCTGCTAGGGGTAAAAATTAGGAGTGAATCTGTTCCCTGTTGTCATTGTAAGCTGTTCCACTGCCCATATTGCTGCCCAGCAGGAATTCCCATGTTTTCCTCCTTTGACCATTTTCTCCATGTAGGCATTGGAGTAGGTGAATAGACTGCTTGGTGATACCAAGCTCAACCCCTCTTTTTCATGAAAGAAGAGGAAAAGATGCAGAAAAGCTCTGCTATGAACCAGATTATAGAGATGTGTGCATTTCATCATCTCTAAAATGTGGGAAAGGGTCCATCCCTGACAGATAGGACATCTTCTCTATGCAGTGCCGTATCACTGGACATTTTGAAATACCCAATGTTCACGTGGAGTGCTGAAAGTCCTCAGGAAAAGTTAAATTCTACATTAATTAAACAATCCAGCTGCAAGCTGTGTAAAGAAGGAAGGTGACACCTTCAAAGGCAGTTGAAGCATCAGACTGAGAGGTTGGAAGCACAATTTATTTACCACGGCTCCACAAGTGGTTGCAGTGCACCAGTAGGAAGAGCTGAGCCAGCCACACTCTTTGGCTACTGTGTGTGTAAGGCAAAATATGTGAGTTTAAACCTCTCATTTCTGCGAGTACTTTCCTCCAAGCAGAGAATTAACGCACGCAGAATATCAAAATAACTTCTAGAAGCTGAGCCAGAACAAAGAAGTGTTACCCAGGGAAGAAGCTGCTTCACAGCTTTTTTGGAATGAGATCTGCTCTTCAAGATGGTTTAATGAAGAGGGAAAGGCAGGAGATGTCAGCAAGCTGTGCATATGGAATAGGGCTAGTTGTCTTGAGAGAAATTAAAAATAGGTAGGTTGTTGTGCCAGTTTTTCCTGTCTTCTGTCATAAATGGTCTCAAAATCTAGCACTGGGAAGTTCACAAACTGGAGGAGCAAAGCAGCACAAAAGGTACAGCAGGGTCACTGGATGAAAGCCACACTGAAGGTCTGAACCTCTACCACTGGCAGGGACCAGAGCCTGGGCAGAGAGCAGGCAGGGTTCAGGTTCCATTTCTCCATTCAGACACAGCTGAAGGAAAGCCTTTCTGCTTTAGGAGTAAGACTTTGGCTCCGTGGTGTGGAACCATGAGAGGTGCCATTCCTGTCTGTGCAGGTCTGGTGGTGGCACCTGGGTGACGTGTCACAGGGGGACTGTGGCACCTGCAGTTCTGTAATGCTGAAACAGGCACTGATGCTGCTGCGGTGTCTGTGCAGGATGCAGGGTCACTCGCCAGCTCCTTGACAATAAACTGAGCTTCAGCTCTCACAGAAGAGTCAAGCAGATTGTGAGGTTCATGTGTGGTGTGAAAGAGGAGATGCTTCTGCCCGAAGGGAAGGCTGCAGTGCTCCAAGGTCATTGCCACAGCCAGAGAGGGGAATGCATGCCCAGACTTACCTGTTGAGAGCTCATTCTATTTTTATTTCACTGATCCCACCAAAGCCAGTGTCAAGACTTGCTAGGATGACAGTTTCAAAAGAGGTTGTGATGTCATGTTAGCACCAACAGCTCAATTTTGGCTTTCACAACCAGTAGGAAAAGTCACTGAAGTTCTTTTCTCATCAAGAAAACGCATTGAAAATCCACAGAATGTTCAATCAGTAGCAAGAAAGAATTCTTTAGGAAAAGATTCTGACATTCCCAGGCTTTTGGTTGGGAGCCTGTGTTGTCTGGCTCCATCACCAAATGTGAGGACAGACTGCTGGGGATTGGGACTTGACAGCTGGAAAAGATCCCCAATTCCTGCCCATGGGTACCACCCTGCCAGGACACGTGCTTTGGGGCACAGTCAGAATCAAGAACACAGGGAAGTGGAGCTTAGATGAACTTTTCTCCTCTATCAGAATAAACACGCAGTTTGCATTAATTTGTGCTGATCTCTGCATGTCTCCATTATACGGCTGTATACATCTATAATTATTTCTGTATAAATGAATGAAGGGACATTTCTCTCAGAATTGCACATTGCCATCAAGATGAGCTTGGCTGGAACCACCCACACAGCCCAGAAATGAAATGTTTTCTCCTGTCAGGTGTCTCCTGAGTAGAACCAGCACTACATCTTTGGACGTGCTGATCCAAGTTGGGGGTCTGGATTCAACAGAGAGATTAAGCAGGGGGTTGGTGTACAGACTTGATTTCACCAATTCTGGTGCTCTAGAACAGGGATTCTGGTCCCTGCTATCCTCTCTGGTGGGCTGTAGGGTGAGGCAGCACGAGGGGAGGGATGTGGTCTGGCACCAGCTCATACTGTGCACACCAGGTGTCCAGCGCGGGCCTTCAGACTAATTACACAGACTAATTACAGCCCTCATCTGATGGATTTTTTCTTTGACCATTTCATATATTTCCAGTAGTACTTTTAAGATCATAAACCCCCCTGGCTCTTTGACTTTCCTGATTCAGGTGCATCCTGGGCTGTATTCAAAATTATGATACGATCCCCAAAGCTTGAATGTGAGCCAGGGTCTCTATTTCCCAAACTGGCAGGCTACAAGGAAAGCAATGAACATATTTTTCACAGTTATGCATCTTGCATCTGACTCAGGTGGTTGTTATTATGCAGAAAGTGTTTCAGTCTGAACATTAAAGAAAAGAAAAAATGTTCAGGTCCTAAGGGGGGAACAAAAATCCACTAATCCAACATAGGCTTTATTTGCTTGTTGACTATCAACTGATGTTGAGAATGTCGGGACTCCCAGAGCTTCAAACAAGATTAGAGAGTAGGAAATAGGACATTTATTTCAACTCAGATACTTAAATAAGTCTTCATTCTAGCTACACAGCTACGCATTTGGACATCTGGCAAAAATGCTTGGCAGTGCACAGGTTCTGAAAATGTTGTTAATCTTTAAAATCAATATTTCACTTAGGAAATTGCTCACCTACCTGCATGTTTGTGAGACCTAATTCATCCAGATGCCATTTCTAAAGTCACTAATTATGCAGGAAAAGGCATTTCTTTATCACTCTTGGACAACTTATATCCCCCTTTAACCATTAATGTATAAAATACATTATTACTATTTATTCATATCAGTTGGAAGATTTAAAAAATATCTGTACATGATTTCCATGGCTGGGACCCAAGAGCTGGTTAAAAAGTACGTGGACACACCAAACTCCTGTGAATGGAAGTTGGGCACCCACAAGTTGCACTTTGTTCCCTCCGACCATGAAAGATCAGTTGTCCCACCTGTAAATAATGCTCTGAATCTCATATTGTTAAAATACTGAGGTGAATCTTGCTTTGCTTAAGAATCAGGTGGCTTGAAATAGAGACTTGAACGTCAAACAAAGGGGTGGTTGTAATTTCCTGAAGCTGCTGTATTTGATTTGCCTTTAACTCAGTTAAGTGTCTTGGCAAACCTTTAATTTGAAATCTGTACAGGCTGAGCATCACACCCTGCTAGGCCTATCAACAGATGGAGGAATTACTGGAGGCAAAATGTATATCTTTATGCTACTCTTTTTTTTTCCCCCATCATTATACTAATCATGCTCTGAAAGGATCGGTAACCCCAGAGAGTGACAGATTTGTTTGCAGCAGAGGGTGACCCTGGGGAAGCGTGGGACTAACAGACACACAGGTGGTAGGGGTTTTCCCAACGTGGGCTGACTTTTGTTGTGGGAAACTTGGAAGCTGATGGTAAACAAGGAAATCAGGATTGCATCCCAGAGAGTTTGGAAATGTGCCGGTGTTTGGATTGCCAATGTGGAGCTGTGCAGGAGCTGTGACCCGAGCTCTGCTCTGCTCCTGAGGTCAGGGAAGAGCAGCTGGGTGGGCAGGACCAGGCACGGAAGCTGCAGGGACCCCGTGCCTGCTCCGTGTCCTTTCTGGAGGAGATGACACCTGTCACATCCTTGTGATGCTCCAACACTGAGCCCTCCAAGCCTGGACCACTGTGACAGCCCTTCCCGTTCCCTCTGCAGCACTTAGAGGAGATCCTGAACACACCAGGCTCAGTTAAAGTTTTGCAAAGACACAGGAAAAAAATCCCTTAAATTCACTCAGCTCACCTCCAGCATGCACATACTACCCAAAAGAACTGGAGGGAAATTAAATAAAGCAGCCCCTGCATTTTCTCTTTACTGAGCTTGCTAATGTTTTCTTCATTAATCATTAATCATCCCTAACTAAATTACTGTGGGAGTGAGCTTTCATTATTCCCCCCACACCCCCACTCAGTGCTGTTTTGTGCAGGTGCTCACACATTTCTGGAGTACCCAGTGCTAGCACTAACTGGGGTTTGCTGCTGCTCCCTCAGGGAAGCTGTCAGGGCTGCAAACTCTCACATCCCACAGCAAAGTCCCCTGGCTTCCCTCTCACAAACTGTATTTCATCTGTCATCCCCAAAAGGACAATTTTATTTACAAGCAAACCTCTTCAACAGAAGGCACATCCCAGAGAACTATTTGCTCCAGTTGCCCTCAGGGTGATACTATTTTATTAAAAAAAAAACCAACAAAACCCCAAACATTTCAAAATAGTCTGTGGACAAAAAAAAAAATACAGGTGCAAGTGAACCTTACTATACAACATAGATATGAAATGAAATTCAATCATGCAGAAATTGCCAACAGCTTATTATAGATGAATGGGGTGGGAAGTGCATTTTGTCTAATCCCAAGGCATTTTAAAATAACTATTCAGCATCCTCTCACCTGAAATGTATCATCTTATTGATTTTGAGCTGACTTTTGCAGATTGACTCTAGCTGCCTGTTTAGCTTTCATGCTTTCAAGTCCTCAACTGCCCAGAAAATGGTGCCACTGCCATTCTCGAAGATGTTTTTAGTCTAACAGGCTTAAGGTGAACTAGAACAATAGCTGGGAATGAGAAAAGCTGAATAATAACTCCAGCCAGCTGGGAATAATGAGCACACAGCCACAGCTGAGCTCCTCAGTGATGGGATGGAAAATCTGGGTGTTTTTAAGGATTAACCAGCTACACAACCAGCAGAAAATATTTTCAATGGGAACAGGATTTTGTCAATTTTCACCCTGCAACATGGTCAAATGTGAAGGAAATGTCAGGTCACTTGTTAGAATGATTTATCTGCCAGCTAAATTGTTCCTCCTCAGGCCTTCTGGTAACGTTCAAGACCTCCCAAGATATCTTGCCCCTGGTGTTCTTTTGTCTCTTTGCAACGGAGAACAAGCCCAGTCAGGGCATAAACACCAGGGCAGGAAACGTTAAAAAAGGATAAAAAAAAGAGAAAGCTCTGCAGATATGGGAGTGAAATGAGAGCATATCTCACTTTCAGGGTTGAAATTGCATTTGAGGCCTGGCTCACTGAATCATGAACTTGGACTGAAAGGGTTCCTGAGCCTGAGCACTTAGCAAGTCTATTCGAGTGTGCACGGCTGGGAGATTTCCCTCTGCGAGTTTCTGGCTAATATAATCTTCAGTCCTGACAAATTTATGCAGAGTCAGAACACTTCAAACACAGCGAACTGAAATGCTGTCCAAATACCTCGCTGTTCAACAAACACCATGGCCAGAGTTCAAATATATTTTGGAGAAACAGAGAAGTGTGAGGGAGCATCAGACACCAGAGCTTGTACGGGGCACCCCTGGAGCACCCGAAACTGGTGGGAAGCTCCTGGAACTGCTCAGCATGTCCAAGTACCATGGAGATGTGGTTGGAGAGCAGGATAAAGAAGCTCAGCCTCCTCCCAGCACCCCCTTTGCTGGGGCACTCTCTGGGGTACCCGTGTGCCCGAGGGGAAGTGCTCTCAGCAAAAATGCCAAATTTCGCTTTCAGTCTGAAAGGTGCAAATTGATCCCAAATGGTTGCTGCTCTGGAAATAGCCAGAGTGGGATTTAGGTCAAATAAAGCTGGGTTAGAGCAACTCTTCTACAAAATTGAACGTGTCTGGGATCAGAGCTGATATCTCAGGCTTGTTGGCCAAATTGTGCTTTGGATATGCAGGGGTTTCGGGTTTGTCTCCAACCTGCCGCAAATGATTGGGCATAAAGCCACAAGAAATTACAGTTCAGGTTTGTAAAACTGTACTGACAGCCCTCCTGCTAGTTTTGTAGGATTTCTTTTCTTTATAATCGGGCAGAAAAACATCCAAAGATCTTTAGAACTTCACCTCTGCTCAGAAACACATCTGGATTTCTGTGGGGCAATACAAATGGCAGGTACATGGGCTGGAAGTGGGACACTTCTCAGCATAGCTGATTGTGGAGATTCCAGAGCTGAAAGAAGGACTCAACATACAGCTACCATGGTTTGGGGTATTTTTGGTTATTTCTTCTACTCTTCTTCTAGAAGTCATTATAACGGTGGAAATTCACATTCCCCTATCCCATCCTTGTGCTCCCGTGCTGTTGCACCCATCTGCTTCTGAGGCATCTGCTCATGGTATCATGGGGAGGTTTAGGCTGGATATCAGCAAAAGGTTTTACACCCAGAGGGTGGCTGAGCAGTGGAACAGGCTCTCCAGGGCAGTGGTCACAGCACCAAACCTGACAGAGCTCCAGGAGCATTTGGACAATGCTCTCAGGCACAGAGGGGTTGTTGGGGTGTCGTGCACAGGGCCAGGACTTGGACTTTGGTCCTTATGGGTCCCTTCCAGCTCAGGATATTCTGTGAATATATCACTCACTCAGGGTGTGGATGGAGCCCCTTGCTCTGAGCACAGAGCTGTGCCAGCCCTCAGCCACCTCCTGCTCACTGGTTTGGTGGGTGGAGGGAAGAAGATGGGTCCAGTGTGTTAGGACAGCTCAGGCCTTGGGGTGGCCGTGCAGCTAAACTGGTTTTGGCTGACCTGGCCATCTCTTCCCATCTGTAAGCTCTCAGCAAACACCTTCACAATAGTGGAGGAGGCAGAAATGATTTCTTAGCACCTGCCAAGACAAAGCAGGTGACCCTGAGAGCTCGAGCAGCGAAATCTCAAGTACAGATTCCCCGATTGTAGCTCTCCTGATTCTTCCTTTCATCCCCGCCGGAGAGAATCCAGAGCTGCCCAGCAGCTCCTGCAGCTCAGCAAAATGACAGAACAGCACGCCAGTAATTCTGACATAACAAGGATGACACATTAATCTCACAGCTGGGCATCACTAGCAACAGCCAAAACCCTGTGCAGACAGAAATCAAAGGCGAGTCGCACCGTTTCCAGGTCTCACCATTCAAGGGAACCCAGGGTACCCGTCCCTCAAAGGGGAGCAGTGGTTTTGAGCACAGTGTGGTTCATGGGATGCAGAGATTAAAAATGGAGCATTTCTTTAGTCCAAATTGTAGCTTTGGTTTTTGAAAATTAATCACAGCGGGTTAGAGGGCCCAACACATTTTTAGAAAGATACAAAAGCGTGGTAATCTTTGTTAAAAAAAAAAGAAGCAAATAATGGGTTGTAACAGCAAGACTGCCAGAATTACATCTAATGTGGAACAACAGGGGCTCTACTAAGCAGACATAACTTCACCTTAAGCATTCTGCTAATTCCCAGGTACCATCAGGAGACAGCTTCCCTGTCAATCACTTCTGGGTGCATGACAGCTTAGGGCTTAACTGCTCCTATCTTGTATCATTTAACCAGATATTATCTGTTTTGACATTCATGACTGAGATACTTGTCTTGTAATAGGGAATGAGTACAACAGAGCAGAACAGAGTGATTTCCTTCCCCAAGGATGGTTGTTAGGGTGATGTGGCACTCTGGTGCTTGGCTCACTGCACCACAGAAACCCTCCCAGCAACGCTGCAGAACAGAGCGAGGGAAGGCTCACTTGTGGCTGAAACCAGGGAGTTGTCCTGGGGGTGCACAAGCAAGGGGACACTGCCCAGGTGCCAGTGGCCTCATCCATACTCGTGTGTTGGGCTCTGCATCAGCAGGACCCGGGGGCTGGTACAGCCCTGGCCCCAAACCAGGGCACACACGGAGGTGGTGAGGCCTGAGAGGTGCCCCACTGCAGGGCAAAGCAGCAGCACAACGTGGGCCTGGGCTGCGTCCTCTGCTTGAGCAGTGTGTTCACTGCTTTGGGGTTGTTTTAGACATTTAGGAGGATTCTGGACTATGGAGGTTTGTTATCTCCTGCCCGGGTTGTTGTTTGACTTCCATTTACTCAGTGGAGTGCAATCTGTAGACACCACGATGGAAACTGAGCTGGTGGATTCTGCTGCTCCTGTCTGAAGGGGGAAAGTGTCCAGTGCTCAAACAAGGGGGGCAGTGCTGCCCTGTTTCACACCCACCAGACCTCTGGATTTTTCCCTAATTTTAGTAAGTCCACACAAAAACCTGATGCTGATTATCACTTAGATCAGAACCAAAATGGAGAATGAAGGGATTTTGCACTGCATGTCAGAACAACAATATCATTCTTCCTGAATATGTATGACAGAAGAAAACTGATAAAGCTATTGACAACACAAACCAGAAAGAAATATGAGATGAGAGGAGATTGAGCTCCTTGATCTGTTTGATGTAACCATTACTGTCAGATGAGTATCCTAATTAATGCAGGTATCTCATTCTAACTGCACGGATCAGGCCACTTTGTCTTTTCAATAATCTATAGAGATGTACCTGGCATTAATCTTATTAATGGAACTATTATACTGCTTACAAATTAATTTCCATCTTGAGGTTATCTACTAGATGTGCTCATGTGCAGAGGGATGTCTTTCCTCTGAACTGTAAGAATGGGAATCTCCCCAAAGTCCTCTGGACTTGAAGATTTCAAAATTGACTCCTGATGTCAAGACTTCAAACATAGATTTTAAGTGTCCAGATGAAGAAAAGGTAGTCTTTCATTTCTGCTCTTTAAGACAATGCTGCTCTTTGTATCACATGGAGGAAATCTGGTAGATGACAGTGTGATGATTTCAGACTAAATTTTAATAATGCTGCAGGGTGGAAAGGATTTATCGACAGGTGTCTCTGAAAAGAGGAAAACAGCCTGTGGGAACCATTCATTGAAGCAAAAAAAGAGTTTTGGTTTTTAGTCCAAGAAAAGGGAGTCCAAATGGGAGTGAAGTTTAGGTTTCCCACCTCCATTTAGTCACCTCCCTCAGTGCAGCCCACATTTGTCAGAATGGTTTCCTTTGATGAAGTTTCCCCCTTCTCAAAAGAAAACTCTTGAAGTGCAGGTGGCTCTCAAGGGGCCAGGAAGCAGGAGAAAGAGCTCTGGAGTTGAATGTCCCAGCTGAGAGGAAAAGGACACATGAAAATGAAATCAGGAGTATGAAGGAAAACTCAGGAAATGACTGATGTCTCCTGAGCACGTTTGAATGTGTGCACCCAGGTATCTTCTTTTCAAAAAACAAACATAATAGTAAATTGAGCTCTACTATACATTAGTTAATTGAAAAATGAAAAAGCCCTGCAGCTGTCAAGTGTATTTCTGTGTTTTTGCAAGTCTGTGTTTAGATAGGCCATGTGTTTTTTCAGGTTTTATTAGAATGTTTTCATGTAAACTTTACATGGAAGACATTCTTTTTCTGGAGGGGATTACACCCCAGATGCTGTTTTTTCCCTGTAGATTCCTGTATGTCTTGCACACTTGGTGGCACCCAGTTCCCTGGAGGTTCTCACCTCCCTCTGCCTGGAAATAAAGACTGCCCTGGGCTCTCCTCCAGGTAACTGGGGAGGTTAAGTTTAGGAAGAGCCTCTCCTCATAGATTCTGTGCTCACAAGGCTGCAAGAAGAGAAACAGAGCAGGAATTAGGGTGTGAACTCACTCAGAGGCAAACTCGCAGCTCAGCCTTGCTGACAGCAGTGGGCTGGGCACAGTGCTGCCACAAGCTGAATATTCACCCCAAACCAGAAAAATAATCCATCCTTCCTGCTCTGGAGATGATCTGCCCAGTGAATGGGAGGCTCATCTCAGCCTCAGGGTGAGGAAAAGTCATTTAACCCGACAGCTGAGAGACAAGCCCCTCTCCAAAAGGGCCCTTTCCAGTGTGCTAGACCTCAATATAGGCAGCTGTATTTTTTTTTCTGCCTCACATTGATGGAGCATGAAAGTTAATAATTTAGATTTCTATTAGAAACACAGGCAAAAATGGAAGTGACAATATTATAATAGTACTATGTTTTGGTTACTCTTACCAGCTATGTTTGGAGCTTAAAGCTGTCAGGAACTCTAATAAAACAAAATTAAAGTGACAAAAAGAAACAATTCCATGTTTAAAGCCTTGATTCCTGCTCACCTGCTTGGCTGCAGCTGCTATGTGCCAAAATGAGAGGATCTAGGGAATGGCCCATCCCAGATGTGCTGAGACCCCTGTGCTTGGGGCAGCTGGTGCCTCTGTGTGACCAGAGGATGCTGAGCCTGGCTGCAGAAAAGCCCATGGACAAACCCATGTGTCTCCAAGCCCATAAAGCAGAGGTGGACACAGCCTGAGGAAGTGCAGGCACTCAATTTCAGCCTGAAAGTCAGCGAGCAGTTAAGACATGTATTGATCTGCGTCCTGTGCGAGCTCTTTATGAGTGATTTCTTATGTAAGTGTCAGGGAGAGGCACGAGTAGAGACCTAATTAAATTGTATACAAAGTACACGCAGTAAATCTCCCTGGCAATGCCAGCCTGCCTTGGAGCAGCCCAGGAGAGCAGGCAAGATGGCATAAATGAAAGATAAAAAAATACTAACAGTCTGCAACAGCTTGGCTCGTGAGACACTAACGTGGCGCAGCTGGGGATATCAAAGGAGAAAATGTGCCATTCCTGGGACATGTTCCACAGTCCTAAACCACAAAACAATGGGAATTTTGCTCTTAAATAAAATGTTGCTCTTAAATAACAGCCTTGTGTTTCTCCCCTGTGTCATAGCCATTATTCCATCACTGTTTTAAATTAATGCAATCTCTATCTGTGATCCATCCCGATAGGCTTTTATATCCATTGTAACATTGCAGAGACAAGGAGAGTGCAGAAATAATAGGGAAGTGAAAAATTATTATTATTTTTGTATTAGAGAACCATCAATATTAGGACAATGAGATACTGGTTTTTTTATGACAGTGCTCCTGTCCTTTGAGGAGAAGTGGACCCTGCTCACGATGAGCTGGGTGACATACAGGATCTTCACATTCAGCTTTTGGATGGGCTGAATATTTCACAATGAATTAACAGCTTTATGACAACAATTTCAAAAGCAAAGTGATTTTGGATGTGTCTATCAGGATGGATGAAAACAGATGCAAGTTTTTTCTGCCTTCAGTCCCGGCTACTTGAAAATTCTGGTGTGGAAGTTAGACACAGCTGCTTTCTGCTTTTGGGAAATATCACAGCCAAGGTAATAAATACTAGTGGAAATAAATACTACAGTATATTGGCTTGGGCATAGCATGGCACTAGCTTATCTCTACAGCTTTTTGGACTGAAGCTTGGCTCCTTGACAAAGGAGCTAAGGTCCAGGTCAAGGTATTAAACACTGACTCCCCTAAATGACTACCCAGAGCTGAATTACAGCTGGCTTGGTTTGGGGATTTGAGGTTGTTGTTTTCCTTAGCTTCTCCTGAAGGTGAGACTCGAGAGTTTTTCCAAAAGGTACCACTTCTTTCCTATAAAAACCTGGTCCAGAATCTGCACTGTATCCCCTCTAAACTTCTGCTGTGGTCCTTGGACAAGGAGAAAGCTATTCCCAGCCTTTTATCTTGGCCATGTGGCCTGGGACCTATTTAAATTTTACTCATCTGTTCTCTTCATTAAGTCTGCATTGGGGTGTGAGTCTTCTCTTTTACCTCTGGGTTTCCTCACATTGTGCCTGTGCCCCTCCTGGATAATGTGATGGAGCAGGGCATGCTAAGGAAATCTGCTCATTTGTAAAGCCAGTCACTAATAGAGAATCAAGATGGCTTTACCACAGGGGTGCCAGCATCACTTGGCTGACAGTGTCCCTTACGATCCTGGAGAGATTTTAATGGATTGAACAGGTTGATGTTGTCATTTCCAATTTGCTGAACCATCTGACAGTGTTCCCAACAATTAGCACGTACAAAATATGGAAATGTGTTATCTTTTGCATTAAAAAAGGAAGACGGGAAGCTGCCTGGTCTCTGGAGTTGTATAACAACTTGTTATTCTGAAGTGCTTGCTTTGACTTTAAATAGATTTCAGTACAGCAGAGTCACCCTAACCTTGGGATAAATTTAGCTGTTGCCTGAGTCAGTAGCGGGGTTTGGGATCATTAAAAGCCGATCAGGAATTAGCACGCGCTTCCTGCGGTCGGAACTGCTGGAGGTGCTGGTTCTGCTCCTGCAGAATATCCCAGAGATGGGCAGTGCTGGCCACACGAGGGGACAGGGACCATTGCTGAGACCCCCAGCACGGTGCCAGTCATGGCTGAGACCCCCAGCACAGTGTCAGTCATTGGTGAGACCCCCAGCACAGTGCCAGTCATTAGTGAGACCCCCAGCACAGTGCCAGTCAGTGCTGAGACCCCCAGCACGGTGCCAGGCGTTTCACCTCCTCCACCTCTGTGATCCCCAGCACTGCACAGCAAAGCACGGGAGGGAGCAAAGGGACCCACCCAAGGTCACACAGAGGGCTGGACCCAAGCTCCAGGCACCTTGTGTCCTGGCTCCTGCAGGGGGACAGAGAGAGAAGAGGCAAGCCAGGACAAATGAACGCTCATGAATCAGGAGGTGCTCCCAGGGAGGTCATCCACTCTTGGTTGTTGAGATGAAAAGGTTGCTTTTGTTTCTGGAGTGGACATGAGACCATGAAATGCAGCTGTCAACTAAGGAGAGACTGAAAGGAGCACCTCACATCAAAACCCTAAAGGCAGCAGATATATTTTTTAGTGTGATGGCAGTTGCAGTCATTTCAGAACCACCATATCTTGTGTTAAGGAGAAATACATCTTCTGGCTCCTGACATGGGGCTGTTGCTTGCACTGCCTGTGACATGAAGTCACCTTCTCTGAGATTGGGGCAGATTGAGGAGGTTTTTAGCTCTCCAACAGGATGAGGGGTTTACATTGGGTTCTAAGTGCAAAGCAGTAGGAGGTTGTACTCAGGAGAGGCAGGGCTCACCCCAGGTTTTTCCTGCCCCACCCTCAGTGGGCCTCTTGCACAGCTGTGTTGTGTCTTTCTATCTATCCTGCTGAGGGTGAGGGGATTTGGGGAGCAACACAGCTCATTCAGAGTGCACATGGCTTTTGTGGGAACCACAGAGGAAATGTGGCTTTAAATAAAGCAGCCAGGCTGGGCTCCATGATGTGTTCCCACCTAGGATGAGGGTAGGAGCTAGACCTTCCCCTGCTAACCCCCATCAGCAGGGAAGTGACCCTTATTTGTCACTGTGTGGCAACAGATGATGAATAATGGCTCAGGTGTTGCTACCTGAGGTAAGGCAGGTCCTGTAACCCAGGAGGTCGAAGCCTTGGCAGGCTGCATCCGTCTTGGCACTGAGAGCAGCACTCGGAAACCAACACCAAACACCTCATCCCCTGGCTGTGCAACCAGGGTGGGGGGACAAAATGGGAGAGGAGAGCCCCAAAACTGCTACCTGACCTTCATGTGTGCATTCAGCAATGCTCTGCTGGCTGCAGCTTTCCATGCTTCAGATTTCTGTATTTTTAACCTCTAGTGACTCTTCCAGGACTTTGGTGCACCCACTCACGGCTTGTAGGAAGAGCAGCTGCCAACCATTTGAGCATTTGAGCATCAGCCTCATAAGCATGTAGGAAATGAAGGTCTCCTCCTCAAGCAACCAAATCCCAAGCCAAGAGTGTAGGAAGATTTTTGTTTCTTTGCAGGTTTTCATGCTGCTTTTCCTAGAGACAGTTTTGAGAAAGACTGTCAGAATATCTTCAGCAAAATACTAAAGAAACACACGGGGAACTGCAAAAGCTCAGAATTGAATATAAATATGAACTGACAAGCTGCTTCATTTGGTATCAATAAACTTCACAGTTAGACTTTTTTTGAAGACCAAATTATCATGTAAAAATATGCCTGTAGTGTTAAATTTGCGATGAAAACTGCTTATTTTTCTGTTTAGTGTGATAACTAGTAGGAGGAAAAGTTTCTGTGGTCTGATGTTTCATAGGGTTTTGATTTTTACATTCATAGCAGCTCAATTATGAATAATATTCATGATGCTGCAAACACATGGGGGTTGTAAAAATGAAGCAAATCAGGATGATTTTAAGATTATTTGATACTCTGAGGTTTAAACCAAAAGCTGAAGGCACAGACTAATGTAGCTGAGCAGCTGAATTAGAACACCCCGAGCAGGAGGAAAGAGCTCTTTTCCTGGCTCAGCGCCTGCTGCTGCACAAATATCCCGACTTTTCAATAAGAAAAGGGACTTTTCGAGGTTTCCCGGGCAGGCCGGTGTCAGAGGGACCCGAGTGACCGCTGGATGTCACTGTTAAGTCACAGAAGCACCCCGGGCACCCCGAGCGATGCCCCCAGAGCCCGGCGCTCCGCCCGCTGGCCCCGGGCTGGAGCGCTCAGAGCCGGCAGCGCCCTGGGCTGCGGAAAAGGAAACGGCGCTTTCCGTGGTTTCCCATTATTTTTAAGAGTTGTGCAAAGTTCAAAGTGCTGAGGCAAAGCTGTTGAGAGACAGGGTGAAATTTAGGACGGCAGGAAGACAAAATGAGATCTGACTTTCCCCTTCCTTTCAGACAAATCCCCGTACCCCAAGCAGCGTAGCTGAGCGCTGCCTGGGACGTGGGTTTGTTTGGATATTCAAGGTGTGAGGATTTGTAGGCTGCTTGATTTTCCTGCTATTAATGCTGCAGGAGTGAAAAAGAAAAGTGATGTAATCCACTGGCACAAACAAACAGGCTTGATGTCAAATCAGAGCAATGAATTGTGCTGTGACCTGGGTGTAGTCCTCAGGACCTTTCTGCCACTACGTGGATATGTGGATAAATTCCTTCCATATCTAAACACACGCTCAGTCTCAGAATCACAGAGCCATTGAATGATTTGGGCTGGAAAGGGACCTGAAAGCTCATCTAGTTCCAATCCCCCAGCCATGGCAGGGACAGCTTCCACTGTCCCAGGTTGCTTCAAGCCCTGTCCAGCCTGGCCTTGGACACTTCCAGGGATCGAGGGGCAGCCACAGCTTCTCTGGGCACCCTGTGCCAGGGCTCCTCATCCTTACGGGGAAGAATTTCTTCCTAATATCCAAGCCAAAACTACTCTTTTTCAGTGTGAAGCCATTCCCCCTTGTCCTGTCACTTCAGGTCCTTAAAAAAGTCCCTCTTCAGCTCTTCTGTGGGCCCCTTCAGGTACTGAAAGGCCACAATTAGGTCAGCCTGAAGCCTCCTCTTCTTCAGGCTAAACAATCCCAATTCTCTCAGCCTTTCCTCATAGGAGAGGACTTCAGTGGGTGTTTATGTAGTGTTCTCCTGAAGGAGTCTAGAAATGCCTTTCTCCAGCTGTCTCCTATTTCCCTTCATTCCCAGATATAACAACATATCTGTTTTCTGCACAAACTGTGGACAGTTTTTAATGCCAAAGCCGTTGGAAGACAGGCTCATATTATCAAAGCCTTACTCAGGAGCAGGCCTGCTTGATGGCAATTTTTACTGGAAAGTAGCCTGTTTTTTCTTAGTATGGCATCACAGAAATTTTCTTTGAAATTACTGTTCTTGAATTCATAATGGGCTGTGACAAACTGTGAGTTTCAAACAGTTCCACATGTTGTTGCAGAAATTTGTCACCTTTTCTCATATGAGGAAGTCAGTGTAGGTGTTTCCTTCAGGCCATTCCAGCTCCCCATTGGTCCTGTGGGGTTGGTTCTTGTGCTGTTCCCTGCCAGCCTAGGGGAGCTTTTGGGACCAGACTCATAAGTGCTCAGTCTTTTATGATGGACAAGGTCATGGTTTCTTTTTCTTTTTTTCCCCTCTAACACCAGTTTCCCATGACCTTGGCTGTGCCATGAAATCTCAGGAATGGGGATGGTACCAAGCACTCATTGTGCCAGAGCAGCTTGCAGACTTCCTTGTAAAACAGCTCATTCTTCCCAAAGTTCGAGGTGTTGATAAGATAAACCCTTTCCTGGGACTTACTTACCCCTTCCTTTGAACTGTGAGTCCAAATTCAATTTACTTATTCCCTTCAATTCATGGATCCCAAATCAAAAATCTCACTTTTGTCCATTTACCTTGATTGGTGTCAAATGCAATAAAACATCACCGTGCCTCAACCCACAGAATGCTCAGCAAGGTGTTTGAGGCTCACCAAAGTGTTTCATTCTCCCTAATGGCTGTCAGTGAAAGGAAGGACAAAATAATTCTCCAGAAAGGAGAAAACAATCTCAAGCCCTGCAATGTTTTGAATGTATGTTTAAAAACAAAAGGTATGAGGAGGGCTCAGGTTGCAGCTCATCTCGCTGTCATCTCACCAATTTCTTTTATTGCTGAGCTTCCTCCCTTTTGCCCTGGCTCAGCTCTGCTCATTTTAGCCTTCTTCTTCTCCCTCTGATCTCTGACATTGCCATGGATAGTTCAGTCCATCATGCTGAGGGAAAAAATAGTCATTTCATGCTGTTTGGGCACTGAGAGCAGCAGTTACTAAGGTACGGAGAAATGGTTCATTTTAGGAGTAGGGTAGGAATATCTGATCCAGAACGTTTTCCAGATCGGTGTGAGAAACTGGGGAATTTCACCCTGTGGTGAAAACCACGCTGAATGTGAGGTGAACTGGGGAGGGAGCTGGCTTGGTGGCACTGCCTTGGAAACTGGGAGGAGGTGGGAAAGCAGCTTGCTAGGGAGACACCAGGAGGCACAAATTTACTTGCAAAAGAGCAGGAGCACATGCTAAGCAAAGGTGCCAAAACTCCTCACGAGGTGAAGAGGAGATGCAGAACAGAACTCTTTGGCACTGTTTGTTAGTGACTGGAAACTGCACTGTGAGGAGGAAAGAAGTGGTCACTCACAGGAGATGTTCAAGGGGAAGGCCAAGTCCCTCCATATGGAGATAATAATAAAAGAAGAGAAAAGAAGTGTCATGGGAACTAGAAACAGAACAGAAATATCCAAATCAACCCAGTGGTGGTGAAACATGAGCAAATCAAACTGAGGAATGGTAGACATGCCAGAATAGGAGTGATCAAAGCAATCATCCCATCCAGCTTGCCACCACTGCAGAAGATGTGAGCCCAAAGTTTGACCCAGAGGAGTCTGTGTATCATCCTCCCTGTACCTGCAGCTGTGAGTTCCCCTCACCATCTAACACATGCAGACTCACAGTGAGGGGCAAAACCCCACAACTGTAAAGTACCCAGGCAGAGCAGGAAGGATCCCTTCACTGGATGCATTCAACAGCAGAAAGAGATTCCTCTGTTCCCATAAGGAGCGGGCAAGAAAACAAACCAGAACAAAATCCCTAGTCTGGGGGGCAGCTCCCCTCTTGGCTCCAAATCTAGCACTCAGCTTGCTCCTGGGTGCCCAGAGACACACCAGACAGGGCCCAGCTCACCATCACCTATGCTGACTGCAAGACTAAGAAAGACAAAGATTTTCTTCAAATGAAGATTTCACAGATTGGAGAAAACGCAGTGGAAGACAACCTAAGAGCAGCAATTTCGATGAAGATGGCAGATTAGCAGTGGAGAGGAGATGAGATACAAGAGCCTGCATAGATGGAGGCTATTCAGTGTCTTGCTGCTGCTGTAGGGGCTTGGGAGGGACCTGCTGCCAGGCTGGTTTGTGTGTAATACCCTTGGGGAAAAGAGGGAAAAGCTGTGAATCCTTTAAGCACTCAAATGCTTTCAGCCATATAACGTTTGGATTAGGATCCACTCGAAGGTGCAGAGAGCTCATTTGCTGAGTTCAACACTGGCAGGGGTGTGCTGGTGCTTATTATAAGGTAAGAAGGAAAGAGGGAGTGTTCTTAGCACTCAATCAATTACCTACAGGTAGAAGAGGAGATTCTGAATGGGGAAATGAAAATTATTATCATCTGTACAAAGCCATTCTTCCCCAAATGACAATAATGGGCATAAGATACGTCGGGCTGCCAGCAGGAGGCAAACAGACTTTGATTTTGCATTTGGAGGTGTCAGCGGGGGCAGGTGGGAGCAGCACAAGGAAAACATGACTCCCTGGGGCTGGGTGCTGAGCATCCCTCAGAGCAGGAGGCTGCAGCCCCTGCCAGGCTTGGTCCTGCTCATTAGTGGCACAGGGAGGGGAGGGAGCTCCCGGCAGAGCTGCTGCACTGCCCTGATTAGGGGCAGGAGAGATTGATTTGTGATGAATGATTAAAGAGGTGAGATTAACGCGTGGCTAAATGGTGAGGAAGAGGCAAGAGTGTGCAAGCATTTGAAGGGCATTAGCAGAGAGAAGGGATGAATTAAGGTGGAACAGGGGGTTTTAGCTCTGGGCAACAGGATGAAATCAAAAGGGGATATTTAGATTTTATATACAGGGGTTTACCCAAGTAAGGGAGCAGCCCAGAACAGCTGCTCCTCACTCGCTCCCGGGAGGGCACTTTGTGCTGCACAAAGAGTGCTTTGAGCCCTCTGGATGTGATGGGAGCCATGTGAAATAAGAGGCATTTCTGCAGAATTGACAGTGCCCTTCGCACTCACTCCCATTTATTCCTCACCAGCCTCCCAGTGTAGACAACAAGTATTTATCAGTGTAACTTTCTTTTTTTAGGAGTGAGATTTAAGCCTGAGAAATAATCCCCTCATTGGACATGCAGAAGGAGCCGCAATACTTGGCAGATGTAAAAACAAATTGGATGACAGTGAAAAGGATTTAAACAAGAGATCCTAAGGAAGGTCAGCTCCTGGGGTGGCAGCCCCAGATTTACCACCCTGGGGCAGACCCACAAGCAGCCTCGTGCCTGAACATGTGTGGGCACTGCCTGCACAGCTGCCTGCCAGGCTGGGGAGCTGCCCAGGAGGAGTTCATGGCATTTCCCCCAGCATTTCCCCACCAGGGTGAAGGTTTTTCCCTTGGGAGGGCAATATGCTTCTGCAGGAGCTGCAGAGAACAATCTTGTTAGGGATACACAGACTTAACTTCAACTCATCCATCTTAATAGGAATTATATCATTTTCCTTGATGGTTCTGATTTTCTATCCCATTAATAATAAAAAAGCTTCTCTGCTTATATATAATGCAATTCAACAATAAGTCTCAAAGGAGGATCAAGATCACTTTGGCTTTCCATCAGTTTGATACTGACGCCTCTCCAGTTAAATAACTCGAGTGTGAGGAGAGCAAAAGGGGCCAGGGATGCATCCCAGCACACACAGCTTTGAACCTGAGTCTTTCTGAAAGCAGCTGATGTCAGTAGACTTCACATCACCTCCCAAGGGGTGTTCCGGGGAGGGTAAAGCCTCTGTTTTCCCCTGCTGTAAATCAGGATGCCACACTGACTTTGCTGGAGTGAGGCTGATCTTGACTGCCTGAGAACTGGGCCAGAAGACACCATGACAAGGGTCTGTCGTTATTTCTTTTTATTAAATTTCAAGTCGGTGTGTGGAAATGGGCTTGTTAGTCAGTGTTTGCCGAATGGAATACCTCGTGACAGCACTAATTAAAATAAATGAAACTTGACTTTTCAAGATGATGCTTTTTTTTATAGCAAAGTACAGTAGTTTGGAAACATCTTCAATTTAATTGCAAAATACTTTCTCCGGTTGTTTACTTAAAATTGTCTCCCATTGCAGAGCTGCACCAGTGTTTCTGGATGCACACTTTGATTTCGACATTTTACATTACATTATCAAGTTAATCTCCCCAAATCATTAACCCCCAGCAGGAAAGATTTTTAATTATGTAGATTTGCCAAGTGTTTTTCAAGAACTGTATTATTTCTGTGAGTTCAACCCTAATGTGCTGTGGGGAGAGGGAGGGCACTGTCCTACACTTGATTTCATGAAACATCATTGTGAAAGAGGCCTCCTAACATGCAGATGATTTCAGCAAATATATCTTATCCACAGCAGAAAACAGCTAATGTCCTGGAGAACCCCTGCCTTCCTGGGAAGGAGTGCTGATGTGCAAGGAGATAATTTAGACCAAACTGAACCTGTTTTTCCCCTCTACCATAAACCAGGTTTATTCCAGTGTATCAGAATTCTGATTTACATCTCAGGATGTGGTCTCTGAATCAGGCTGAAGCTAAAAAAAACCCTGTTGGTGATGGTTATTCCTGCTCTTCTACAGGTTAGAAAGCACATGAAATGAAGAGTGACATTGAATCCCACTCCCTAACATTGTGGGGGAAATGGTTGGGGAGATGATGGAGAAGGGACACTGCATTAATTGTTAATAATTAGCATTACTAATAAATGTTGGTTTGAGCCCTCACCCAGCACCTTCCCTCTCCTGTTGGGCTCCCATGGTGGGCATGGAGGTGTGGGCAGCCTTGCTCAGAGTGTCAGCAGGGGCTCAGCAGCTCTCCCTGGGCTGCAGTGATGCGTGAAAGGGCTTCTCTCTGCGGGACACAAACATTGTGCCTTAAGTGCTGGAAAAACCAGTGAGTCACAACTGGCAGAACACCATAAAATTGTCCTGATTTGCTCCTCCAGGTCCCTATTAAAAGTTGAGCAGCAGCTGAGAGGAAACAGTTGCACGAAAGTGTGGTGTTCTCTCTGTTGATGTCACCGGTGGGCTGAGGAGCAAGGATTCATACCCTCAGATGTATACAGGATGATAAATGGTGACAATAATCCTACAGGAAGGGAAACATTTGAAGTGCCAGGGCTTGTCCTCCAAAACAGATGACACCAAATTCTTCTGACTTGTGCAGCCAAGCTCCAAACACAAAAGAGAAATGAAGCATTTTGGAAAGGCGAGTGCATTTTGATTTCATGTGGGAGACATGTCCTTGTCCTGGCAGCTTGGAGCCACAGAGACATCAAAACATGACTGGGAGAAGTGAAGCTTTTTGTGGGCAACTGACTTTACTGTGAGAGTGCCCAGAGGACTGAAGTGGTTCCCTCTGTGAGAGATCACTGTGGGGGAGTCCCAAAAATGTATTGACAGGTGTCTCAGTATTTTACACAGTGTAACGCGTTAAGAAAGCTTCTGCAGACACTCCTGTGGTTTGTTTTCTGGTACCTGCCTCATGTTTCATGTACCTCTCCTCCTGCTGTCCTTGCTCCTTCAGAGGGGAGATGAGAAACCATGGAATAACTGATAGTTCAGGACTGAATGAACAAGTCTGAATAGTTTTGCAGATACGTGTGGTCGGTATAGCACAATATAGATGCCAAGTTATGTTTTTGAATGCAGTGAGTCAGTGCAAAACCAGCGATTAGGCACTTTCCCTCTGGAACAGCTTTCATGCTCTCTATTCTGTAGTGATCCAGATCCATAAAACCCCAAGTTTATAAAATTTTTATAGCAGAACTACAGCTCAATTGCTACAGTTCATATTTCTACATTGAATATTGGGTGCAGACAGTAGTGGGAAACACGTGGTAGCTTTTACAGGTGTAAAAGCCTCTTCCACGCTTTTATCACAGGAAGTTCATTTCAAGTTTTATTTGCTTTATTCTTGTACCCGAAGCCAATGAAATCTCTAATCTGTCAGCCTGTGTGATGTTTCACCCAGTGTTTCACACTGCTGTATCAAAGTTAGTAACAGCATCTCTATCCACTGCCACAGACATCATTATTTATTTGCCCTGTGCTGCACTCAGAGGTCCCAGGTGCAATCAGAGCTATCACTGAGCCTGCACCTAATTTAAACGTCAGTCTAATACCAGACAACCACAGCACTGCCCCTATAAATGTGCTCTCTGATCATGGGAACAGACTCAAACCCAGCAGCCCTTCAACACATTTCTGTCTTGGTTCACATCTTGCATTTCAAATTGGCCGGGACCTTACCAAAGACAAATTTGACACCCCTGAGAGGAAACGTGCTGTGTCTCTCCTCTTCACTTTCCTTACCTGCCTGCTGCTCTTCCCAGGGTGCTGCTCAGACAGATGACTGTGAACATAGGGTGGAAGAAAAGAGAGACAGGAACTAAATCATCTTGCAGGACCTGCTCAGTGCAAAGGCTGAGGATTTGTTGTCACTGCTGGGTAGTGGCAGGGATGTGCTGAAGCATCCATAAGCTTTCCTCCTGGGAGATCTTTGGAGACAGCACAGTCTGGCCTTGGTAAAACGTCACTGTGTGTCTGGATATCGGAAGAACACATCTAATTTAGAGAGCACAAAAAATGCCCTGCATGTGTAGTGGTATGAGGCAACTTTCCCTGACGGTCTGGCCTGGTCCTCCTGAGGGTCTTTAGGGAGATTGGTGGATGTTTTCTGGATGTGCAAGCTTTATAACAGGGTCAGCAGGAATGGAGGGGGTTGGAGAGGTCAGGAAAAAGCAGTTGCTTGGATGTACTTTATGTATGATTTGACATAAATGAGGTAAAGGCTGTGTACCTAATGGCAAAAAAAAAAAAAAAAGGAGCTTGAACCCACTATCCTTTAGAACTGGCATAAATCAGGAATAGCTTGGAAATCAGCAGTCCAAATCTTCAGCTATTACCAGTCTTCCTGGGGTTTAAATGAAGTCAGAAGAGCTCTACTGGTTTACAGGAGCTGAGGATACATCCTGATGGAATCACACAAGCATGAATATACTGTAAGGCAAAAGAGAATTAGGCCCATTATTTTTAAAAAAGCAAAGCTTGATTAAGGATGTTCAGTATAGGCTGAGAAAAAAGAGCACTGTCACGCCTCACTAACTTTGCTGTTCTGCTGAAACATGACTACCAGGGAGGTATTACAGTGCCCTGGGATTTTCTTAAAAACCAATCAAGGCAGCGTGGTTTGGGGGAGGAGAGGGGGGAGCAGCACTTTTGTCAGTGCTAATTGCAGGCGTTAATAGCGCAGAGAACTGCCTGGGCTCTGCGGAAGTTGGAAGCACAAGTGCACTTGGCTTTATGGGTGCAGACAGAGGGAGATAATTCCTCTCGCAGAATGGAGAGGCAGGATCTGAGCTTGAGAGCAGACATGCTGATCACTCCCAGTGTGATCCGTCAGAGGTTCAAGAACCGCAATGAATCGAGGGGGAAGCTCAGAAGGCATTTCTTAAGATTGAAACATAATTAATGCAAATGCCTCCAAGGCTTGGTTCTCCCTTTTGGGAAATGCAGAGCAAGAGCTTTATTATTTTTAAATGAATTGGATAAAACTTGAAGGCTAAGTCCTCCACAGAGTTGCATCAGCAGATATTTAACAGCAAACCACAATGTTGATGTTGCAAATTGGGCATGTTCAGGGAAAAAAGTTGGGTCTGGCCCTATTGGGAAAAAAAACCACATAAAGAGCTGTAGAAGATTGCAGTCTGCTGGGACTGGGGTGTGCACCTGACAGCAGCATCACTGCCATGAACATGCAGGGACTTACAGGAGAGTCACCGGGTGGGCTGGATCACAAAAATTCAGTGCAGGGTCACTGTTAGCACTTGTCACTGCCAGAGGTACCAAACATATCCCACACCAGCACTGCACTTCAAAAGTCTTAGAGCAATTTTCTTAGTCGTGTTCCTCATCAGAGAGCTTCACTGATCGACTTCACACCATCCAAAGTACGGTTGTGCTATCAGAGATGTTCAAGCAGTTGAAGTTGATTCCTTTTTTTGTTTCTTTGATTTCTTTGTCTTTCTCTTGAGTGACGGTTCCCCCATAAATGAGATCAGTGTAGAATCTGACCACTGACATTAACAGGACCTCTACTTGAATTCCTCCTTTTAGCAGTGTAGTGCAAACAGATCAAACAGCCTTTCAGATGTGGTATTTTATATTATCATCTTCTCTTGCTCTTGTTTCTATCAAATCATCTTTAATATTGATAGATTCTCCTACAATGCAAAAGTTTATTAGAGGCCAGTACCTCACAGCACCCTTGCATTCACCTTCCCCCCTCCTCTGATGCAGCTCCTCAGGCTTCCACATCCTCTGTCTCCCTTCATCATTTCTGGATAAAGAGACTACAGTCAGAATATTCAGAATATCACAGGTCCCCGTCTCCGGGAAACCAGGCACTGCAGCTGCCAGGGATTTCAGCTAACACCACAGAGCTCCTGAAAAGTCAAGTGTCTTCAGGAGGGGCAGACATCTGCTGCCATCCCCGTATTTTTTCCTCCCTGTTCAGATTAACTATCTCTGTCCCTCTGAACAATTTGCTTGCTAGAGAGAAAACAGGATTAAAGGTGTTCCTACATTACCACTGTTTCAATGGGAAAAAAAAAAAAAGGGTTTAATATAGCCTGAGAAACAAAGACAACAGCGTGGGTAAGAAAGAAAGCACAGGTGTAATTTCTGGGCACAGTGAGAAGCCTTTTAAAAGCCCTTCAATGAGTAGTGTGTACATGTTTGCCACCACTGCAGCTGACATATAGCCACAGGAGCACTGCACTACAGGGATCAAATGAGAACTTGTGGAGGGCTATTGAACACCGGGAATTTTCACAGTAAGGCAGAACAGAATTATTCAGCACTAGGGGGTTCTCTAATTTTGGTACACTTGGAAAATAAAGCAGTGCCTTTGTCCAGGACTAATATTTGCTCACCAATGGCCAAATCCATCCATTGCTTTTCTTAGCTGTGACCTGGGATATGTAGGCTAGCATTTGACATTTGGGCTGTTCAAGGAAATATGCAGAAATACTCACTCAAGGCTTGCTAGAGGACTTTTTTTGATTCTATTTTGGTTGCTTTGCGTACCTAACTTCTCCGAATCGTCCCAGGGCTTACACTTTGGCATATATTTAAAAATGTAAATAGATTTTCAAGGCTAGCACTGAGCCTCAGGGAGTCTCCAGTGAGATGTGACACCGAGCTGGTGAAACCCTTGAAATGTTTGCTGGGAGAGCAGAGGAAAACCCTCCTGAGATGCCAGCGGCACCAGCCATGGCTGCAAGGCCATTCTGCCTCAGATCTCACCCTGCTCGATTACAAACACTGCCTTGCCACAACTTTGCAGCCAAGCACAGGTTTCAGGGAGGAAAAGCCCAGTCCCTCCTCCATCCCGTGCAGTTTGCAGTGGGTTGGGGCTTTTTGCTGCATGCCTTGTGGGGTTTCCTCCTGTAAGGGCCGAGGCTGCTGCCAGCTGGGCCATTGATCGCAAAGGCTGCAGCAAGGTGCCTCACAAGATGATCCCGTTTTTATGGCTGAAATTACACTATCTACAGCCATTAAGTACCTTTTTCTCCTCATTAAATTTTGATCGTTTCCTCTGATAAAATATGGCTTTGGAAGATTGCTGTTCCAGGTTCCAGCTTTTGCCTTGCTCCTGAGGCGAAGGTTCTGAAGGTGCAATCCTGCAAATTACTCCCCTAGTAAGGATTTTTATGCAAATCGTCCTGTTAACTTTACACAAGAAAGAGTTTGCTGGATCATGCCATTATCCCTAGGCTTACAATGGAAACACAACTGACCTTTAGCTGTAATGAGCACCAGTAAAAAAAAAAGTGACAAAATTGCCTGGATCTTAGCAAGCTGATACAAGCTGTGCCTGAGCTGGTAGGGGACAGATCTTTGAGCAGGCTGAAGGAGTTAAGTCATTTCACGGTGTTAGATAACAGCTAATTGACAGCAGATATAATGCATGTTGATAACCAAATGTAATTCAGCAGCTAAGAATGAAAGAGCCCAAATATCTGCTAAACCAAGCTGTATGGGAGTTTTTATAAGAATGTTCCCAAAGCTTTTGCAGCTGCAGCAAAAAAAAAAAGCACCAAAACCCTCCCCAAACCCACAAAAACCCAACAAAACCCAAAAAACCAAACCAAAACAACCCAAAAACTGTGATATAATACAAAAGAAAGAGGAATCACAGCAGATGGTGCAGCTGGTGTGGAAGGTGCCAGTGCAGTTGCACCTGAATTGTGGCCTGTTGAGTGCCCAGTGTGCAGCAGGTGATGAGAGATGGAGCTGAGCACAGGAGCTGTGGCACTGGCCTTGTGGGATTACAGGCAGGATGGACTCCTTGGGTGAACTTGTATGTGAGAACAGGGCAGAAAGATGTCTGATATTTTACTAAATTCAGTTCAGCTCTCCAGAGCCTTTGGGCAGGTTACCAGCACTGGAGAAAAAGGTTCAGGGTACAAGTGGGTTGTCAGACAAATGGGTCTTGGCCCAGACCTTGACATCATCTACCTCTTGGTGCTTTTCCTCCCCTCTTAGCCCAAGGAGGCTATGGAAAAGGCCCAACATCTCTCGATCCACAGCACTGAACGAGCAGTGCCCCTGCCAGCAGCTGCCATGGCTCCCTCTCCCCTCACACACCCAGGCACTGATGTTATTAATGCAAACGTTTGCCATCACTCTGCAGCTACAGCAGAAAGAGATCAGCACCACCATGGCAATTCCACACCTCCCTTTGCTTCATTTCCACTTCATTTCTGCTCCCTGCTTCTGCCTGCCCATGACTCCATTCCATCACTTATCCAGGGTCTCTTCATTTCCCTTGCACTGTCCTCTCCCTTCCTTCCCTCATCTCCTCCTTGTCCTTTGTCACTCCATTGTACAAGTGGCTTTTATTTTCTTCATTCCCTTGCTTTTGCCTTTTCTCTCTGTTTTCTTTCTTTCCTTCCACTCCCTGATGGTATTTTTGATGCCTTCCCCTTGCCTCTCTTTTATTGCCCAGCTGCATTGCCTATTGTATTACTTGCCATTATCTCCAAATATATTTTGATATATTTCCCCCCATTTTCAAGCCTGGATTTTTGTTCCCTTAAAGGCACCAGAAAGCACTAAGGGTTAGAGAGGGGAACTGAAAAGCATTCCAGTAGTTTTCCATCAGCCTGTGTATAAAGCACTTCTTTTCCCACTTGATGAGAAAGCAGTAATCAGGTTCCCCCTGCATCGAGCTTTTTTACACAAAGAGCTTGCTGCAAAAAGAGACCAAATAGATTTCTACCTGGCCTCCCCCTTATCTCTGCCTCAAAGCCTGGGGAACCCACAGCCTTTTTGCTTGCTGTGGCTGCTGCTGCCACACAGAGCACACACAAGGTCGAGGGGTGTAAGAACCTGAACGAGAGATACAGGACCCCAGGGTGCTCTTATTACAGGTCTCTTTATTGCATATGGGGTCGTGGTGCAGAGCCAGACCTAGGAGCTGTCAGCTTCAGCTCTAGGTACACCTGGAGACCCCTTGGGTGTGGTTACAAAGCATTATGTATTTTCTTTACTGAATATCTTAACACATAACAACCAATCAGTACAAAACAGGATACTTTCACCATTAACATGTAGCCTACCACAGTCTCTAAATTTCTATATTATGTTAGTAACTATCCAATCACAAGAGTTAGTATGTTACAGTTTAAAGCTAAAGCTGTTTCTTCTGTTCTCCTGCTGTGGAAGATTCTTAAACTTTATAAAAGATATGTTTTATATTTGCCTAGATTATTCCTGGGACTCATTTATTTGGTAAAAGCCATGTTCTGTTTGTTGTCTCAAAAGCCTATTGTTCTCAATTATTTACCTTTGTCTTTTCAGTTATCTAGTAAACAGCTTAGTTCAACCTTTGCCCTTACAAACATCTTTTTCTGTTCTATAAATCAAAACTTGCTTCTATAGCTCTAAAAGTTTCCTATTAAATTTTCATCTTCCCCAACAGAGAGGGATGAGCCTCATCCCAGCTTGGTGGTGCAGGTCGTGGCTGAGATTGTGGATTGGGCCCTGCAATTTATTTCTCACCAGGAGAATTTAAAGCATTGGTCCAATAGCAGGGAGAGGAGATCTCTCTGCAACAGCTGAAATGGTGTCAAAATGGAAGGTAAAGGGAGAAGTGCTACAGTGCTAAAAGCAAGCTTTGATCCTCAGATTAAACATCACCCAGTCCTTAGGTTCCCACCCTCCTACCTGTAACCACAGGGCTGAAAAATGCTGATATGTGTGCAGAGGAAGGTTCTACTCTAAGGTGGCATGGACTGAAATGCAGGTTTCAATCTGTTAAATACATGTGCTCCCCTCCTCAGCTTTGTCTCTACCAGCAAAAACCTGAGCAGCCTCCAGGGAGCACTTGCTGCTCCCACCAGGCGTGTTCCCAGCTCTCTTTCCCTTCTGCACCAGCAGCCATGGACCCAGCTGGGCTGGGCTGCTCCCTGTAGGGCCCTTCCCTGCACCACAGAGCTCCTGATTTCAGGGGGCTGGGTCTGTCAGAACCCACCAGATTTGCCACAGACCAGCATTTCCCACAGATGAGGGGCCAGGAACAGAGGCTGCCCTGGTACAGGTCCTTCCAGTCCCTATAACAAAGGGCTTGGAGTCCCCGAGGTGTCCAGTTTCCCCTTGAAGCCCCCCACACAGCGAGGGGGTGCAGGGGCTGTGGTGTCCCCAGCGAGCCAGGCGCTGCAGCAGTGCCCGAAGCATTTCTGCATGTTCAGAAGAAGATGAAACAAAACACAATCCTGAAATTATGCCTAATAAAGCAAAGGGAAAATGAGAACATACAGCCAGAAGGTGAAAGGCCCATTATAACAAATTTGGTCTCCTGTTTTTCTTTAAAATATAATTTCAGTCAAATGGATCTTATTTGCACGGTTGCAATTGTCACTCCGTCTCTTTTCTGCAGCCACACAATACTTTTATCTCTGATGAGAAAATTCTGTAACTGCCTTTGTCTCATTCTCTGCCTTCTCTACAGACCTCTGCTTTCTACCCCAGCACCAAATAACATAAAATAAAATAAAATAAATATGAGTCCCTCATCTAAGGCTCAGTACCAGAGGTTTAACGTTGACAATGTCCTTTGTCACTTTGGCTCTGGAAAAGGCTTACAAAAGCTTTATTAACAGGCTCATTAGCACGGCCTGATTTACTTCTGCAGACTTTACTCTTTTACTAGTTTCCAGGAGCATCAGCATCAGTTGCAGGGCTAATGAATTCACTCAGATTTGCATGCTAATGAAACTCCCATGACTCTCTGTGCTCCCGACTTCAAATCGATCTTTGCTGTTGCTTGAGGAATATTAATAGAAATAAAAGTAAAGGGGAGCACCAGGCATTGCAGTTGGACTTGCTGTAATCCAAGACTGCTGTGCAATTCACATTTCATACATTACACTGTTTCAGGTCTCATTTCTTTCATGCCTTATTGACTCTGGCTGTACAGCAGACAGCACCTTTAGGAAATTCCTGGAACAGGGCTTGGCCAGGGACTCCAGGGGCTGTTTAGGAAAATCGTACTTGAGCTCTCAGTAAATGGGTCAGTTACCAGGAAGTGCTGCCATGCATCAGTGCAATTCCAGGTATTTTTCCCCAAACATATGGATCTCATTTCTCTTTGACAGAAAGGGAAAAACCTTCTGACCTCAGTTTCCTGCTGCCTGAGTGTGCAGTGCATCACACAAAAATGGGGTGAGGGAGCCCTTAACCAGAGGAGGTTAAGGTCTCCTTAACCAGACCAGGTTAAGGTCTCCTTAACCAGACCTTAACTCAGCTGGGTGAGGGGCCTGATCCAGGGGAGCTCTGGCTCAGGTATGGAGCCATGAAGGGAGCAGAGACATCTCCAGTGACAGCACAGCCCTTCCTGCTAGAAGCAATGAGGGGACCAGTACCAAATATATTCCTCAGGTTCTGGAAACCATTGGGAACCATTTCCCCAGAGGTATCAATTCATTGCACTGCAGCTGCCAATACAGAAATGAATATATTTATATCATCCTGGAGCATGATGATTGCCATTTCACAGGCTGAAAATCAGTTTGTCTGAATGCCTTCTGAGCAGGGACTGCTTTGTTTTGGGCTGTTGTGAGAAAAGCAAAAGGCATTTGGAAGTGCAAGGAAGGATTCAGAGCCCCAAATCCTCTGCTCTGGGTGGTCTGTAGGAGGCCTTCCCCACAGGATCTCACTAACAGACCCAACCAAAACAAACAGCTCAGCAATGTGCCTCTGTTAATTGGAGATGTTACTCTCTCACTCCCCCTTCAATTTTAGCAATGATGAATGCTGGTAGTTGACTGAAGCCCTAGAAAGAAATCCCATTGTGCAATCATGTTTTTACAAGAATATTTTTGGCTTCTGAAAGTGCACTTAACACATCCAAATTAATGGAAAAGAGGATTCTTCACTGAGCAGCCTCCCGTGCCTGCTCTTCTTAATTTGATACAATAGCAGAGCGTACATTGAGATTAAAATGCTCTTTTGGATGCTCAATGGCAAGAAATTATTCAGCAAAAAACCAGGGCACCATTTTCGTGATATCTCTTGTGAGTGAGGATAATCAAAGAGCTCCATTTTCCTTACTGCAAAAATAACACAATTCCTACATACTTCTTTTTTTTTTTTTTCCCCAAACAGAAGTGAAGAAAATTAAATAAAATGTAAAGCAAGCTGTGGACTAATTATCCTTTTCTGAATGAATTCATATTGTAAAATAGCCTATTGAATGCACAATGAGCATCATTACCACCAAGAGGAGGAGAGCAGAGCGGTCATCCCATCATTATCAGCGCTTATTTTGGGAGCGAGGCAGTGCCAAGGTGAAGTGGATGCTTTGTGCCCTGGACACTGAAAAAAACAAGCCAAGCTGAGAGCCTCAAACTTCTCTTTATGTTCAGAGGCACCTCGCCCTGCCTCCAGCTGTCCTCTATGGGCTTTGGAGGCCTCAGATGCTGGTTGCAGCTGGACACGTGTGTTTGGGATTGGCAGCTCTTCCAGCAGCTTCTCAGCTGGAAACAAAGGGCTGGGCTCTGTCTTCTGCTGTGGGAACTTTGAAGGGGTGATGTGGGTCAGGGCACTGATCCATCAGGGTGGATGGGACAATTCCCATCCGTGGCCTGGAGAGCTTTGTTTCATATTTATAGCAGCGTTCCCTGCAAAGTGGAATGATTTCCTGGAGCCCCTTTCTCTGCCTGAGCTCCAAACTGGGCAGCTCCCACAGGCTGCCAGTGACTGCCTCACCTTTCAGCAGGGCCCTCCCTCTGTCTTACACACATGGGCTGCTCCCCCTGATCTCACTGCAGACCTGGGGGGCTGCAGGAAAAATTCCCATCTGCCCTCCCTTCCCATCTTTCTGTCCAAATGGATGCCAGGCACTAAGCACATGCATTGCACTTTCACAGAGGTGAAAATACTCAAAGAGATTAAAGTACTCCTCCTAAGTCAGGAATGTTCCTAAATGTTGATCCATGCGTGTTTTCCCTGCTTTCAAGTGCTTCCAAGTCTGGATGGCACTGGCACCACTGAGGTGATGCCACGGGGGACTCAGAGCTGCTCCCCATGTCCTCCTTCCAGCCTCACCCTCGGTTTAGCAAACCTGCTTCATGCTCTAAGCCTAAGAGGTCATTTGTAGCACTTTGGCCTGGATCAGCCTGAATGAAAACATCCAATCAAGCCCTAATTGTGACAAATTATATTAGCCTGTAGTTGTGCAAGTTGCATTGCAGCAGCTGAATTCAGGCTGTGCTTGGGAAGCCGGGGGAGGCTGAAGGGGCCCCTTGCACACACAGGGAGATGTGTGTGGGAGGGCTGAGCTTCCCCCTCCACCCTGCTCCTCCCTCGAGCAGACTTTCATCCCAAAGGGCTTATGTGCTGTCACCCAGACACTGCCCAAGGTACTTGAGGAGTTAAGCAGGTTAGTCCCACTCCGTGGAACCCACGGTTCCATGCTGGCTGAAGGACCTGAGGAAAAGAGCATCTGGCTTGTGACATGGGAAAATGTTAAAGTGAGGTGCAAGAAAGAGGAATGTGGTAGGATTGTGTGTCCCTGCCCCTCTATTCCCCATTCCTGCAAGGATTATTCACAGGACCTTCAAATGGCTTTTGTCTAGTGCAAAATATGACAGTGAAGGAAAAAAAAAAACAAAGGAGAGGAAAGAAATACTAAAATTAATTTTCCTACATGACATATTTTAAAGGGCACTGTCAATTTGCTTTATAATTACATTTCTAAATCACTGGAAGATTACACTGAAAGGTGAACTTTACAAAACCTGAATATTTTTATTAATTTTTTAAAATTAAAAACCTTTTTGGGGATTTAAATACAATCCTTCTGTGCCATAAGCCCATGTAATAGCAACAGCAAGGAAATGGATAGGATATGCTATCCTTGTTCCTGCTCATTTGTACCTCTCATTTCCCACTAAGGCTACTAAACCTCCTGGGATTTAGCAGCTCCTTCTCTAAGGATGAGCAGCATGGTTAAGCACAAGTGCTCAGGTCTCCCCAAATTTTGACACTGCCCTCATTCCTCAGGATCGTGAGAAAGGGCTTGAAGTGTTAATGTTTGAGGCAAGAGGTTTATTTTGCTATCCAGTTTTTGAGCCCTTCCAGATATCCCCATTTCATGCCTTCAGGCTTTTCTCTGCAATGAGGAAAGCTCAAGGTGTCTTAGCTGAGAGCAGAGCTTCTCACCTTATCAAATTGCTCCAGGTCTGAGAGAGAATCCAAGCGTCAAGAGAATCAGCACAGAGATCTCCCGCTCTGCCTTTGGGGAAAAATTTGTTCTGGAACCACTGGAATGAACCAGAGGGATGTGATCCTGCATGGGTGGGCACCGTCCGGGTGCCCCCAGCCGAAATTCCACCTCCTTTGCAGCACTCTGTGAAAATAAAGCAAATCTTGGCTAAATTTGTGCTGTAGCCTCTCAGGGGACACCCGTGAAAGGCGCTGGGTTAAGCAGAGATGTGATTTAAAATTGCCCTGGCTAAAGACATTACATTTTAAGATCCCCACTCCACGTTGACATGGGGTTTGTTTTCACCTGAGCTCCTTTTGCTGCGAGATGAAATCCAGTTTAACTGATTCGCTTTCCCACCTGAGCTAACTCCCTGCCTCGTCCTAACAAGGTACAAAAATAAAAGCACAAAGCAGCTCGCCGTGGTAGTGGTTGTAGGAAATGATGGAGCTCCCCGTGCTCATCCACTGCAGGGATCTGTGTCAGGTTTTTCGAAGTCTTACAAGCACGATGAGCTAATGCAGTCTCTCAGTGCAGGTGAGATTTATTTTTCTCTTTCTCTAATATATATGGGCCCAGATTCTCTGCTTGTTTAATCCATTGGTTTACATGGATTTACAGCAGATATTGGCATTTGATCTATGACTGGGCTTGGTCTTTTGGCTCTAGCTTGAGTGAAGGAATAAAGTTCAGAGGACAAATTAATAGAGAGAAAAATTAGCTTTTCTTGTATTGAAGACAACAAAATTGCAGTCTGCTATCAAATAATCATCTAAATAAATAACCTTGAGAAAACCGATTACTTACATAGGAGGAAGCTATTGGCAGAGGTGTGAGTATCCTCCCGCTGCACCAGACTGAAAAGCCAATATTTATGTATAAAATGGAAATCTGGTTACTGAAACAGCTTTGCAATTCACCCATTGTAATTAAAAAAATAACAATCACGATTCCAGATAATCCTTCAGGTAATCAGAAGCTGGATCAGTAGCAGTGCTGGTACTGGGCCGTGCCCTTGCTGGCTGGTCCCCAGAGCAGGCAGTGACAAAGCTCTGACTGCCAAAGGTGGGAGGTGGCAGTGTGGTGGCTGATGGGGTTGTTTAGCCCAAAGGGGCATGAGGCAATAACCTGGAGAATTTGGGGACAAAAAAAACAAAACAATCCTCTGCCTACAACAGGGCTCCTCATGTAATCTATTCAAGTATGTGTGTGTATACAGCCCATTTGAACGGGTGACATTGGAAATTTAGGCTTTATGGCTCTGAAAGACAAAGAACATCAAGTGATTTTGCTTCTAATATGAGCACGTTAGTGATTTTAACAGCGTTTGGTCTACTGAAACAAGATAAGGCCTGGAATAATAAGCAGCAGTTCAAAGATTTATCTAAATATGTTTGGCAGTTCCTCTGCCCTTTGCCTCACGATGTGAACATCCCACAACTGAGACCATACTCTGTAAATTACCACCCTCTGTGGGGTTCTCACGTTCAATTATTTCAAATAAGCAAGGCCAAATGCTCTCAACTTAGCCAGAGATAATCAAGTAATGTAAAGCAATTTCCAACAGTTCTATTTTGCTGCTTCAGGCTCTTCAACAGACAAACAAAGCCACACAGAAAATTGGCATGGAAAGGAATCAGAATTGTCACCTCTTGCTTGTTGGTGCTGGACCAGCTTTCGTGTGTGCTCCTTATCACTAGGATTAGCAGTGTTGGATAGCCAGCCCCAGCCCCCTCTGGGATTCAGCAGCAGCAAGGTGGGGCTCAGAGAGCCCTGCACTGGGCATCCTGTTGGAGGCTGTGCAGATGAGATCTTTCTCATTAGTCAGGCAATCCATCTCCTGCTAGAAAGCTGCAGGAATTAGTTTCACTTCCAGGGCTTTTAAATGACGCTCAAGCACAAGTGCACCAGTTGGACAAAGAAGTTGCTTTACCTGCTGAAATTTCAGATCGTGGCACTCTCTCCTTAAGGCATTGTGTTTGCTGTCTGCATTGACTTTCCATTTACAGTAGCCTTGTCTGCCTGTAGCACAAGACAACAAATTTCACTGTATATTCAGAAACTCAGTGCAATGTAGATGAAATTCCATAATTTACATAAACAACTTCTGAGCTGAAAGTTCTGGGTTTAGACATAGCCCTGAAATAGAAAGGATTTGGGTTTTTTCTTGTTTTGGAAATTTTGCACAAAACTGTATAATTCTGCCTTGCTATTTTCAGTATACCCCATTATCAGTCAAACTAATAGGCCTGGAGAATGAAACCCCCAAAAGAAATCCACCACATTAGGGAAATAAATACAGTTAATGATGATAATTAAGTCACTGGGGATAATTGAGAGATTATCCAATTACTATCTATAAGTCCTTGGCTTGCAAATAAGATAGGAGTGTGTAGAGCTAATCCATTCTAGCAATAATAATAATAATAAAATTAGTAGGGGGAAAAAGCACAAAAAGCCCCCAACCAACACATTATTAGATTTCTTCACAACTGGAGGTATTTTGTCAGTTTAATTGCCTGGTTGGAGAGTTCTTCTGATCTGGAGTAATTTTTTTAGGCAGCTGTTGCAGCACTGGTCTCTTGAGGTGGGGGAGATATTCAGGGTCAGGACTGAATTCCCTGATGCAATTCCTGATTCCCTGGACAAGCCCTGCTGTCCCCTAGATCCAGACTAAGATGGACACGTGCTTCTAGCAAACGTCTTAGAGTAACTACAAGTGAACTGATCCAAAATAAGAAGAGATGGGATCAGTCTGGGGTTGTGCCCTGGGTTCTGATGGTAAATTTAGGACAGAAGCTTTCTTTCAGCAGGCTCTGCCCTACAAAACCCCTCAGGTCCCTCATGGACTGCAGTGCCACTCTTTTGAGTTGGTTTTGCAGACATGCAGTCACGTTGTCACAGAGCTAAGGAGAGGTGGTTCACCCCCCTGAGCAGGTCAGGTGCTAAGGGAGGTTTTGGTCCCAAATATTTCTCAGTCTCAGGCAGCCTGTGTCACAGTGGCTCGAGTTTTCTAATTTAGCAAGTGGATTAGGGACAACAGCCAAGCCCCAGGAAAACACAGCAGCACACTGGGTGAGTTTGTAGACTCAGGGATAGGCACCATTTTTTGGGAGGTAGCTACATTTTTGTTCTCGCTTCCATGCATTTGTAGGGCCCTGTTTGGCACAGGTAATTTAAGGAGATCTAAATATGGCCCCCAGCAAGTCAATTAAGGATGTGTTTAACTTTAACGTGTGCATAGTTCCTTTGGATCTCATCCATGGAAATCAATGGCAGGGCTGCTGGTGGTTTGATTGGCTTCGGATCAGAGCCAGCAATTTTGATTGTAGAGATCGAATGCTTGAAATTAATTATATGACTAATGCTTCACTGGATTAGGGAATCAATTAATGGAAGTGGGGTGCTTGTTAGCAGATTTCCATTAACGTTCATGCAGATTTTTTTCCTAAACACAAACTGCATATTCATTGCCCTTGAATGCATTTAGGTAAGTTGGAAAAATAATAAGATGGATGAAATAACCAGAATTTTCTAATGAAGCTACTGAAAGGAGTGTGGGATTCTGTACTGGAAATTAAATCCTTGCATGGAAAGACCTTGTGCCAAGTTCTCCTACCAAATAGGTAAGTACCAGAAAGCTTTTCCAATCCTCTTTATGCCAGAAGCTCTTCAGTCTGGGACTGACAGACCTGGAAGGTGATCCTCTTTGCAAGCCCATCAAAAGGATCAGAAATGAGGTAGCAAAGTACAACACTTTCTCCACACACCTTTTCTCATCTTTGAGTAGCTGCTGGAGGGGAAAGCATCCTTCAGCACTCCAAGTCCTTCTTAACACAGGCAGCTCTAACTACAAGAACATCCTTGCTCCCATCCTATCCTCAGTAAAACCTCATTTCATGCTCAAAGTTCCCTACGGACTCTGAAAAACACTCCCCAAATCAGGTTCTGGCAGGTGCAAACACCCTCTGCTGAGGCCCAGAAGCTGCTGCAGGAAGGGATGGCTCCTCGGGAAGGTCCCAGCCTGCCCAGCTAGCACAGGCTTTGATGGGCTGCACTTTATGGCAGGATGGTTTTATTCCATGACCACAAATGGAGCCCCGGGCTCTGGAGAAATTCCATTCCTCATGGTCCTCAGAGCCCTGTCCCCAGTGCTGCCCCAGTCCCCAGTCCTGGAGCCCTGGCATGGGAGCTGCCTCTGGGCTGGTCCGTGCGTGCACAGACGGCTCCTCCGTCAGAGCAGCGGATTCAGCCACAAAATCTTTCTGTAAATATTGTTTCACACTTGGGTGAACAAAGCATGCTTTTATCTGAAGGAGAGCGCAGGGTGTAAATTACATTTTAATTGAGGAATTGGAAATATCAGCTTTTACTTTCTGTGTTGTCTTTTTATTTTTTTTTTTTGTTGTTGTTGGATTGTTAGTGGGGATAGCTCTGATTGAAGCTGCCTGCAATGAGCCCGCTGTCATTTCTGCAGATTTTCCCACTTTCCTTCTGGCTTGGCTTGCCTGGATTCTCCTCCTCCTTCCTAGTGAGGCTGTCTCCAGGCCCGTGAGTGTTCCCCAGCCTTGCTCACTCACAGTTTGGCACTGTGCCCCTGCAATGTTTGCAGCTGAGAACGGCTGGTCTGGCACCCCCTGTGCCCTGCTGCCCCTGCCCTCCTCGCTGCTAGGCAGGAACGAGGGAGCTGACAGCCTGCTGAGACCCCACTGTGCTACTTGGGGATGCAAATCAGAAAAAAGGCTCCTTGGAGGCACGAAGTGTTTTGTGCTGTGCAATCTGAGTGTGATTCCCCCCTCTCCCAGAGCAGCTGGCACTGCACCCATTGAGGGCTCACAGGAGCATCTCTCAGGTCTGACACCCAAGTGCTGGCAGCCATTCCAGCCATGATGTGGTGCAGATGTTCCTTCTCCCCCACACTAAAATACCATCGAGAAGCTGCAGTTGCAGCTGGGACCACAAAGGAACATAGGGTCATTTAGGTTGGAAAAGAGCTCTGAGATCATCAATTCCAACTGTTAACCCAGCACTGCCAAACCCACGTCCCCACGTACCACAACTACAAGTCTTAAATCCCTCCAGGGTATTGACTCCACCACTCTCCTGGGCAGCCTGTGCCAGTGCTTGATCACCCTTTCAGTGCCAATATCCAATTTAACCTCCCTTGGTGCAACTTGAGGCCTTTTGCTCTTGGCCTATTACTTGGAAGATGCCAACCCCTGTTTTGCTACAACCTCCTTTCAGGTCATTGTAAAGAGCATTGTAGAGAGATCTCCCCTGAGCCCCCTCTTCTCCAAGCTGCACAGCTCCAGCTCCCTCAGCTGCTCCTCAAAGGACTTGTTCTCCAGACCCTTCCCCAGCTTCACTGCCCTTCTTGCCTTTCATTGCCCATCTTAAGACTTTGTTCATCTTCAAAGGTCTTTGCACTTTCCCCATCTCTCACACGTCACTGCTGTGCCCCAAAGGACCACCGTTCATCTAAGGCTTGCCAGGAGTGTGGGATGCTGTAGGATTTCTCATTTCCCTGCTGGTGGGAACAGCCAATAGTTTGTAGCCCAAGCAGAAAGCATCCTGGTTTCTGGAGTCTCAGAAATCTCCACAGAAGCTCCCCTTTAGGAAGGGAAGTGGAACACAACCTCATTCCTCAGGGCAGTCAGTGAGCCATCAAGCACAGGAGCTGGACGTGGCCAGACAGGAGGGAAAGGCAGGAAAGGAAGCAGAGGATGGAGCCAGCTGTGCTGAATCTCTGCTTCTGGTGGGCAGCTTCTGCTGGAAGGGCTGGAGAGAGCCCAGGCTGGAGGCGAAGAGCTGCACCTCCCTGCTGGGAGATGGAAGGGGAGTGTGAAGCACTTCCAGCTGGGAGCTCAGCACCGAAACTGCAGATTGCACCCTCGCTGCTCAGGGGGTGACTCAAGCCCATTAGCCAGCTAATCCTCACAACAGGCTTTTGTGAGGCTACTGTTTCCTTCTGGGGAAATGTACGATCTACTGATTACACAGCATCCCAACATGCCAAATGTATGCTTGAAACCAGTAAACAATAAGTATTTAATTAGCCGGTCATTTTGACAATAACAACAGGCAACAATTAAACTGGCTTTTGATTTCCCCTTCATTTAGTTGTCAGTCTTGTACAGTCAAAGTTAAATGCCAACTCTTGCCTTGACCACAGCCTTTAGTAAGGCTGTTAAGAGAATATTTAGGTTTGATCTGAGCTTTTGATTTCTGGCTCTGATTTCTCCCGCCTTTGCATCAGTTGTAGGCATGACTCAAATACCATTAATTTAATGTGGGCTGAATGTGAAACTTAGAAGCTTATTCTCTCTAACCTAACAGTGCCAGCCAATATTTCAGAGAGCCGTCACACTTGGAAATACAAATATGATTCAGCCTGAAACTCCTGATCTCCTCCACTGCCATCAGGACTGTGCTCACCTCCCAGGTCCATGCACACCTGACGTTTCCCCACAGACACCTTCTTCCATCACCATCTCTCTGTGTATTCTTTACTCCTCCATTGCTGTTTATCTGCAGACCTTCTGCTCAACCCCAAAGATTCTTGTCACCAATGGGGCAACAAATTTCTAAATGGAAAGGGGAAGAAGAAAGCTATTATTTCTAAATGGAAAGGGGAAGAAAACTATTTTCCAGCTCCAAATTAATTTTTCCTGACACCTACATTTGCATCCACAGCTTCTGTATCCCGGCTCATCTCCCCACTCTTTGTCTTTGCATGAATCACCAAATGTTGCAGGTGGAAGGTCACTTAGGCAGCTTTGCTGGGGAAGCCTTGGTCTGGAAACCAAACTATCCTTACTTATGAAACCTCTCCCACCCTGTGTTTAGCACCTAGATCCAGAGGAGATGCTTGGCAGTGTGGGAGGAGGTCGAGGTGGGACCTTCTGCCACTGACAACGTTGCATCTACCCTTAGACATTAAGCAGGGCTTCTCCTACACAGCTGCCAGCGAGGATGTGCAGTTATGGCCAGGAGCCGAGCATGGATTTTGTCTGGTTGAATTCAGAGCACCAGACTGCAAACGAGGAGCCTTGGCTGGAATCACAGCTCTCCTGCTGGATGGTCTCTGACTGCAGACAAGTCATTTCACATCTGTTTCCCTTTCCATCCTCTCTGGGTTGTCTAAATGAAGGTGAGATCTTTACAGCACGTTAATGTCACCCTGATGTACCCAAAGGACATTTAGCACTGTGCAGCCCTGACATGTTTGAGACATGGAAGCACTATTTTAAGGGATGGCATAGGTACCAGGCTTATAAATATTGCCCCTTTTTGCATATTTCCCCTTCACTACCACAATGTAACATCCTGCCCAAAGTCTCTGTGTAATGCCAATCTTCTGATTCAACAGTCTTAGCAGGTCTTGTAAGATTTTGGTGAATCAAAGTTGGTTCCATTTAATTTTGCCTTTGTTGAGAAATAAAAACAGAGCCCTCAGTCCCCCCACGAAACACAGGTAACATCCTTCAAAATAAATGGATTTAATTATAAAAGTCAGCTTTGGATCAAGCCTGCTCTGTTTAGATCTACTAATCAGAGAATATTTACAGAGTCACGAGGACCTGATAAAACGTGTACACAGTTTAAAATATCCCATTGTAATGCATTGTAAACCTTAATTTAAAATAAGACAGCTTAAAAGCTTTATGGATTTGACTGATGATACACCCTCTCTATTGATGGCTGAACCCAGCATGCTGTTATTCCTGCTTTCTCTTGCTAACAACAAAGTTCAGAATGATAATATATTTTATAAAAAGCTTTACTATTACGCTGCTGCCAAAGTGACTTTAAATAACGATAATAGGCCTGAACTACAACTTCACACAGAAACAGCTCTGGAGAAGATGAATTTCCATACAGCAGGCATGGAGGCAGCACAGGGATAATGCACCAGCTCTCCAAAATATGAGCATCCCACAAAGCAAAATGTGAACAGCATTCTGGAATGGGAGTGGATCAACCCCTCCTTTCTCCAGGAATGCAGCAGGGCTGGTGGGGAGCTCAGAGGTGTGTGACTCTCCAGCAGGGTCACATCCCAGGAGACCAAGCAGTCTGAGAACCTTGCTAGCAGCTCTCCCTAGCCTTCTCTCCATGCAGAGCTCCTCTTCTGTGGGGGGAAGAGCAAAGCCAGCAGTCTGCTTTAATAATGCAGAATTAATTGATTGATTTTCCTCTGCTAAACCTGGCATTGTGATGGGATGTAACAGAGCCAACACCCAGCAGAGCAGCAGCTTCCTCACATGAGGTGCTGCATCCCTGTCCATGTGGAGGAAGCTGGGTCTGGAAAAGCACCTGCAGAGCCTTTGTTCTTCCTTCTCTCAAACTTCATGGTGCCAGATGGGTGGGACTTAGCCGACCTTGAATGGGGAGCCCCACTTTGCTGTGTGCTGTGCTAATTCCTGCACCTTTGAGATCCAAACTTCTTTAAGATCTGAAAAAAGCTTGGAGAAACCAGGAAATCATTAGTTTGTAGCGAGAAGCTCTGTCCAGCTCCCACAAATACATGAAATATGCACAAAGAAGAGCAGGGAGCTCACAACTTCCAAAGGCAAGAGCTTTCCCAGCTCATGGGTCTGACCCCAGTTGTGGGTAAGACCATGGGGTGCTCTTTAGCCAAGTAAGCACAGCAACAGTTACCTTCCCACATCTGAGACACTCCTGGGCAAAACTAAGGGGCAGCTAGTCACATTCAATTAGAGATAATTATACCAAGAGCAAAAATTCACCCTGGGCAGTAACCGGGTTAAACAAAAAGCTGCAATGGAGCACTGACAGAAAAAGTACTTTTACATTTAAAAACTGGCATGATTTATTCAAGCTGAGAGGAGTGGTGAATCTCAAATTTGGAAATGGCACAGGTTACAGGTTGTGTGAGTTAATATAATGATTCCACAAGGCAGTAAGTTGAAAAGTTGACAATCACTCTTAAAATACTATTCAAAAACTTAAATTAAGCAAAAGAAGCATCTACAGTCAAAAAGACTTGTTCAAAGCTTTGCATGAAATACTGTCCAACAATAAAATATCACGTGCAGCCTCCTGAACAGCCAACAATTTTAAATTCTATCTTCATTCTTACATTTGCTGTGAATCAAATTTATGCCTATTACGTTAGCAGCAGAAAGTACACTGTGCAGCAAAAAATACATTATGTCAACAGCAGCTCAAATTGTGAGGCAACCTGCTAAGGGGGACTTTCCAAACCCATCCCTTAAGAAACTAATTGGTTATCTTTATAGATCATATAATTAACATTTCTGTGTCTTTACATTTGTAAAGCAAGCATTAGTGTTCAAATTTACCTTGCAAACTCCATAATTATAATTCTCATGTGTGTGAAAGCTGCAGTTGGTAGTTTCAGTGTCTGGCACAGTTTTAGAAGTGAGAATTTATGATCTCATGAACTTCCCCATTGTAACTCAGATTCCTTGCTCAAAATGAAGTCAAAACAATTCAGCACTGTAAAATTGTGCGGTTTTATGTATGTTATTAGGGGTGCATTTTGTGGGAGTAATAACAAGATTGAGGTTGAAATGAATCTCCAGTTCCTATTACAGATGCACACAGGTACAATGAAACGCTGTTTTTCCTAAAGCAATGAACACATACACAGGCATGTATAAACAGCTGGAAGACTACCAGTAGAAAAAATGTGTTTGTGTGCAGGAAACAGGATTGACAAAGACCCCACTCCTCCCTGGAAAATAGAAGATTTGAGGTTTGAACAAAGGGGACTAAAAATCTTACCTCCTTCATTAGGAGAGATGCTGTATTAGAGAAAAAATGTGTAGAAAGGCAGGGAAGGGAAGCACCAACAACTGCTGGGATGTGTTTAGACCCAGAAGGGAAGGAGGCTCTGAGGGCATTTACTGGGCTGAGTCTCATCAGAGAAATGCCAAGTTTCTTGCTCCTGATGTGGGTTTGGTGTTGGGTAAATATTGTGTATTTCCAGGTTAAAAACTACTCCCTTTGCTCCTTGTAGGGTCTTCAAGATCTGAAGTGTTGACAGAAGCAGCCAAGACCTTTGGCAGGCACCACAGTCATTTTCTGCCCAGAGAGCACATTTCAGAAGTGTGATTATTATCATTGCTGGGCTAAAAATGTGCTAGGCAGTTTGTGGGGCAGAAGACAACCCTCCTGTCCCGACAAGCTTGCAGTCAAAGGTGCTAATTTTGCAGTTTTGTGTACACAGGGCTGGCAGTGGGAGTACAGAGGTGCCACCAGAGCTGTGGGGCCCCAGGGAAATGTGAACCCCAAGGGTGGGGAGGAAGCTGTAGAGATGAGAACAGCTCAGTAGGATCCTTGTATGGAAATAAGGTCCCTTCAGCAGTCAGTAAAAATTTTCATAAAGAGTCTCTTCTGGTATTAAAATCTATGAATTTGGGAGGGAGGGAAGATGAGTGAGATGGGAATTTATGACTTTAGTTTTTGATTTTACATATGTATGCAGACTCTGGGAAAGCTGTACTGCTGATTTTTAACTCATCCTCAAATGGGCACTAAATATTTCAGTATCAGTAGTTCATCATTATTTTCTACCTTAAGAGAAATGCTGTTACCACCTTTTGCACAAATATTCCTTACTGAGCTGTGCAGTTTGGGGAAGATTTTCCTTTTTTGTTCCTCACTTTTTGTCCTTTCATTTATGAATCCTGACAGTTTTGGGGTTTGCTCCAATCCCCGAAGTTCATGTGCATCTGCTGTCCCAAGACACATCACATTCAGAAAACTGGTCATTACCAAGTGGGTTTTCCCCCTCTTTCCTGGTGGAGAATAGAAAGAAATTTTTCAGGTATCAGCTACAGCTCTGTGGGCACCTCTAGATCACTTCATTTTCCCAGTTTCAAAGGGCCACTTGACAAAAGTTAATTAGAGTATTGCTGTCTGGGATGGGGAGGCCCACTGGGAGATGGTGGAAGCATCTCATTTCTCACAGCACTTCAGCCAGAAAGCTTCCCAATGTGACTTTTATTATTAATAAACATACCATACAATAATTATAGCACACCATACAAAAATTATGCCTTTTACAAGCAGCACGGATTTGAATCCTGTGTTGTTAAGCCTCCTGCATCACTCTGTAAACAAGATTCACCGTGCCCCAAATGCTCAGCCTGGAGGTGTGGCCCACACAAAATTACCACCAGTGTCAATAATAATGACAACAATAAATAGAGATGTGAGTCCACTGAAAAAACTCACTCATGCTGGGGCAGCCTGGTGTGCTCCTACACACTCAGCTTCATAACACATTAGCTGCTTAATTTGCTAAGCAAAGAGGACTGTGAGGAGAAACAGGACTGGTCCCCCGCCTCACACATTTTGTGGATTTTCCTATATTTACTCCTTTCCTACCCACTGTTCAAACTGACCTACGAGCCAACTGATCAGGAGAACAGGCAAATAAACTTCAGCCCAAAAATCTTAACAAAACAGTACAGGAACAGTCCAGAACTGCCCAAATAAATAAACGCCTGACTCTGGCATGTGGTGTGTGGCCATTTTCCCTGGGGAGTTTCTAAGCAAGGGGACACAGCTCCATCTCCCAGGCTGGCCCCACGTGCCACTGAACAAAGCAAAACCCCTCCTGACACCAGGTTCCTGATAAACAACTTCTATTTGTCGCTAAATAGATGCATCTTATTATGCATGCTTAGCAATTCATTCAGATGAGGAACAGCAGGTTGGATGACAGTATCTCCTGGTGACAGGTTTAGGTATTATGAATATCACAGCCTTGACTTCACTAAAGCTCCAGGACCTCATCTGCAGCTCCCACGTGACACCAAACCTTGATCAGGATCTGCAGCCTTGGGGCTCTGCCATGCACGGGGGAAGGGCTGCACATCTGCAGTGTCTTTAGAGCAGATGATCTTACCCTTGGTGTGCCCTGGCTCCTCTCTCTGCCTCTTGGCCATGCAAGAGCTCTCCATGTGGAGAAGAAGCCTGACTTAATCATCTTGCACAGCTCAAATCTGTGCCCTTCATGATCCCTGTCTTTCAGAGGAGCAGTATTTAGCTCCCTAAGCCAGCAATCTGCTTGGCTGTAGAGTTCAACAAGAACACAAATAGGGCTTCAGTCCAGAGGAGAATATTCTGCAGAGGCAGCTAAAATTGGGATCTGGCCCTGGGACTGTGTTTGCAGACATCTGGATACAACGCACAGCAGCACCACTTGTGTGGATCACCAGCATAATTGCAATAAATAATTCAAGAAACAGCAAATGATGCTGAAAGTGAAGCCTCCAGCTTTGCAACCAGCTGATGGCACTGTGGCCTGCAGAGGGGACACCTGCCAGGGTGGCATTTGGGGCTGGGAGCACTGGGGGTCCCCACTGGACTGACAGTGACCGAAGGGGGCTGCAGGTGACAGCCTGGCTTTAGCCTGTAAATTTGTGGTTGCGGTCTTTGGGTCCCAGGTGGGCTCCTTGGCCCCCTTCAAACCCACAACTTTCCCCAAACTAAGGAACATTTGAAAAAAGTAAGGAGGCTCCACGGCTTTGCAGAAGTGCACCACGTGGGATCAGGAGGTGAATGAAGCCCTGTGTGTGGTTCTCTGTGCACAGCCTGGGTGGACTTTGGAAATAACTACCCTTCAGATTCCAAGGTGAAGCCAGACAGGAATTTTCCTTTATGCCCACTACTCTTTTCTCTGGCAATCAAGACCTTGACCAGGGAAATATGTGATAACTCACAGATACAAGGCGTAAATGCAGAGGGAGTGGAGAGGATAATTCCTCTCGGCACAGGTGACACTGCCATACATCATAAACCCTGACACTTCTGCACCAGCAGCCTGTGGTCTGATAGAGGGACTTCACTCCTGGTCAAAAAGCAAATCTGAACACAGGACTGTGAGGAAGAGAATCCCTCTGGAAATATAAGACCTTCAGTCATGTGAGTGGAGCAGCAGTATTTCTTGCTTGCTTAGAATTGAAACAAACAGGAAGTTCTTATTTAATCAACTAGGGAAAAAAGAGATAAAGCAGGTCAGATGCCTCCACAGCAGGCAGAGATGGCACTACTGGAATAAACATCCAACAAAGCTCATCTGATCTCCCCCAACCAACACAGCCACTTTCCTTGTGGGAGAGCTTATTAAAAAATGGGATCTTGGAGACACCCCTTTACCATCTCCGTACTTGTGGCAGAGCAGATATCACCTTTATAACAAAGCATGGGCTGAATCTAACACTCCAAACTCTGCCCTTTTTAGATGATTAACAGATTAACACAAAGTTATTTCTCACACTGATGCATTACTATCTTATTGTCATAAAAAAGTCGGTAATTGTGGTTCACTCCTAGGTGCACTCAAAATTCTGACTCATGTTTGAATTACAGTTTTGCAAAGGCTCTTCATACATATAATGGGCACAACCAAAGCTGCCTCCTTCCTCCCCCGCCTCACAACTTAGACAATTAAAAACCTATAAACAAAATGTGGCAGGTGAAGCCCATTTGCAGTGAAGTGTAATTATACCCGGAATAATGAGCGTATGCAAAAGATTTCTTCTTGAACCAGTGCCTGCCTTTTGTGAGGCTCTGAGTCACGCTGGCATCACTTTCCTCACAGTACTTTTTTTTTGGTTATTACTATTGCTGTTAGGCAATATAGCTGAGGAAAGAAGGTTAGGATTTATTTTGCATCCCCTGTTATCACCAGCGTCATCATCAGCTAATCTGCTCCTGGCAATGACCTACTTCAGGAAGCAGCAGGAAAGCTGGGTGTTCTCAGATCTTGAGTTGAGTTGGAAGTCTCCTATTTGCCTTGTAAAAGGATGCCATTCCACCCACAAACCATTGAGAGACACTAGAAATGGGAGCTCAAAGCGTTTGTAGAATTCCTTCTTCGTGCCTTGAAGAGAAAGGAAGCAGAGACAGCTCAAAAGGCCAGAAACTGTGATTAAATGTAATTTTTTTCCCTACCTAGAAAAAAAATATTACAGTACAAATATGTAAAACATCCAATAAATTTGGTCTTAATGTCCTAACCCTTCTCCTCAAGCTCTTTAACTCATTCCAGCACCTGTGGTCTTCTCCTGTAGAGCTCCCTATGTTATGACACTTCCTCCATGAAAAGACAGAGGGGATGTAGTGGCAATTTCAGCAAAGGAATCACAGAGAAGCAGCAGACAGGAATATTACTGATCAATGGCAAAAAGATTAAAGGTAGTAACATCGTTATGGCACTGTGCTGAGCAATGAGTGAAGAAGATCAAAGGGATTATCCAGCGCAAAGAGAGAGCTTGTGGCTATTAAACTGACAAAAAAAGAAATCCTGTGGGAAATAGGAACAAAACTCTTAGCAAAAGACAAGGATCAGATTTTCTTGTTTCACTGAAGTGAAGATGTTGGAGGGACAGGTGTCAGGAGCTGCAGTTTCTAACAGTGCTGATCCTTGAAGGGCAAAGGGATGAAAAGCTTGGAGGAAATGTCACTGGGAATGGACAGAACCTCTCCAGACAGTGGAACTCAGAAGCCTCCATGAAGAGCACAGCCCAGGTCAGGATGCAGAGAGATTTTAATGCTGAAATCATATTTTGTGCCTCTTGATCTGACCTGTCTAAGAATGGGCATAACATCATCTACCTAAATTGAAGGTTTTTGCTGAAAAGGATTTAGCAGATTTAATATTGAACATATTTTAAGTGTTTTCATGGATAACTTCAAGCAAGGAGAACGTGTGAGTTGGATTATGAATCTTCTTATACTCTTTTACAGCATTTATAATTAACTCTAAGTCTATTTTTTTTTTTTGTGCTACTGGGAAGCAGTCATGCTGTAATCTTCTAATTAATAAATGGCTCAATAAATCATGAGATCTTTTGTCCATGGAGAAACTTACACATACTGTCAGAAATATTACATTCTAAAATGGGTAGAAGGCAACCAACCATATTTTTACTCCTTCTTCACTTTTTTTTTATTTTAAATTTATATTTAATTTGAAAATGTTTAATGACAAAATTAGTCAAAGAAATTACCCAGTGAGGGCTGGTTATTGTGCCAGTTATTATGTCTGTGAAAACTCTCATTGGCACCCCAGGGCTTTGGGGACGCAAAGTCCAGCTGCACCAAAGCCGTGCAGTGACAAGGACATCCCACGGCTCGTGTCTTGGGCCATTGCTTCATTCACACAAGGTGTTTCTGGGGAAAAGCCTGCTCCAAGGCACAGAACAACGGGAAAAAGTCTTGCAGATGTGGACTTGGCCCCTCGCCCCGTGCTGTGAGCATCCTGCTCCACCTGGGCCTTCTTTTTCTCCTGTTTCATCTCTTGCTCACTTAAATTGAAAGCTGTCCCGGCCATGGGCCTTCCCTCACTCTGTGCTTGCAATGCTCTCCTGACTGCAACAAAAAGCGATAAAACTTGTCGCAGCTCAGCAGTGACTGACAGGGAGCTGGACTTTGTCATTGTTAGCCGGCCTTCCCTCTTGTCACCTGCTCAAGCCCACTCCCTTCCCCCAGGGCAACATTAAGGCAGACGTTTGTAATTCTGTGTTTCTGTTGGCACACACGCACAAAGGCCTCTCACTGTTCTCGGGGGAGGGAACCGGGGATCCTTATCGTGGCTTTCTGAGTGGGGACGCGACAGCAGAATCAGACAGAGTGAGGTTTTTCAGGTAAAAACACGCATCCCGTACTTACCTGGGCGCTGGCTGTGCTGTGGCTGAGGTGCCGGGCTGCGTGTGAAGCGCTCCGGCCTGCAGCAGCTGGTGAGGAGGGTGCCCTGCTCGCAGCCCTCCCTCACGAATTTCTGCTCTCGCGGCACAGCACACGGGGAGCCACGGCCTAAATCAAACCCCGGCGGTTCGAGCCAGCTCCCAAAGATCGTAACTGTGGCAAGGCCCTGAGGATGACACGAAAAAACAGCTCCTTGCAGGAGATGAACTACAGGGGCTCACATCTGGAGGGCTCCTGGCTGCTTCTGTTAATAGCCACTGCCAAAGCAGATTCGATGAACCTCAAGCTCTCCCCATGTGGTGTTTCCTTATATTTTATCATCCCCCAAAAGAAAAGTTCTTTATTATGAGCTACATATACTGAGCAGTCTGTATCCCAGCAGTGTCTGAGAGCTGCAGCCGACTGTGGCTCCTGAGGGAAGGTGGTTACAGCCAGGGTGCACAAGGCAAAGCAAAACAACCCACTTTTGTTGTGTCAAATAAAAAGTCTTTCTGAAAAAAATTGCTGTGTTGAGGAAATGATAGCACTGCACTTAAGACAGCCCCTAAATGTCAAGGGAGCATCAATAATTCTCTTTATTTACAATAGCAGAAGACACAGCCGCCTATATATGAGTTAATAGGAAAAGAAAAGGGGAATGTGCAACTGCCTCTGTTTGAAATCTTAATTATTCCAGTAATCTTTCAAATACAGTTCATCAGCTGGATATAAACACTATCCTAGCTGCAAGCATAGGTGTGAAAAGGGAAAAAAATCCCATTATCAAGCAATCTGCAGCTCTGAAGACGACGGCTTCCTGTGCCAGCAAATTTCTAACTGTTCTTTGTGACTGGTGCTGGCAATAGGGTAGGAAAGTAAATGAGTTCCTAATGCAGGATGTAAGATATTCATTAAAGACCAGGTAGAAGAACATTAATTTACCTTTTAAAACATATTAGGAGACAAATAAGGCAATGAATTCATTAGTATGCATGCATTGCCTCAGCTGATCAGGTCAGACAAGCTCAGCTGTGCCTCCTAATGCCTGCACTGCAAAACACTGCTGATAGTATTAACATTTTAATAATAATTGTAGTCATATTTACTGATAGGAAAAGGCAGGATGTGATTTACTCTAGCAGAAATCTTGGATGGGTTTTCTATCTAGCTTGTTCACAGGTTCACACCACCCCTATGAATAATGCACTTAACTGCTCTTGCTGACTGTGGCCAGCAGCAAAACACGTAAAACAACAACAGCAACCTGTTTAAAAAACAGCCTGAAAACATCCTGAAAACAACCCCGGGAGTCTGAACAAGTCAATATTGCAAACATCCTGCACTAACTGGGAGAGCAGCTGAATAGAGGTGAATAAAAAAAGGGGACAAACTCTTCTGTTTGGTACACACAAGAAGTAAATAAACTCTATTCCACCCCAGATAAAAATGGGTATGCTTGTTGTCATTTATATTTTACACCAGCCCTCCCTTAAAGCTTCAATTCCTTCAAGCTGAGATTCCTGTTGAGACCCTTGCCTCGGCCACAGAGTCACCATGTGCAGTGATAAATCACTGCCTTGAAAGCTGAATAATACTCTGCTTTGGGGTCTCCAGACACGGGTGAGATCTTCTTTCACGTGCTGACCTAATGCAGTGTTAGTGCAAAAGCAAAAACAACACTTGAGCACTCTTTGATCTGGGTCTTGTCACGCCAGAGCTGGGTCCTATGTCAGAAAAGCTGCTGTGGGAAGGGCTGGGTAGTAATTGCCTGAAGTAACTTTAAAGTGAGATTGCCTGCTGAGATTAAGCAAGAAAATGCAACAATTTCTGCATATATTTATTCTGAAAAGCATAATCAGGGAAGGCGAGGAGTTTAAGGAGTGTGATCCCAGTCCACTGAGCCTGAGCACACGGAATATGAGTTCTCAAAGAAGCTACTTCAAAGGCAAAATGAGAAGGTAGAGACATCAGTGTGAACCAGATAATACAGGGGAAGCAGGGTTTAGCAGCTAACTCATTAAGTGCATTTTTGCACAGGATTTCTGATGTAGCAGCTCACAATGACACAGGGCAGCCACTGCAAGGCAGAGGATGGAGTTATCTCCGTGGCTGGCTGCTCCCAGCCTCTCCCTGATCCAGCAGCCACTCTTACACATCATTATAAGACAAGCTCCCCACGGGGACCACCACTGGCCTCATCAGCATGGAGAGCAGCCCTCTTGCTCTGCATCACTGAAGGCTGGAATATTCCCACACTGCCTCCATCTGAAGCACCACAGCTTTTTAAGGCAGCTCTGGGATTTTCATGACCAAAATAATATACCCAGAGAGGGGCACATCAAGGATTTCTGATGTTGAGAGCAGCCTGGAAGCCAGGTGAAAGCACAGTCCGGCCCATCCAGAGCTGGTTCATTGGGGATTTATCATAAATGTTTGTGGGGTGCTCAGAGGGAGCCCTGAAGATAGGAGTTTTAATTGAAAAGGGATTGCAGGGGATATAAACCAACCTAAATGTCAGGGCACTGTTGCTTCCCCTAAAGGTCAGAATGAGCATACTGAAACCAGGAGTCTGAAAATGATACCTCTGACAATGCTGTTCCAGCCATCCATGGGTACAGAGCAATGCTTATCTATTCCAGCTTGGAAACTGGCAGAGAAGGATGGGAAAACGGCCTCCCAGAGGGTGGGAACTGGATAGAGCTTTTTGGATGCAGCTGCAGTAAAAGAGTCTTCTGATGCCTTCCAAAGGCACAGCCCAAGTTATTACAACAGCATTAATTTACCATTAGGACTTGCTGGAATCAGAGGGGAAGATTCTGATTTTTAAAAACAGAGCAGTCAAAGGAAGGCCAGAGTGAAAAAAATATATATATTCAGTCCTTTCAAAGTCTGACCTAAAAAGCCTTGCAGTGTAAAATATGCACTAAAAGATTTATGTCAGGTTTCTATGGTTGTACCTATGTATGGGTGTGATATAGAGCAAGCTCAACCTTGCTCCTGCTGGCCTTACACACCATAGAACTCAAAGAGCTCTTCCCAGTGGAAGAGCAAAGCCTGGCTGGAGTCAGTAGGGATGGCTAGATTGGCTGTGTGGATGAGCTGAACAGGCACAGGTCACTGGCCTCTGCCCCAGCAAGGCTTTGCTGGCATGGAGGAGGGAGCTCAGGGGTCTCTCCTGCTCCCCAGCACCTCTTGGGATGGGGTGGTTCCATACATTCCCTTCCCCTACAACAGCTCCTGTTCCTGGAGGTCCGTGCTGACCTCACGAACCTGGTGATACAGGCTTAACTCCAATGGGACTGGGAGGTTACAAGTCCCTGTTCCTGCAAAGGCAGGCCCATGGACATCCACGAGCAGCCCCTGCCCACAGCAGGTCAGAGTGGAACAGCATCCCTGTGAAAAGGATGGATTTATGGGGTGGAACTTGAACAGAGGCAGGAAACTTTCTTTGCTTTATACCAGGAGAAAATACCAGCCCCCCATCCAAGGTAAAGGATTCAACTCTCCCGAACAACAAATGCTTATTAAACATGAAAACAAAGGGTCTAATTCAGCTCCCACCCATGCAAAGAAAACCCCCAAAACCAACCAGATGAAAGCCCCAATATTAATGAGTGGATTCACTTATCAAGCAGCGTAACGGAGGAGCCTCTCTCTGAGTGTTCCTCTTGGTTTCTAAGGACCCAGCTGTTATTTATGCAGTCTATTTACACGTTCTCTTGGCTCTTCATGCAGAGGAATTATTTTATAGTGTAAGCTCCCTCTCTATTTTCCTCTTACAAGTGCATGCACAACAGAAAGAGAAGGTAGGACAAAGATGTTTGAAAGGACCACATGCAGGTATGTTTTAGAGACAGAAGATATTTCAGGTTGTCGGTATGAAATTGTCAGAGAACATAAATTACTACTGTCTGTGCTTTTCTCCTTCCTAAGAGGATTGTGCTAATTAAACAAGAAGAGATTATCAAACTTTGTCTACAGCTGATAAAATCCAACTACAAATTAAAATGCATGTTAAAGCTAATCCATCACAAACTGAAAAATTAAGCTAGTGCATTTATAATGTTTTCAGCATCCTTTGTCCTTCAGACAGTGCCCAAATACTAAAATTTGGTTGAGTTTAATGTTTTGCACTTTCATAGAGATTTAGAATTTTACATTCCATGCAGTTTTCTAAATGCTCATCTTCTTTGCATGTTTAAGATTGTGTCAGTAATTTGCATTTCCTTTTACAAATGGAAAAGTAAAAGAACAGGGAAAATGTAAGCAACTGGATTAAAATAAACTTTTGCCTCCTTCCAGTGCCAATAAGTTTGAAAAAGTTTCCTCTTGTTGTTACATACCTCTGATGAGTCACAGCAGCAGAAATGCCAAAATGCCACCAAAGAAAGGCTTTTCCCTTTTTGTTATTGGAACAAGCAAGAACAAAAAGTTCTAGAAATGCAGAGGGAGACACATTCTCCTGGGTCCCAGCCCTGCTTGCACGTATGGGCCTGAGTCACTGTGGCTGTGATTAACCAGATCAAAATGAGGGAGTTGGTCCACAGTGGCACACCCAAGCCCCAGCACTGCTAAAATTAGAATTTAAACCTTGAGGGTACTAAATCAAAGCACCCAATCTCCAGATATCCATCTGATCCTTGATAACTAAAGGGCATTTTCCTACTGGATCAAGTCCAGGCAGTGCAGAGCAGTGAGTGTGACAATAGCTAAAGGGTGAAGGAACAGATCTGAGCAGAAAAGATAACCAAGAGGCCATGGAGGCTGGAAGAAAAATTACAGCCCCAGCCACAGGACCTGAGGCCTGTTCCATGGTTTGCTGCCTGCTGGGATGAGTCATGTTGTGTTTTTCCTTCTGTTTTTTTTCTTGGTCTGATCACTTGACATTTCAGACCCCTTTTGAGAAGGGGCTTTGTTCCACTCAAGTTTGGTGATAACACTTCATGTAGAAGTGACTTTTAGGACCTCTGATGTTGGAAGTGATAATTGTAGAGTGAATAAAAAATAAAAGATATGTGATGTCTTTCATCATAACAATCTTGGACCTTTTAAAGTAACTTTAAATGTCTCACTCATTGCTAAAGTATTTATTATTTCAATTTTTGTACTAGTTTTGAAGGATATCATGACTCTGATGGAGTCAAGGTTCTGAAAAGCACAGGCTCCCCCTCCTAAACAGAGCACACACATAGCAAATTCCCTGCAAAACCCAGTCTTGAGAGAAAAATAGGAGAATGTACATGAAATGCTTTTGGCCACAAGTCATCCTACTTATTTTCCAGATGATATTTGAGCACTGCTTTTATATTTGCCCTCCTCTCATCTCCTTGACTGGCCATGCACACCGTGGTCAGATCCTGGTGGGAAACCAGCCTGAGAGGTGACTTCATTCTGCAGCTCCCCTCACCTCTGACTCCAAGACCTCAGACTCCAAGACGGGACAGCCAACCAGCTTCCTAAAAGCACCATTCACCCACCAAACCTGCCCATGCCCTGAGAGCTGGGTCTGGTTTTAAGCTGTGCTTACACAGAATGTTTTGTACACCAGCACTGATCCTCCCACGTGCCAGGGACTGCCTGGTTCCCCTGCAAAGGCAGGGGACAGCCAACCCCTCCAGCTTCGCAACGCTGGTTGTGTGTCCACATGGACCCATGGTGGCCCAGCACAGCCAAAATATGGATTGGCACTGGCTGGGGGATGTCTTGTCTCAAAAACTCGTGTCTTCGGGGCAGCTGTTGGTGAAGACCTGCTCCAGCCTCTCGTGCCACGTCCCTCCAGGCAGAAACTGAGATCCTGCTTGTCGGGGAGAAGAATAATTGCAGGTCTCTTGCTTTGCTCTAGTTTAAATTGGAGTTAATTCCTCCCAGTTCAAGGCATTGGAATAACAAATTCCACGTGTTTCTGCAATTGCCTTGGCCGTGTGCTGTGATTTGTGCTGGAGTAAGGTCCACTCAGACTAGAAAACACAAGGGTAGTATTTATTTAACTGATTATGCTGCATTCTTGTCTTATGAATCACTCTCCACAGATGGTACTTATGCCATGTCCTACTTTCTCATTTGACAAACGACTGCTCCAAGACTCCCTTATATTGCCTCCTGCTCGAATGTAACTGCACTGAATGCAACGGATTTATTTTTTATTTATATTGGTGTCAACAAGGCTGGACACGGGGCCTTTAAAAGTAAAAAAGTGCCCCAAATACCTGTAAAATTCAATACTGCACATTCATTATTTATAAAATGATTGTTTCTGTTGCAGAACATTATTGATATTGTTATTTTGTGAGCTTTCCACGTGTACGACTGATACGTACAACTGTACTTAGTCAATACTGCTTGAGATTAATAAGACTGGTAGAAGGTTTTTCAATCAATATATTCACTCCAAAGAATATGCAACTGTGTGTATGGGGGAATTGATTCTGTTTTCATAGAGATGTAAATAAAAACAATTCTTAGAAGCAACAGGAATCGTAAAAGTGGGAAATGAGAAGGCCATTTGTGATGTAAAGATTAACATACATTTTAAGTGCGACTTTGTGGCACTTTGGAGACCATTTTGGGATTACAGTAATTTTATATTCAGTAAAAAGCAGCTTTCAAATATAGAGCCACAAATTACTTCTAGTGAGGGAAAAAAGCAAAAAAGCTCTTCCCCCCCCCCCCCCCCCCCCCCCCCCCCCCCCCCCCCCCCCCCCNAGGGGTTTGTCAGCTTACTCTTGCCAATCCTTACTAAAGAGACTCTGGTTGCATGAATAGCATTGCCAGAAGTAGAAATCAGCGAGAATGAGCTGTCTAAAGGCTCATGTATGAAAACCAGCCTACAAAGTTCAAGGAATAATTTCTTTTTGCGGGAGCCTTTCTATTCTCTGAGGGAGATAAAAAGGAGCAACCATCCTGCAACCCAAGGAGAGATGAGAAGAGCTTTGGCCCTTCTGTGGGTTACCCTTGCAGGCTCTGTATGATGAAAGGAGTGTGAAAACCTGAGATCTGGTACTTTCTTTTTTTTTTTTTTTTTTTCTTCCTCCCCTTGGTGATTTCCTTCACTCATCCTGCTCCTATTACAGTTCATGGCTTCAGGAATGGCTCTTTGACTAAAGCAAGATTCCCTAACCAAGCCCCAAATAGCTGATGAGTTCCTCTGTCCCAGCACAGAGGCAAGCCCGGGCACTGGCCAAACGGCACTTATTAAAATTAATTCATGCACATCACTACCACTCACCTCTCTTGCCTAATCCACCCAGGGAGCCTGTTTCCACCCCAGGGAACACGAGTGGATTCAAACCCCACACGTGTTCCACGGTTTTAAGGATGTCCTGGCTCCCTCCCTGCAGCCACGGTGTTTTGGGCAGCTTTTGCAAGCAAATAAGTTTGGCTTTATACACCTTGGGAAGAGGAAGGCATTAAGCAAAACAGAAAGCATTGCTGAGCAATTGAGTGGATGACACTTGTCCTTGGATGGAGAATGATCTGTGCTGTTGGAGGTGCCATCTCTGGAGGCCCTGTGACATACCAGTGCTGCACACTGAAAGGAATCGACAACCTCATGACATTTCATGCTGCATGTTATTGCTGTCCTGGCCAAACCACAATTTGGGTAATTATATCCTGCCCACCTCTGCTGCTGCTGTACTTTCAATCAGATGTAATATTCTTCATATCCTGTCCAAAACTACCGTGTGCTGCAAAAATACCTATTTCATTTTTGCACAGAAGTGACTGGTTTTCAGCTGTGGTTAGGACTCCTTGCAGATGTAAAAAATAAATAAATAGGACTTCTGGAGAGAAAAATCCTGTGCAGGCTGTATTCTCTTTTCACATCCACTGTAATGCCTGATCTTCATGCATTAACCCCAGACCTTTTCAGCTATTTTCTACCCAGTGCCCAGAAACGCAGAATCGCTCAGGTCTTTCCCTGCTTGGCACCGTGTGAATCTGCAGTGACAGTCCCAGCTGGGAAGAGTTTGCAGCCTGAATACCTAAGACAGTTCAGATAAAACATGAGGCCAGCAAAAGCAGAGAGACTTGGCCAAGGTGACCCAGGTCTCTGTGGCAGCCTGGGGACCTCTCCTGCTGGTCAGGCTCCTGATACAAGTGAACAAAGCCTCCCTTCAGCGTCTCTTCTGTCCCCTCTCCTTCTCGGTCAGTTTATATCTTTCTAAGCTGAACTGGATTTTGCTTTTTAGTGATTTTTAATTCCCTCTTGCCTTCCTCAGATAAAAGCATGAAGTGTTTTTTACCTGTTTGATGCATTTTTAGAGCACACATCGTTTAGGTTGGGTGCGTGGAGCAGCTGCTTTAACAGCGCTGCTGTTTAAAGTTGGATTGCTCCGAATCCTCTCTGTTTGCAACGAGCCCCTTTGCTAAGGGTTAAGGCTGCAACTTGTGTAGCAACAACCCAAAAAGCCTTGGAAGTCCCTCGGGGGCGGGATGCCATCTGGAATTTGCACTGCTCCTTGCTGCGAGCATGCCTGGTGGCATGGACCAGGGAGGGAGAACAGAGCCCCTGCCCAAAGTGCCTTCAACACAGGGAAACATCACAAACCAGAGGCAAAACGTTCCAGGGCTCCCAAAGTTGATGTGATAAATCTCTCTGCCTTGTCTCCTTTCCTTTTTCTCTCTCTTTTCCCCCTTCAGTCTGAAGAGGTGGCTTAAAGCCCCTGAGAGTGATCGGCCAGGGATTGTCAGGATGGGGTGGATGGTGAATGTGCTGAGATGGTGAGAAGGAAAGAAAAGGAAAATCCTTATGAGAATGTGCCTGAAGATTTGATAAATCTTCTGCAGAGCTCAGGGAGAGCTTTGCCTGACTCAAGGCTAAACAAGAAACTCAACACCTGGCTCATTAAGGGTGGTGAACGGTTCAGGTTGAGCTTTTGGCTCCAATAAAGCCTTTTCCTCTATGCCTCAGATACCAGCATTCAGGCAAGGATTGGATGGGACAATGCAGCATAAGCTTCACTTTTAGGGCTGAAAGATTATTATTATTATTACTATCACCATCATCATCATCATTATCATCATTATCATCATCACCAATCATCATAGTCTTATTATTATAATTATTATCATTGTTCTAGCTACTCTTGTTATATTTCAGTGGAAATAGTCACAGTTGAATTCATATGTATGCTGATGTCTTGCTGAATCAGAAGCTGTGAAAACAAAAAGAGAAACCTGATGGCCAGTCAGGATGAACAATTTAACACTGAACTGGTCCCACTTAGCAAAAGGGTGGGCACAGTTTGCTGGAACTGCTCCAGACAGCAACACTACTGAGTTGGAGGGAAGGTATTAAAGGCTTGAGGATCTGTCCCAGAAACTGTTCTGAGATCATTTTTTGACACAGATGCATTTCAAAAATCCTCCAGACAATCCCTAGGCAAGTAGACAGGCACAATTACCACTCTAAAACCTGCTGGCTGCAGCAGCACAGCCATAGACCAACCCTAACTCTGCTATAACCATCCTGCAATGACTGGTGTTCAAAATAAATTGTCATCTCCTTTCTCCAGACACTATTACTATTTCTGGGCATGAAAAGGAAATGGATGTTTTATTTCATGTGCTACTCATGGAAGTGAAATGCTCTTATATGTGCCATACTCCCAGCCCGAGGAGTAATGGTAAAATACAACTTGCATTCTTAAACTTGGTCTATATTTGAATTTTTGCTAGCCCAGCTCTGACACGTAGGAATGTGATAAAAAAAAATAAAATATATATATATAACACACCCGCTAACTAACGTAACAGCAATGTACAAAAATCCTCATCTATCTTTTGCCAAAATCACTTTGAAATCTAGTTTAATTTATCAGTAAAGATTTTTTTTTTAATTACAATCTATTTCTTGCTAGGGAAGACTGCTAGGTTGGTGCTGGCTCCATAAATATGGATCTGAACACAAATTCAAATTTTGAAATGGTCAGTAGCTCTTAGAGTTCTTGGACTCAACATCTGCTAAATGCCAGGCTGCTTTTCACAGGGATTGGCTCCTACTTAACCAAATGCCAAGGTTGGGTGAAGTGGATCCTCTGTGGTCAAACACATCCCTGGATGTTTCCAATTTTTCTCCTTTTTTCTCTGGTTTTCATCATTTTGCTGTTGGTGGCTGCAGGATCCACATTCCTGGCTTTGCTACCTCCTCCTTGCTATTGCTTTCCCCAAAATCTCAACTTTCCTTCCCTGTCTGTATCCCAGCTGCAGAACCCCAAATGGGGGTTTATACCTTTTATATCTGTACTTCTGAATGCAACCAGAGCCGAGCACACGTGGAGGTGCTGTGGCCTGGGTTTTCCCTGCACTGCTGCTGTGGTTTGCTGGGAAAAACTCGAGTTGCTCCATCTGGGCTGTGCTGAGAGAAGCATCTTGTCACCCTCTGTGTCACAGCCCCTGGAGCAGTGTCGTGCCAGTGCCTGGCACTGCTGCTGGGGGAACGCTGGCAAGCACTGAGCCAAAAACCACAATGTAATTGGAAAAATTAGCATGATCACCAGACAGGAGAACATCCCCATATGTTTTCTTCAGAAAGTCCACAGTTTCTTCAGCACCATGCACGGTCTGTAAGCAGAAAGGAGCTGCTCATGCCTGACTGCAGCTGCAGAGGCTTTGGCTGAGCACAGAGGTTCAGCAGGGACAGGTTTGTCTGCACTCACATGAGAAGGGCTTTCCAGAGCACACACTCAGCTCACTGCTGCACTACTGTGCTGCTGAAAATTTGTGCTTTCTGGGTAAAACTTCTAAAAATAGCCTTCTCTTTAATATTAAGCTCAAAGCGTGGGTATTGCTTTTGGCATTTTGTTCGCTGCTGGAGGAACTCTACCAAGGAAAGGTTTCCCACGGTCTGTTCTTTCAATTCTCTTTACACATAACACAGCAGTGACACCAGAGCAGTCCAAAACAAGAGACAGGAAAACATTTCAGTTCTGCAGCTCTTTTTTTTTTTTTCCCCACTGCTTCTACTGGGCTGCAATACTACACCTCACATGGTACTGCATGTGAGACAGACCCTTCTTAGAGAGGATGATAACAGCTGCAATACCTACAGGAAGGAGAAGGGGAAGGTTGCAGTGAAAGGTCCTTCCAGCTGTACTTTAGAGATAGAAGCTAAGTGTTGGAGCTACAAGTAGGTTTTGTCTTGAGTTCTCATCTCGGGCTGGACTATGTCTGGTGGATATCAATGCCAGGCAGTCTCAGATGCAGAAATAGCATTTCTAGAAAAAACTGAACGAATCTGCCCTTATTAAAAGAAAAATTCAGCTCTCCAAGGTGTCACCACCTGAAAGCTGGATATAATTGGTCATATCCAGCAGAAGCCAGCAGTGATGGATGAACCTCGGCAGCTGGAATGGAGGAGCTGCAGTTACCCTTCCTTGTGGGAAGTGGGGCAAACACTCTGAGCCGTTCATTTATTGCTGCTGTGACCAAATGGAGCAGGGGGGACCATGGATCTGAGCTGCTCTGGTAGTTTAACCATCCCCATCCACCCACTGCAGACACTCCATCCCAGAGGAGGGCCCTGCAGTGCAGCAGTTGGATTTTCAAAGGAAGGGTCACACAGCAGCAAGGCTGGAGGGAACAAGAATTGATGCATTTCTCCACTTCACACAGAAGAAAAAGCAGAAAGATGTTCATTCCTTTCCATATTTTCACTAAAGTTCAGTTTTCTAGAGGGGAAATCTCCTGATCTTTCTTTCTCTGGACCAATTATCTTAATAAATAAATTCTCTGGCACAGCTTCATAAAATAGATAAAACAATTTTTTTAGTGAATAGATAAAATCACAAAGTAAGGAAACAACAAGAAGGAAGCCATGCAAGAGCAACACAAACATTATCAGGGAGAAAATGATCAAACATGGTTCCCAAGGGATTTTAAAGGCCGTGTTCTGCTTTGAATGCATACATTTCACCAGCAAAATGTTAGCACTTTCTATTTTCACAGCATGAAGAAGCCAAAGGTCTGGTTAAATTTCTACTCAAATATGAATTTTAAAGATAAAGACCTACCCCTATTAAATACTGACATTAACAAACTCACATGCATGCAGACACTGAAGAGTCTCCAGTCTCCAGTTTCCAGAGTTTTCCATTATTTTTAGAATAACAAAACACTAATTGAAGACCCAACTCGACTCTGATGGGTTTTGGTCCCCTCACCACTAAAATGGTGACATCAAATGAGGCGAATTTGTCTCTGCAAATAGTTTCTAGCTTTTTATAAAAAAGGTTGAGCTTATTTGAACTACTGTCTTTCTCAATGCATTTTATTTAAAGATGTTTTTAAGATCTTGAGAAATTTTTGTTCTTATGGCTGGGGGAATAATTCTTCTGGGGTTGATGCCTTTTATTTTTTTTTTATTTGAACTGAAATGATTTAACTTTTCTGCTCATGAAGCAAAACAAATATTATAATTTTGCTTGGCCTATTTAGGAATACACAACTGCCAGAAAATCAATATGAAATGGGGTTTTATATTATTAAAGATCTGTGATCCTTAAGACACTTGTAGCAAGGTACTAGATATTCCTCCCTGCCAAGTTTCCTTTTTACCTTTTCCCTCCAGCATGTATATAAAAAAATTAGCTTTTCCCAGTGCTCTGATGAATTATTCCTCTGTCCTACCCATTATGTGATCCCATACAGGACAGTACCAGGAGGAATTTAATTTTGCAGGTGTCAGGTTTGTTATTGTTAGTGGTGTTTGCAGGTAGACTGTGATGCACAACATACAATTACCTTCAAGAGGAAGAACACAGAGGCAAAACTCGAGCTCTATAACATCCAGGTTTCAGTGTAGTCAACAATAAAATTAAATTTTCCACTTTGGCAAGCCGTGCCTTATTTACTGGAAGTGTTCTGGGTGGTGATGTGATGTCGCAGGGCCAAGAGGTGTCACAGACATCTCTGCCATCTCCTCACCCAGAGAGGGGTTTTGGGACCTGGGAAGCAGGAAGGACCAGGATACAAAGACAGTGTAAACCCCAGCCAGCCAGGATTTCCTTTCTGTATTAAATATTTTCAAATCCAAGGCATTGCACAAGGTATTTGCTGAGGACTGATTCACCACACCTTGCCACAGGACAGGCCAAAGCCACAACGTTCTCTGGAGCATCTTCTGCTAGCCTGGCTTTGGCCAGCCACCAAACCCAGCGACATTGTTCAGTGTTGTTTCCTTCTGCTCATTTTTACACCCGGTCATTCAATTCAGCTCCCCCAAAATCAAGGCAGTTGTAGCTTGCCTTGGCTCCAGGTCTGCCAGGCTGTGAGTGTGAGCCAGGAACCTCATGAAGAATTTCTTGGTGAGAAAAACATCCCCTCCCCTGCTGCCTGGCATTTCCTCAAGGAGATGACTGTGGAGCTGAAGGCAGAGGGAGCCTTTGTTACAACAATTAATTAAGGTTTAGTGATTCCCCATTTTTTTTTCATGGTGTCAAAAATGAATCAACTGTTGGTCTGTCATGGCCTTGCAGACTGGTGTGAACCACACTGAGAGTGGGGTAACCTTGGGCATCTGCACACTTGGCTCTGCACTGCTTGGTTGTGCTAAAACCAAGGAGCTTTGGGAGCAGTGGGATAGACAGGGAAATGGCATCATCCACTGAGAACCCATCAGTGCTGATGAAGTTACACCGCATGCACAAGTTGCAGAGGGTCTGTTTGCTTTCATGCACGCTGCAAGGCACCAGTCCTCCAGTCCTGACACTGCCTGTTTATCCAGAACAGGCCCAGTGGGGCTGCCTTGGTTTGAGTATTCAGCATTCTGCAGGAATGGCTTTGTTGGCTTGGAAAATAAAAAAAAATTCAACTGAAGGGTTTTGTTCAGGTATTGCTGGAGGTTCAAAGGTGTATCCCAAATGTGAGCACATGGAGGAGGTAGGGAAAGCTCCTCTGTGGACAGCTGGTAGGTCTGGCCATGCCTGCAGGGTGACAAGGGACACTTCTGCTGGGGACTGCACCAGGTTATCCCTGCCTAGAAGCTTCTCTGGAAACCATCCCTCATCCTCACCTTCATCCACAGGCTACTCTGTTGGAGCAGCTGAAGGGGTGAGGACAGAAGTGCAGAAAAAACCTGCTAAATGTCAATTCCTGGTGCCACTGAGTGTGGGTGGGAGCACTGCACACCTCTCCAGCTGCTCTGCTCCGACCCCAGCACATTCCTGTGTCTGCTTTTGGCTTGGCTTAAGGGTTTAACCAGTCCAGCACACACCCATTCCAGACCCCTCATTTCCAATGCATTTAAGCACTTGGGTTGTCTTTAGTTATAATTTACAGGACACTCAGTGCATGGACATTGATGGCAAAGTGCTGTGTGTGTTTTAAAGCCAGCCCAAGTGCTTGGAACAACTTTTTCCCATGGTAAAATACTTGCTCAGTTGGTAATCCACGAGTGTACATCCAATGTAGCAACCATGTAAAAATAATAAAACTGAAAAATAACTCTATCTAAAAAAAGCCACAACCCTTAAAAAGTATTTTCAATGGCACTTATTAAAAATGAAAGGATGTTTCTAATTATATCTGCCTTTATGCTTTCTTGAAGATCAAAATAGCAAAACCAGACAAAGCCTAAACAAATAGAACAATTTTTGCTTTCAGATGAGTGAAAAACTCTATTTTCTCCAAAATGATTTTGATCAATCTTTTTGGTGGAAAAATGTATATATTTTTCTTGTGTAGCATGAACCTCCCTTCCACAGTTTTAGTCTCTTTCCCATTTTCCAGGCGAACCCGCGCATCAAAATAAGTGGGAAAAAAATAAAATCGATTCTCCAATTTTTTACACTCCCCTAACAAGGACCAGTCTCACCTGATGAAATACCTACAAAGCATAACTGTAAATTTTATTGTCTACCACACACCTTTGGTCGATTGAGTAACAGCTACGAGCCCTCAGAAATCAATCTATATTTATCACATAACCAAACCTTCGTGGAACAGAAAGAGGCACAGGTTTTCCAGGCATTGTACGATCTGGGACTTGAGTGCGTGTGTGTGTGTTGCAGAACATTTTGACCACAAACTGAGCTGATTATCGATATAATTATGCTGCAATCACACCAGAGGAGAGTATCCAGTAAATCAAATCCAACTGTCCGCCCACTCGCAGAGAAGAGAGACTAAAACCTGTCAAATCAGGGAAGGAGGAACAGGTGGCCTCATTTGCAAAAAAAAAGCCTGCTCCTCGCATGGCCAAGTGCTGAACATCCATACTCACACACACACACATTTATTAAATGCAGAGTGTTTATTAAGCTTTCTGTGCAGCACGTTAACCGTGCTGCTGGTGCATGCATCGATATAAAATGTGACACGCAGGTCTCCTTGCACACCGAGCAAATAACCTGGGACTTGTGAAGTGCTGCCATAAGTTTTCACCTTTTTAATGTTTCTAATGGCTGCTGACAGCAGCGTGCAGCCTCTGTGGCAGCTCTGCCCAGCCCTTCAGAGACAGCAGCTCTGTCAGCAGCTCAGAGGGGCTCCTGCTACGCTGACGTGGGACATCCTCTTGTCCCAACATGGGGAATGAATCTCCTGTTTCTGGAGACTGCTGCCTAGCTGGGGTTCTCACATGCTGGGTCTTGAGAAATCCTGGCTGTCCCACCCAAGTGGTAATTGCTGTCTCTCCAGATTTTAGAAATCACTTTAAACTGAAGGAGGGCGGGGTTAGATTGGATATTGGAAAGAAATACTTCAGTGGGAGAGTGATGAGGCACACACAGGCTGCCCAGAGAAGCTGTGGCTGCCCTATCCCTGGAAGTGTCCAAGGCCAGGTTGGACAGGGCTTGGAGCACCCTGGGGTAGTGGAAGTTGTCCCAGCCCATGGCAGGAGGTTGGACTAGGCGAGCTTTAAGTTCCCTTCCTAATCAAAGCATTCCATGGATATATGAAATTTTGAATTTCCTTCGTCTTCTCTGACCACCAGACATGGTGGGGACCAGCGGCCACACCGAGAGACCCCAAAGGAGATGGCACCGAGAAAACCCAAATCTCATCAATGTTACTACATGTAGTGTCCTCCTGTTGGAAGGTGCAGGCATACAGGGCACGTGTCAATCAATCTATTTTGGCAGGGAGTGGCAGCAGGTACAGGAGGAGCCTGCCATGCTTTGGGATGTTTTTGGAACAGCTGCGTTCCCCTGCTCACACAAGACTGATCTCTCAGCTGTGGATGTCGTCATGACCGGACTATGAATCTTCAAACTCAAGGTTAATTCCTGTTTTCAGTAATGGATGGGGAAAGCTGAAGATCCATCAAAACCACAAATAGGAGGAAAATGCCTCTGAAAGCAAATGCCTTGAGAAAGTGCTCGCTATGAAATGAAACACAGGCACAGCAAACGCTGTGAGTTCTCAAGATTCAGGTGTTCCCTCTTTCCAGAGGGTCCTGAGGGAAGAGATGAAAACCAGCTGAATGTCTCAGAAGGAAGGCTGGGGCAGCTGCCCTCTAACAGGAGATTCTCAAAGGCTCCAGTCTTTGGGGTGCCTCTATCACATATTATCTAAAGGGAGAAAACGTACAGGATTTAAATGTATGGAAAATACAAGACTGTGTGGGATACACTGAAATTGCAGTCATGAGCCCAAGTACTAAATAATAACACAAAATGATGATCTGTGGAGTCATTAAGTCCTTATTTTCCTAGCTGCAGATGATGCTGCCTCACAATTCCTTTCCCTAGCATAAACCAGCTGTGTTCAAGTCTTGGTACTGAGGTTGAAACCCCAGAGATCTATAGAAACATGACAAATCTGGTATGTGTGCACATCCCTTATTCCCAGGGCTAAAAGAATACTTCTGAAGGTGGAAAACTCCAGGAGAAAATGCTCTATAAAGAAGTTTAAGGGCCCATCTGGAGAGGAAAGCAAGCATTTCCTTTAACAGTGATTCATTTTTAATTGTTTCGTGCGATTTCAATGGACACAAGCTGACGTAGGAGAGAGACCATTTGCAAAGACCTCTTGTAGCAGTGCATGCTCTATGAATTAATCTGTGAACTGCTTCTCATAATGCCCTGGAATGGTTTTCTGCTCTCAGTAGCACAGTGAACAGTTGCCCACGTAAATCCCCCATGAGACAGGCGACCCCTTTATGATCCAGCACACACAGCAGAGGAGAGAGATCCTGCTCCACTCATAAAACCAATCATTCTCCCCTAATAGTCTACAAATTGCAGCCACCATCAAACCCACCCTGACTGTATTTAGCAGGCAGGGGTGTGATTCTGAGCTGGAAGGTCAAAGACCTGCACAGGTCCATCCCCATGGCTGGACTGCGAAGAGAAGTCAGTAATTCACACAAGCTGCCACCAAATGGCACTGAAAGATAGGAATCCCTAACACGGGAGCAAAGGACCTCCTGGAAGCTGCAGAGTTCTGTGCCACTGGGCCGTGCAGCATTGGGAGATGTTGATAAACTTTGTAGCCAATACACCCAGGAGTACCACTGGGAACATTTTCTTTCCACAATAGGCACCGAGGTCTTTAACATGGAGTATCATATTTTCAACCAACTCAGTGCCTCGCCACCCTCGTCTCCAAGGCAAGCCATAGTGATGACATCTTCCTTATCATCAATAAAAATGATGTACAGCAGGCTGTGGAGTTATTCAACAAGCAATTTCCAAAGATCACCTTTACTACAGCGTATAAAACAGATCTAGGACTCTCTTTTCAGGATGTCAGGATTTTATGAAGCATCAAGTCTCCACTTGCAGCTCCCTGTTATGAAAAGAACAGCTCTTCACGTCAATATACAGTGTTTTGCTTGCCTCAGCACATCCCCATGACCGTGCAAAAAGGTTGCTCGTGAGGAGGATCGTTATTAAAAGCATCACTGAAGTGATGCAAGAGAGGGAAAAAACCTTTGCAAAACACACCTAAAAAGGGCTGAGCAGGTGTTGCTGTCTTCCAGCTCATCTTGCCTGAGCCTATGGACCACCCTCGATGGGAATGGTCCCACCAAGCATCACGAACGCAGATGAGCTCTGTTATTAATGAAGTTTTCCCTAACTTATGTTGTTGGAACTGAAAATGTGGCCCCAGGAATCGATTATGTAAATCCTTCAGATGGATGGAAGCTTTTTCCAACAAAACTGAGCATCACAGATGATTATTTCTGCCATCCCTGCAGCAGTGAGGGCAAGCTAAGAGCTGAGCACATGCTCAGAGCGAAGCACAGACTGTTACAGGAGTTTCTGAGTCAAGGACTCAATCTCTTCCTGAGGATGCAGTGTTGATTCCTAACTGTTAGAGATGAGTCATGAGGAGTCAAAAGGCAGAGCAGAAACACATCTGTTACTCTGCTGATCTGATGAAGGAATATTTTCTCCACCTCAGTATTTCACACCCATCCTCACTTTTGCCTACCAGCACCTCCTCTCCCATAGCTGTGTTTTCAAACCATTGTTCAGGGATAGGCCCTCTAGCAAAGATGAAATCAAAGCAATATTATCAGCTCAGCAGTGACCAAGGATGTTAAATCCTCCTCTACCAGGAACAAACAACTGTCTTTCGGTGATTTCTGTATCCTGAGATTTGCATCACATTTGGACACAGTAAATATAAGTAAATTAGCCCAAAAGAGTCAACACTAGATTAAAAAATAGAGTACTGTAACAGTTATCTTCTGCATTTCAGAGTGCAGGTAGTAGAATTTACTACATGGAAGAAAAGGTGAATGGATTTGCATTTAAGTTTCATCACTTTTAAGGTCCCCAGTAGCCAAGCCTCCCTTTAAAAGAGCCCTAGTGGACAATAAACTCTTTTAGAAAATATACAGCAAAGCAGCAGTGCCCAACAGACATAAAGTTAGAGTGCTGTAATGTTTCAGCTGTTCACTGCCTTTGATCCAGGCAGCTGGCAGCAAGACACTTGAAAAGATGGAAGAACAAGTATCTTCTAATGGATAAATATATATATTTCTCCATACCATATGTGTTTTAAATATACATAAATGCACACACTCACACACGTGTACTAATAGGATAAATTTACAGGGCAAACAGAAGTGAGCAGTCACCAGTATAGATACTCAGCTACCATTAAGCATTTAAAATAATTGCAGCTTTTAAACCATGGAAACAAGAACTTTAAAAGAATATTTTGGTGCATTTTCGTCTAGAGTGAAAATTTCTCAGGCATTTCCTCCTGAGTGAAATCTCTGCAGAAACCACCAGTGCCATTATATTTTAAAAGCAAAAGCTTTCTGCAGAAAATTTGTCACAAAGGTGTCCCCAAATTAACCCCCAAGAAATGGACCAAGAAAAACATCTTGAATGGTATTTCAGTACGCAGTCAGGCTTTTAATTTCTTGTTAATCGTAATTAATTATCAATGATGTGGATGCCTTTGCACACATCACTTTCATGTGAAGCCACAGAAAGCCTTGTCCTTTCCAGCACTGGCTTGCAGGAGGAGGGGAAGGCAGAACTCTGCTCACCCTGTGCAGATCTGTGCTCCCAGGTCTGTCCCCATGAACCTTCCCTCTCTGGAAAGGGGAACACCAGGATGTGCAGCTCCTCACAAGGACCTCCTCAGAGAGACACACAGGCATCCAAGGGCGTTCATTCTCCTGGGAAGCCCTTTTCCATTGTCAGCCTTTCATTCGGCAGGCTGAGCTGATGTGTCTTTATGCAAAAGAGTGCTCGACCAGCGAATTGATGGAGAATTAACAAAACAACTAGCAGAAAATAAACTGAAAAAGAAATCATTGACTTCTTTGCATCAAAAGGACTCTCAGCATTCACCATAAGAATCTAAGAAGCCGTCATGTTTTTATGCAATAGATCTTTGGCCTCACTTTCCTCCTCCTCTGCCTCCTCCTTCTCCGGCCCTGGTGAGTTGCTCAAGAGCCCGGGGAGCCTGTGCAGCCTGGACCAGCCCATCCCCACCCCCATCATCACTCGGAGCTGCAGGACGGGAGAGTTTTTGGATGGTTCCTGGGAGCCCACCTCCTCTGGGCTCTCCTGCTGAAGCAGAGGAAGGTTTTTTATCTGTTACTCAGCTCGGCTTTCCTTCTGGGTGTTATGAGTTTGTTTTCATGAGTGCTTGCAGCACCTTTCCACGCTGCAGCAACAGGCTTTGTGTGCCAGGCAGAAATACCGATGTTATCAGATACCATGTGTGCCAGTCCTTATCTGTAGCTGGCTACAAACCCATCCCAGAACAACCAAAACAGATAATCTTTTCTAGAAGGGAAAAACCCCAACATCGCCTATATTTGGCTTGAAGACACCATCAAAAGGTGTTGTGGTTCTTTTTTTTTTTTTTGCACCTGGATATACACAATAGGAAAACCCCTTACTTTCTCACAGATACATTTCCTCTCCCCTCTGAAACACTGAATATATTTTTATCTGATTTATGCCATAAAGGTACAAGTCTTCGAGGTCTTTCCTCTTTTACAGGGTGTGTTCAGCTCTTATTTTTTGTAATGAAAAAGATAAATAATAATAAAATAATAATAATAAAAGCATTTGTGTAATGGAAAGAAAAGAGGCAATATATATTTTCATCTTTAACATAGACAGGTGTGTATCCAGCAGGATGGGAAGGCACTGATCAGGTGCTGCTCTCCTGCTGCAGGAGGGGTTTATGCTGGTGCTTTGATTAACAATCCCTGTCTGGACACTTCCCCCTTCATGGAGATGCTGTGAGGCTGGAAAGGACCTCAGAGGCTTTGAGCCATGGTGATCATTGAGTGAACTGGTCCTGGTGAACACATCTGAAATCACAATATTGAAATGCCACACTGAATTTCCTCATTCTAAGGTGATGTTTGCCTCAGTAGCCTTTCATGGCAGGGCAAAGCTAAGGCATGAACAGAGTGCACACGAGCACACCAAATGTCTGCAACTCAAGCTGTGGTAACAAAACCCACAAAAGCAACCAAATTACGAAAACAAACGTTCTGCAAAAGCTTTGAAATCTTTGCCCACTGATTTCTGTATGGAAAATTGTCTCCCTTGCAGTGTTCAGAATCTTCTGCCTTCGTATTAGCAGGGGCTGTGTTCAGGAGGGCAGACCAGTGAGGGGACCACTCTGCCTAGGAGGAGATCAGCACCTTTGTGGGGTTCCAGCGTGATCTGAGAGAGCAGGAGCCCCTCGGGGCTGGGAGAGGGCCTGGAGGGACCCCAGCTCCATGGAGAGGAGGCTGGAGCACCTTGCAGGTGGAGCTGGGACAGAGCCAGGACCCCCAGGCTCCTTCACACATCTGGAAAATGTGCAGGGCAGCGCTGCAAGGAGCGTGCGAGGCTGCCCATCCCTCATGTGCTGCTGTAATTATTGCTGCTCTCTTAATCGCGTTATGCAAATGGGCTGAGCGGGAAGGAGGGAGAGGAGGCAGACAGAACAACTGAGGAGGAAAGGGTAATACTTTTGGGTGGTTACGACTTTGCTCCCTGATTAAAATTCCTGGAATTCTGAATTGTTTCTTATCAAAAGGCTTAAAAAGGAGGATTTTTCTTTTAATAAAAATAAACGAAGAAAAATGGATCTCTCATCTCCAAGGGATACCATGGAGATCACCTTGTAGTCTGCCAGCAGAATTGATATGATTTGCATTACCAAGGATGACTAAATGGAGTGTTAAATTATCTCAAAAAAAAGAAAGATGTAAATTGATATTCATGACATCAACAAGGTTAGAAAGGGAAAAAAAAAAAGATTGTGAGACTTTACATGTCTTCTTGTACTATACAAGTGTTAATCTTATATTCCATGGGCACTACACCACTCCAAAAGGCATCTTCTGCTTTTGTGTGACACCTCTAGGAAATGATTTGCAATTATACAAACCAGCACTGGAATGTGATGCTGCAGCAATCAGCACTGGCTATAAAAACACTAATTATTTCTGATAAATTCTTTCTGTGGGTGCATTCTGAACACACACAAAAAGTTTAGCGAGCTGCTATTTTGGAATAAATGTGTTGCATTGTAAACTTTTCTGTTGGGAAAGAGGTGGGGGGAAGGGAAAACTGCCTTGTTCATCAGCTATGGAATCTCTCAAAAATATTTTTGAGCAATATTTAAACTGTTTCACTCTTCGTATGGATTCCATCATCGTTCATGTATTTATCTATACACATATGCACATACATGGGAAATACATTGGAATATGCAAGGAATATACAAGGTATGTGCAATTCCATGCATAAAAATCCATATTTGGCCCCCACAGGGGTATTGTTAACTTGGCTTGACCCTGGGCTAACATTATCTTCTAACTTGGGGTCGTCCTGGCCCATGGCAAACAGAGGTTGTGATCCCAATCTTGCTGCTGCTCCCAAATCTACTTGGGATCACACTTTAAAGGACTTGCTGGTCTAACCAAAATTTAAAAATTGCTACCTCTAACTAGTATTGCCCAACTGCTTTGCTCAGCTTTTGAGACCTTAGTTTGAGCCTTGTCATAGCTGAAACTTTTCTGTGAAGTCTTGGAGTCATGGGAGTAGAGCTTAATCTTGCTCACTTAGGGTTTTATAACTACAGTGATTTTTAGTAGGTCAGAGAAAACTGTTTAGAGCTATATTAAATTTAAAATATTAGATTTAAATAGTTTCCAAATGCTTAGGATGTCTGATAAGGCATAATTTTTACACATACAAGTCAGTGCTAAACACTCATCAAATACTGCAAAGAACCAAAATAAGTTGTGCTATTTAGACACCAATTCTTAGCAAAATAAGAAGTGCTTGCTATAGTGCTGACACAAAATACCTGTAAAATCGTCACACACGTGTCATTCACCTTCTAAACCAAGGCACAGCACTGGCACCACAGCTCCAGTGCCCTGTGGACTAGAGCAGGAGGGATTTCACCTGGAGCACATCAACCCCTTCCCAACAGCACAAACAGCCCCTTTGTGACAAATATATCCATGGTCCATGGTCTGCCCCTTCTCTGTCTTTCAGGGTTTTTCAGGCATTTTTTCCTAGTTGAAATATTCACGTTTCCCTATCCGTCTTCTATTTTATCAGCTGTCTGGTAAGAGCACATATCTGACAACTTTTCTGCTGTTTTCCTCTTCACTGTCCAATCCTGAGAACAATTCCTTCAGAGTGAGGGAAGGATATTGGCATTTGGTTAATACCCCAGGAAGGCAAGAGGTAGAGTGAAATGTAACCCTGAAGTGACAAAACCTATTAGTCAAATAACATCGTCTACTTCTCTTCTTTATTAAAAGAAAAATTGCAGATATTTTCTTTGGCGTTAAATCAGAATCTCGGAGCACTCAAGGATGGCAATACTGAGTCACAGTCAGAAGCCTCCTTCCTCATACCCAAACTTCCTGCATCTCCATTGAAATGCATCAAGCCCTTCAAATCTGATGCTCATCTCACTGCCAAGACATTGAATTATAAGAGCTGATTGAACTTTTTTTTTTTAAATTCAGAATATCAGTGGAAAGATTTATTTCACCTCTTTATCCTCCAATATTTCTGTATAGGTGTTTATTATAATACTTTATGTGGATACTAACTTCAGATTTGCAGATATGCATTTATGAATAAAATATTGTAGATGAGATCATAGATTAAGGCTAACAAATGCAGTAGAGGTTTTTTCATTTGTAGTAACACAATGACCTCCTTTGCATTGCAAATTTCACTATATTTGGGTTGGGGTGAGGATATGAAATATGTAATATCAAATAAGGATCTATAATAAAACCAGAAGTAGATATCTGAAGAACAAGACATCTGAAATTCCCCTTGACTTGGATTGAGCCGTTTTTGATGTTTTAGTTTATTCCACCCTGGCTGGGTTCTCAGCGAACCCCAGAATTTCCTCTGCTGTCCTCAAATCACTTCTGCATTAAGGGTTCAATGGAAGCACCTCCTGACTCAGTTTTACACCCCTCATCTCTTGTCAGGAAGAGCATAATTTTCTCCCGAGCCCTTTCAGGCTGGTGGGCATTAGTGCCAATCAGCCCAGAAAAGTTCCCAGCAGCACGGGGTGGTTTGCAGTGAGGTGTAAAATGCTCTATTTAACAACGTGTCCGTTAATGGACCCCAGATGAAAGCTAAATTAAACACCTGGATTCAGATGTTTCTAAACGATGTTTCCTGCTGTACTGACAAATCATACGTAGCTATTTTCCATGAAGGGTATTATGTCTTTCGAGGAAATCTG
>WAAE01026636.1:197055-311337 GCA_013400495.1 Nicator chloris
CCATATTTGGCCCCCACAGGGGTATTGTTAACTTGGCTTGACCCTGGGCTAACATTATCTTCTAACTTGGGGTCGTCCTGGCCCATGGCAAACAGAGGTTGTGATCCCAATCTTGCTGCTGCTCCCAAATCTACTTGGGATCACACTTTAAAGGACTTGCTGGTCTAACCAAAATTTAAAAATTGCTGCCTCTAACTAGTATTGCCCAACTGCTTTGCTCAGCTTTTGAGACCTTAGTTTGAGCCTTGTCGTAGCTGAAACTTTTCTGTGAAGTCTTGGAGTCATGGGAGTACAGCTTAATCTTTTCACTTTTTTTTATAACTAGAGTGATTTTTAGTAGGTCAGAGAAAACTGTTTAGAGCTATATTAAATTAAAATATTAGATTTAAATAGTTTCCAAATGCTTAGGATGTCTGATAAGGCATAACTTTTACACATACAAGTCAGTGCTAAACACTCATCAAATACTGCAAAGAACCAAAATATGTTGTGCTATTTAGACACCAATTCTTAGCAAAATAAGAAGTGCTTGCTATAGTGCTGACACAAAATACCTGTAAAATCGTCACACACGTGTCATTCACCTTCTAAACCAAGGCACAGCACTGGCACCACAGCTCCAGTGCCCTGTGGACTAGAGCAGGAGGGATTTCACCTGGAGCACATCAACCCCTTCCCAACAGCACAAACAGCCCCTTTGTGACAAATATATCCATGGTCTGCCCCTTCTCTGTCTTTCAGGGTTTTTCAGGCATTTTTTCCTAGTTGAAATTTTCACGTTTCCCTATCCGTCTTCTATTTTATCAGCTGTCTGGTAAGAGCACATATCTGACAACTTTTCTGCTGTTTTCCTCTTCACTGTCCAATCCTGAGAACAATTCCTTCAGAGTGAGGGAAGGATATTGGCATTTGGTTAATACCCCAGGAAGGTGAGAGGCAGAGTGAAATGTAACCCTGAAGAGACAAAACCTATTAGTTGAATAACATCGTCTACTTCTCTTTATTCTTTATTAAAAGAGAAATTGCAGATATTTTCTTTGGCGTTAAATCAGAATCTCGGAGCACTCAAGGATGGCAATACTGACTCACAGTCAGAAGCCTCCTTCCTCATACCCAAACTTCCTGCATCTCCATTGAAATGCATCAAGCCCTTCAAATCTGATGCTCATCTCACTGCCAAGACATTGAATTATAAGAGCTGATTGAACTTTTTTTTTTTAAATTCAGAATATCAGTGGAAAGATTTATTTCACCTCTTTATCCTCCAATATTTCTGTATAGGTGTTTATTATAATACTTTATGTGGATACTAACTTCAGATTTGCAGATATGCATTTATGAATAAAATATTGTAGATGAGATCATAGATTAAGGCTAACAAATGCAGTAGAGGTTTTTTCATTTGTAGTAACACAATGACCTCCTTTGCATTGCAAATTTCACTATATTTGGGTTGGGGTGAGGATATGAAATATGTAATATCAAATAAGGATCTATAATAAAACCAGAAGTAGATATCTGAAGAACAAGACATCTGAAATTCCCCTTGACTTGGATTGAGCCGTTTTTGATGTTTTAGTTTATTCCACCCTGGCTGGGTTCTCAGCGAACCCCAGAATTTCCTCTGCTGTCCTCAAATCACTTCTGCATTAAGGGTTCAATGGAAGCACCTCCTGACTCAGTTTTACACCCCTCATCTCTTGTCAGGAAGAGCATAATTTTCTCCCGAGCCCTTTCAGGCTGGTGGGCATTAGTGCCAATCAGCCCAGAAAAGTTCCCAGCAGCACGGGGTGGTTTGCAGTGAGGTGTAAAATGCTCTATTGAACAACATGTCCGTTAATGGACCCCAGATGAAAGCTAAATTAAACACCTGGATTCAGATGTTTCTAAACGATGTTTCCTGCTGTACTGACAAATCATACCTAGCTATTTTCCATGAAGGGTATTATGTCTTTCGAGGAAATCTGACAGACGGAGATCAGTGCAATATTCTCCCTCCCTGAACAGTAACAGGGTTATACAAACCCAGCGCTCTTTGCAGGCTTGGGAGTGTCTTTGCACATTCCTGTCCCCAAATGTCACCACTTCACAAAGGAAACGGAGCCTCTAATGTCCTCTTAAAGCCCTATCACAAGAGGATACAGGAGGGATTTAGAGAAGTGCAAACAGTCCGAAAGATGCAAGGAAAAGTAAAATTATTGCTTTGCATCTGGGATGAGAAACGTTTGTTGCCAACCAAAATGCATTCTTACTTCTGTCCACAAATATCTATCCAATTAATTGCTATGGAATAACTGAAACCAGGAGAGAAAGAGTCCCCTTAGTGCTACATTCTAATTTCATGTGCTCTGTTCACTGTCTTTTAATACCTAGCACTTCTCTTTGATGAATAGTCCTTGGCTGCCCTTCATCCCGGCAAAGGACTTTGCATTTCAACCTTTATTTCTCACGGTGGTTTTTCACTCCAGATGCTTGCCCTTTGGACATCCCTGATCCACATTTAGCACCTCAGTTTTGGGTGCTGCCCACAGATAACCGGTGCTAAGGCCATTATCTCGCCAAACATCCGTGCAGCCAACGTGTAGTCAATTATTTTAATATTGTCTTTTAAATGAATCTCTCTAATCATCCTGGCTGCCTACCTCTGAGGCCAAATTAACTTGTCAGCCCCTTTTGTGTTTGAAGGGTCAATTTCAGAGAGGTCTCAGTGATGGCCCAAATCTGCTCCCGTTGAAATCAATGGCAAAACTCCCGGGATCCTTTCTGGAAGCAGCTTTTGGCAAGTACAGAGAATTTGTGAAAATTCCAGCCTTCAGGACAAAGTGTGCTCAGTATTTCAGAGGTGCCCTGCTCTGTGGCATTAAAGAGACAAATCCCCATGACACACACACAGAGCACTAACCCAGGGTGCCTTCCCTGTGCTCCTGCTCTGCGTGCCCACATTTTTCTCATTTTGCTTTCCTCAGCTGCCTGAAGTCATTGCTGCTTCCTAAATCCCTTTTCCTTCCCCAACTGATTTCCTACCTCCTAGATTTCTCCTTTCCAATTTGTTTTGACTGCACATTACAACAACCTGAATTTTACCACAATGTTAGACCAGGAAGTTTCTTCTCCCTCCCCTTTTGATTTTTCTTCATTTTTGCCTTTTTTCAAGCTGAGACAACACTTCACAATTTAGAAAATGCTGCATTTATCCGGTGTTTATTCCATCTTTCATTTCATTAAATAAAACAAGACTTAACACCAATCCCCAAAGTACCCCTAATGATTATTTCTCTGCAGATAGATACACCACAGTTTGTCCTTCAGCCAGGACAGATTCTGTGCAATCATGTGCACCACCAGCTTCCTCCATACTTCTTTTCCAAGTAGGACTGTGGAGCTGGCCTGTTATAAAATGGAGATGGATTATAAGCTCTGCCTTTCCTCTACTGCCACTTTCCTAAATTAATTTTAATAAAGAAACAATCAAGCCAACAGTGGTTTGGCAAATCTCCTCCCTGAGGGATCCAAGTTCCAGCCGCTGGAAGAATAGAACTACACACAGAAAGGAAAGTGCTCGTTTCAGCCATCACCTGGTGTATGTTTCACATGTACATATGTGAAACATATGTTTCATCTGTTTTCGTGTGTTCTAGGATCAGCAAATTGGAACGTTGTGCTGTGTTCCAGGACAAAGAAGGGAGATCTTGCCCAATGGTAATCTTGATAAATTACTGAAAAGACTAAATTAAATACACAAAATAAAAGGAAGGTCAGGGTTTGCTGATGAAGGGAAAAGAACCTGGAATGCTTATCACACAATATTGTATAGAAATTCTTATAACAAGCAGTGCTGGCTTACGTGGACAGCAAATTCAGATTTCGGATGGGTGCAAAGTCACAGCAGAGAAACCCTTCCTGAGGAAGGGTCAGCTCAGCTGTGGATGTTCCAAGTTTTGATGATTTTTTTCTAAATCAACTTCTGACTTTCTCAATTGACTCTGGGAACAGATGAAGTGAAAGTAAATGGTGCCCAGAGCAGGACTGGCATGGTTGTCTCTGCTCCAGGGGGCAAAGGCAGTGGCTGACTCTTCCCTGGCCCTGGAGCAAGGAGCTGCACCTCCTGCTTCTCCATCAGCTCTTTGCTGTGGTCAGAGCTCTGGAAGATCTGGTTCTCACCCAGTTGGCACCTTCAGGGTGGCTTCTTGGTATTCCTGATAAGAAACCACTATTCAAAACCTGTGAGCAGCTGCACTGGGCTCCTGGGCAATGCCCCTCCTTCCCTCCAGGGCACGGTGCCTCCTGGTTTCCAGTTTCTCCACTGTGGTTCCATGCACCTCTCGCCCTCACACTGCTGGAAATACTAGGAAAACTATGGGCCTGTGCTGCAAAATGCACCTGACCACATTTAAATCAATGTCAAGCCAGCCAGGAGCAGTTTGCCTTCACCAAGACCCTGGAACAGCCAGGAAGCTGAGAACAGAAATATCACATCGATTAAAGATGAATAGAAAAAAAATTGCCATAATTGTTAATTTTTATGATATTTCATCCAGATATGGCAATCATCCATTTACTACACTTTTCATTACCAAAAAGGCCACTCCCTACCCCCACACAGAGAGAAAAGGCAGGCGATTTATTCTTAAACATATTTCTCCTGAACTGACCATGACCTCACTGGGTGTATATTTCTCTGCACTTGACATTATCACAGAGTGAAAGAGTAGTTTTACCTCGCACATAAGACTTAAAGAGAGCCAGTCATTGATCTTGGTTTTCATTTCTGCCACAAAGGAATGCACGGGCATTTTTTCTCCCACAAATGTGGATTTGGGTAAAAGCCAGCTTTACTTGCCTGGTAATATACACCACCACCAGTTCGTGTGTGACTGGCAGCTGATGCTCCTGCCTCTGAAAGAGGAGAGCAGTGGCATTTGTCATGGCATGCCTCTGACATTTCCCACAGCAAGGGGCAGATAACATCAAACTCCTGCTCATCCATTCAACTTCCTGGGGAGAAACAGACTTCAAACTCTAAACCCAAGGAAAAATAGGCTGTTAGACACTTGTCCTAAAGGCTGCAAGAAAAAAACCCCTGTTTATAAATGTATCAAACTGCAGGGGCAGGATTTATCTTTGATTTGTCCTTGTCGGTTCTTGTGCAATTACAGCCCCCCGCTCTGCTAGGGCAGGGCTTGGTCCAGGGTCCTGGGGAGCCACAGGAGGTTTGGGTTTAGTCCTGCAACAAAACCCCAAAAAACTCCACACTGAGACGGAGACAGACTATTAATGTGTCACCTCTTGGCAGTAAAAGAAGCATCAGCAAAGGCAAGGCTGAGCATCCCGTGGGGTCCATCGATTCCAGACTCCCCGCGCACCAAATCCCCTGGACAAATAAAGAGCAAGAAGCTTCACTGTAACTTTTTCAAGCATTCCCAAACCCATGGGGCAGCACAAGGGGCGCCAGCTGGGCTACAGAGACACCCTGCTGGGAGAAGTATCTTGAAACAGTTTCATCTTGAAGTTTAGTTCCTAAAAACACCCCAATTCCCCGCCAGGCTGAATGTGCAGTCTGTCTGACACCTCGTCTTTGGGGCATTCGGGTGGACAAGCACGGTTTGTGTCAAACATTGCAGTGTCAGCCCGTTTAACTAAACTGGGGCTGGATTGCAAATTCATCCCAGCCCCTGCTGCCGAGGGAAGAGAGCCAAGGGCCAGTGCTTGTCATGGCTTGGGCCAAATCCACCATCACTGCAGGATCTGTCCTGTCCTCTCCTTACCATCCAAAAACACTCCTTTCCTTTCCAAAAACATGACACTTGGAAGGAGTTATGTAGCACCAATGAGCAATAGAGAAGTCTTTCGTGGCTAAGGCACCATTATTTTCATTAAATCTCCAACCATGCATTTGCTGATAAAAGTACAGTTTCCTCTGGCTGATTTCCACGAATTTGTGTGCTTACAACGTAACACCAGTTGCAACCTGAAGCCATAATTCAGCCATATAAATTGAAAATGATAAATCCAGAGTCTCTTAATCTTTGCCCTAACCCTCTTTGAGTTCAGGATGTTTTCGTTTATTCTCTCATTGCCATCACTTCCTTCTTTTATTTAGCGCATTTATGAACACATAAATGTTTATACCACCCATGCAAACCTTCCCATGCTGGAAGATGAAGCCTAAAGTGTGTGAAACTAAACTTATGTGTAGCCTTAGTTAGTAAATTCACTGCCACAGAAGTTAATTTCCTGTGTATTTGGACACGGTGTTGTATAAATTGCTGTTGATGGCTATGAGCAGGTCTTTAAACTGCAAATATAGAATTATCAAATAATAATAATCCCACATAATCCACGTGTGTGAGGCATGTTCACGTGTAGGATACGCAGCACGTCTAATTTAGTTGCAGTTTCTAAAGTGGAGAATCCAAGATTTAAACAGCAAGCCAACAGTACAGACAGGTGTCAGGAAGAGGGAGATGTAGAAAACGACCCAGAGCTGAACCTCGGTGACCTCCCAGCCATCAATATAAGCACGAGAAGACTCCGTGCCAGAATTTCTGCATAACAAGCACAAGAAAATGCCCCAATAATAAGAAAACAGAGTGCTAACCTGAGGTAAATCAAACTAAGCCTTCCCCACCGGAATGTTTTTGCATGGGTGTGTGTTTTGCAGCGAGATACTTTACTTAGCATTACAAATGTAAGTTAGACTATGGCGAGTATAAGCACATCCATATTTCATGAACCTCTATGGAGCTCCATAGGATTATCATATAAGTGGTATAGATTCCTTTCCTGCCTGAAATGGCAGAGTGTTTTCATTTTAATGATCCTGGTTATTATGCAGACTAAAGGAATTCACAAGATCATCAGTACGTAGAAATTTCCAGAGTGTGGTTTCTGTTCCCCACTGGGTGTTCTGTGTGGTGTCGCCTCGATTTTTCACCTGGGGCCACAACCCCCAGCTAAACTCTCACCCAGCTGAGGGCCAGCTCTGTGTGCCCTTTGTGTTTTGAGGGATTTGGGATGCGGCTGGGTGGGGTGGCCCGGGGCGGAGAGCTGGTTTGGGCCAGGTTACAGCGGGTGGCCTGCAGAGGGACAGTGGTGTCATTTACCCCACCTGCCGCTCAGACTCTGAGCCTTCTGAGGGACAATAAAAGGACCTTGGCTGAATGTAAATGATGTTTTCATATGGTAATATATGACGTGGCTTGGACTGAGCGGTGCAGTGGCACGAGGTGCATTGGGGATATAAAGGAAAACAAAAATCCTTGCGCTGAAGAATTTATAGCCTAAAAGAACGAGCTCTGGATTCTCTCCAAGGTAAAAGAAAAAACCAATCCAACAAACCTCTTGGGAATATATCCCAAAATATATTTGAGAGAAAGACTTTCAGGATATTATGGCTGATAACAGGAACATCTAGGAAAATCTCAGGCTCCCACCACATCGGATGGAGGGGATACTGCTCCTGGTGCTCACCTTGTGACAGCCCCGCAGCACCGACTGTGCAGGGCAGAGCGTGAAAATATTCAGCTTTCTGTCAAACACTGCTGAAACTCACACACTGTTGTATGTGGAAGCCAGTGCTGAACTTTTGGGGCTTTCTTATCTATATCTTCCCAGTGGGAGGTGGGTCAGAGACAGGGACCCTGAAACGTGCCACACATTGGGTCACACTCATCAATCAGCACGGATGTTTAAGTGCTCCAGAAGGGGAAAAAAAAATCCCACAAACCAACCCAAACCCCCCAGTCTCCTTTATTTCCAGGTCCTCTAAATCAATGCAGCATTTTGCTTTTTTTACTGTAGTCTCCTGGGTGCAAACCTGCATCTGTGTTTCTGAAGGAATTTGCTTCGTGCTGGGCATCTCTTTTTTCACGAATGCAAAGATCAGTTTTGCTGGGAGCTTTTACCAGGCTGCAGTTTCACGTCTGGCACTGCTGGGTGCCTTCAACAGGCTGGCTGCTACAGGGGTCACACACCTGGGCACTGCCATATCTCCATCACCCACAACAACCTATGGGATCCAGCAGAATTAAAATGTTGGAACCAGGGAAAAACTGGGCCACAATATCTGCAGCACTGTGTACAACCTGCATGGAACACAAATCCAGCTAGTGGAGCATGCATGATTGGCTAATGGGATATTACATCGCATCTATTGGCTTTTGCCATCTTTTGAGACCACACGATTATGCCAAATGCACAGTTTAGGGCGGGATTTACAGGAATGTTCAGCCTGATGCCTCCCCACAAACAAAATCCCCACCTGCAGGGTTTCAGTGGAAACAGCAATACACAAACAGGAGGCTTGCTGAAGAGGACAAGCTGTCGAGAGGATGCCCTCTTTATTACCTGCACGTTGAGCATGTGCTGTCAGGGTTTTATATGTGACTATATTGGTTTAAACAAACAAGAGTGTGGTGTAGAGCAAAAAAGCTGGCAGGAAGAACGATTTAAAATGAATCATCCCTTCAGCAGCCACTTAAGGGCTGGATGGAGGCAAAGCCTGGGTAATTGGATGGCAGGCTCCACCCCGAGGGACCCTGCCGAGCAACAGGAGTAGCTGTGGCCACGCTCACAGCCGGGGAATTCAAAGGCAAAAAAATATCATCAAGGCTTAACGGGAGATCGGTGGCCCTGGTGTTATAAACGAGGCCGTGAGTCCGATGGAATAGTAAAGAGAATGGCCAATCGTTTATTAGAATTCCACAGAAAAATTACAATTGGCTACAGGAGTTAGAAGTGGAGCTAGCCTCCACTTGCGCAGTAACACAGACAAAATGGCGACCTCCTTCCCACACGAGAGAGGGAGAAGAAGGAGCCCCCTTGCACACTGTGTTAGTCTTTTTATACCCTTTGACTCTCCTCCGATTGGTGTACTTCATGATCCTCTCTGTGATTGGCTCCTTGTCGGGTCTTGATTGGTCCTTATCATGGAGCTTTCCTGACCAATCATTTCTTCTAGGCGTCGAGTGATTGGTCAGTTGCATTCTCCAATCACAGTTCAGGGAGTTCTAGGTGAGGCTGCGCTCCGTGGGAAAGAGAATTTGCCACCCTCTCTCCATCCTCTTCTTTGGACATTACAACTTTAACACCTGTACAAAATCACAACTGGAACTTCGAACTTTAATCTACTAAGCAAAATTACTGTTAGAACTCTAGCAACTCTATACAACTATAAAACATCACAAACAACACATCAACCATTTAACTAACACCATTTCTTGTTACAAACCATCTAACTTCCCCGTTAGTGGCCCTGGTGCTAGATGAGCTGGATCTGAACACAAGTGACTTGTCTGAGGCAGAGAGGAGGTTTTAGGTGAGATGGATCTGTACAGGCTGCGGGTTGGTTTAAAAGCACTCTCTAAGCTTTGTTAGGGCTGCAAAACGTAGAGCGTGACTCTTTGTTAGGGTTGGATTGCACATCAGCAGCGCACCACCGAGCCACCCCTCCCTGGTTTGGTTCATGTGGCAGAGCGTCCCCCAGGGTGCAAAGGCTGGGATGAAAGCCCTGGGACGAGTGCTCCAGAGGTGTGCAGTGTGCTCCCAGCACTAATGAACATTCCGCCAACACCATCAGATTAGAGCCATCCATGAGTAAAATCCCCTAAAATGACTCCTGTCCCCAGCAGCAACTGCTCTACTCTGCAAACGTGTGCCATTTCCCAGTGTAAACAAGCCTTATTGTTGTTGCAAGAATCCATCTGCTAAGTCACAGCTGTCCCCAAAACGGCCTTGTGAAGAGAAAGGTCTCACTTGGCCAGCCACAGGCAGACACAGACACAGGACTGGTGCATTCAGAGCAGTACAGCCCCCTCTCTGACCATAACCAGAAGTGAATGGTCAGAGAGGAGATACAAATGTCACCTCTTTGAGCCTCTTAGGTGTAGTTTAGCCGACAACAGAATTACCCCTACTTACCTTCCTTGGAAAAACTCCCTCCCACTAAACCCAGCTCTGTTCAGCAGTGGTGGAAACCTCGTGGTGGACTCAGCCGTAGCTGCTGCGAGGTCACAAAGCCCTGTGAAGCCCAGGATCTTTTCAGCAGCCTGAAGTTATGTGCCTCTGACAGTTCCTTGGATTTCAGAGCGAGCACAGCCTTCCCAGGGAAACAAACGCATTGTTTGGTCAGCAGTGAAATTGTTTAGTGGGAAGAAACCAACTCCGATGGACGCTGCCAGCTCTGCCTGGCCTGTAGCACAGAAGGCAAAATAGGTGAAATAATAAAATGTGACTATAGATATCCTGTGAGCATAAGAATGCTGCCAAGGAGGAATGCATAAATAGCAACAAATTATTCTCATGCACTTACTGGTAAGTCTGTTTATTAGATTAAATTAATATTAATGCTGCATTAACTGACTCTGCTATCCAGCATTTACACTCAGGGTGCACCTTGAAAACAGAAGTAAAATTTCTCTTAAATGCCTTGCAGGACGTTTGTTCTTGGATAAAGCTCTCTTAATTAAGCAGTTGCCCTTTAATATTAAACCAGGGCCAAAGATGTAGCATTGCAGGTGTAAAACCCATGAAGTAGAACCAAAACTCCAGTATGGATCCAAGGAGATTCTTAGGAACACCAAGAGTTTCTTGATTTGAATGTTTTCAGCCACTCCCTCCAAAAAAACCCCCCAAAAAACAAACCCCCCAAAAAACCAAATCCAGAACAAGAAAAACCCCAACAACAATAACAAAAAACCAAAAAGAAAAGAGCTTTTTTCTCCATTCATTTTCATCTCCCTGCAGGGACAGGAGCCCAGTGCCCACCTCTGGGACACTTTTCACAGCCTGTTACAGCCACTTGAGCCCAAAGCAGCACTGGACCTGTGTCCCAATCTTCTGTAAAGCTTCCCCAAAGCCATCAGGCACCCTAAGGAGGAACAAATATCAAATGATAAAATCACTCACAACACGCACACACAGCCCAGTTTAACACTGCACCAGGAAGGTAATATTTGAAGTTTACAGAAAGCAAATTCAGGTAAGCTCTAAGTCAATCAAGAGTGACTGAAAACTACTTTGGTCCAAACATGTGTTCAAAAAGGTCACAGCTGGTGGAATTATCCTTGCTAGACTTAGCACGTGTTCAGCTTAAGACTGCCAAGAGCTGAAGAACACTTCAGATGCCTAAGTGACTGTCACCTCATTAAAATAAAAAAATAACTAAAATAATTCTAATTCAATGATACTTCAAGCTAGCATACAGGAAATCATTTCTTTGGGAAAATACTTGGAAGACTTTTCAAAGCAAACTCTCTCTTTCCTCCACAGAATCTCCTTTCTGCAGCAACAATCCCAGTCAGAAATACAAACCAGGGCTCACATGGAATGGGATCACACGTGAATGACAATATGATGGAAAGGGACTGAGAAACAAAGCCTCAAAAATGTTAATTGTATCTCAAAGGCAGAGTAAAATCAATAAATGCTATTTCTGAAACAACACAGTATCCATCAGCTAAGATACCTGATATAAATCAGTAAAAGCAGTGTTATGAGAATGGTAATTTTTCCTGGTTATGGGAAAGGCTTCCTCTTATTTACTGCCACCAGCACGGCCATCTTCACCCATGCCTTTGCAAATAATGCCCATTTTGGTGGTGTCCCCCAGCCCCACCCTGTGCCAAGGACAGGCAGCCCCAGCAAACCCTGCACGACTCCAGAGGCAAAACCATAAAGGTTTTACTGGCGACCTGCAGCGCTCCTAAAGCGGGCAGCAATGAACTCGGGATCTACAGGGGTGGAGATTACTTTGGACAGAGTAAAAGGCAAGGGGAGAGGTTGGTCTGAAATGTCAGAAATATTAGCTACAGAGAAATACAGTAAGTGAATCAATGAGAACGGAGCTGCTGGGTAAAAGGATTAAATGGCTAATAGGAGGGAGACTCCACTGACCTCCAACATGGGAAGGAGTTGATAATGAGATAAGTAAAGCTTATGAAGATAATAACAGTGTAATTATGGTCGAGTTCAAACTTCTAAGTGTATATTAGGAAACCCCTGAGATATATATAGATATAAAATTCTGGATAGCTAGTAGTAAATGATTACCTTTTAGTCCAAAGTGTAAGAGGCTCAAAAAATATGTCTGGATTTGAGTTTAACCTCTAACCCAACGGTGGGACTACATAAAACATTTCACACCTCGTTTTTAAGGAACACACAAGAAGGCACAGCAATTATGGAGTGATTTATCCACTGCAATTTCTGTTGCCACCAAGGTGGGGACTATAAATGCACAGAGATATCCTGGGAGACAGTCTTGGCCTGAGGAACACGTGCTCCAAAGACCCAAACACAATGAGGAAGGCAGGGGAATGGGGCAGGGCGAGTTTCGTGCCCAGTCCTTGTCCCAGCACTTGTGAACTTGCTCTCATAACTGATGTTTACTGTAAGGGAGCAGTGTGTAAGGGGCTGTATCCTGTAAAATTACTCCTTTGCTTCCTGCAAGCAACTTCTCTGCATCCCCACTGCTTTATGTTTTGTTTCCCCATTTTTTTTAATTTAATTTTTTCAAAAGGCATGAAGCAAGGGATACCACCCACTGCTGAAGATGTCAAATCAGCCAGATTAGCCAACAACGCGTGACAAATGCTGCCTTTATTGGAAAAGCACAAGCAAGCCTGAAGGATCACATTTTTAGGGGGACTTCATAGCTCAGTCTCCCGCCTCAATCCTGCAATCAACTGACAGTGCGAATGGCAGGATTTGATTTCTTATCATCTAATTTGTGGGTGCAAACAGCAGCGTTACTCTGAGAAACTGAGCACTTACAGTTCCCATCGACTTCGTTCATCCTCGCTGTTTGTGCTTACAAATCAGGGCGATGCTTGATCTTTAAGTTCCATAATTTCCTCCTGCAATTGCTTGTACTCACAAAATTGCACCTGAGATTGATTGCTGGAGCAGATTTAGGGGCTGGTTCTGAAGATGCAGCCCATGATTTTTGAAAAGCTAATGTTGGAAGAAAGAGAAAAGAGCAGCTCCCACAAAAATGGGAACTGGATTTTAGCTAAAACGACAGGTACATTATTCAGTAAAATATAAGTGACAGGCATCAGAAGGTCTTAATAGATGCAGTGTACACTCCTACCTGGAGAATACAAACATAGCTCAGGGAAACACTTTTCTGAATAGCTGCCAGTCAGAAAGTGGCAATAAAAAACTAAACAAATGCAGCTCTCGAGCATCTCAACTCTATTTGTCCTAAACAGGGCATAGACAACTGTGTGCCACACCACACGTGTGCCACTGTGCATGCCAGTGTGTGGACAAATGACTGCTGAAGTGCATGAGTTGTAATTGGGCCATTTGTGTGCAGTCACCACCATTCCATGATCAAATCAAAGGCTATCACCAAGTGTCTGATCCTGCATTTATACTGCTAAAATATATTTATCTTTCCATCCTTTGCTGTGGCTATAAACACTGGGACATGCATAGCAAAGATTAAGCAATTTTTTTTTCCAAAGGATTTCTTAGGTCACAAAAAATACAGAAAAAGTAGAAGAGACAGGTAGTAGGAAAATGACTACACAAATGTAAAACCATTTATTAATAGGCTATAAGTGTGTGCTCTGAAAGGGACAGGTGGGAGATTACTAGGAACACAGGGCAGTGAATTATTTAAGTCAAGTGCCTTTTAGGGCCATGAAAACAGTAGCTGAAAAAAGGCTATTAGGCCACTTTGTCCATATTCTGCATCTAAGCCTTAAAACCCCCTTACTGCTGAGCCAGATAATGAATTTTTAATATCTTATTCACTGTTCTTAGACATTCCAAATGACGGAGCTTTTCCCACTTTGGGAAACAACTCTACTTCTCTAATAAAAAGCCAAAACAGATATAAATTGCCAACAGAAGGATTTTGAACCAAAATTCTTCTGGCAGCATCCCATGGCTGCTCCTCTATTCCCTTTCAAGTGTCACACTGCAGAGATACCTTCAAAGGGGCAGGGTGAGGAACTGCATCAAGCTGTAAGAAATCCACATGTCTAAGAGCAATCCCTCAGCTTATCTTCCATGTAACTTATTTTTTTCCCAGGTAGTGGCAAATAGATGAGAAATGAAGCCTTGAAGGGAAAAACCTTCAGGGAAGGTGAACTCCAACTTAGTGCAAAACACGAAGGTAGAAGTGACACACCAGAGACCAACATTAATTCTCTGAAACCTCAAAAGAAGATGTGTCCCATTTCCAGCGCAAAAGTGTCTTTGCCTGACAGATCTGCAGGCTCTACTTTGGATCTGAAGCTCACATTCATTTTCACCCATTTTCTCTTTTTCCACACTTAGTCACCAATAACAAAATAATTTTAAGTCAATTCAGGCTCTCAAATCAGCAATTCACCATTTTTTAGTGCGCTCATTTTAACTCATTTGGGCTTGTGTGTGTGAGAGTTTGGGCACCTAAAACTGAGGTGCAACATTTGCCCTCTACCTGTGCCTGGTTTCCATCACTGACTGAGCAACAGAGGAGGGAAAACACATTTCCTTGATGACACTGAAGACAGAGCCCAGAGCACAAAGAGAGCCTGACTTTTTTTGCCAAGAGTTTGACTTTTTAGAAGAAGACTGTGCCTTAAATAAAAGTATCATTAAGAAAAAAAAAATCACCATACAATGGACCTTAGGGTCAGCAATCAAGAACAGGCTCCACTTCCAAAGGCTTCCCTGTGAGAAGGCTGGGGAGATGGTGCAGTGGCCCTTTTGTGTTTAGAAATCTCATGAATTGTGTTGGCCCAGATTTTGTCCTTGTGCAGCAGGCACTGTCCTGTTTCCTCAGTGAGATCCTCTCCCATGGGGAATATTTTGCCTCTCTGTTCAGATGGATGTGGGACAAATTTTGCAAACTGGATCCTGACTAAATTTGGTTAGGAAACTGAGTACTCCTTTTGGGGAAAAAAAAAAATCCATGTAAGAACCAGCTAAACAAAGATGAAAATTATCCCAGAATGTTTTTATATTGATGGTTTTAAGAAATGAATAATTAAAGCTGCCTGGAAGAACTCAGATGGGAACTGTGGGTTTATTTTATTTTCTAAACCAGCTACAATGCTGAGGTAGCTCATCAAAAAACACCAGGGAGAGGAGCTGGGCCAAGACTCTTCTGGGCCTTCCTGCCATTTACACAGCTTAGCCTGCTTATTTCGAGAGGAAAGAGAGCCAGAGACCAAAGCTCTTGACCCTGTGAGCACCCAGCCCCGGGGCTGAGAGCAGAAGGGTCCTTAATCACCTGGTTACCAGCAGCTGCTTCAGTCTGAACTTAGGTCGTTAGGCTTTGAAACTGATTTTGCCTTATCAATTAAACCCCCCCATCAAATAACAAAACGAAGCAGAGATGTAGATTTTTCATGAGACTTAAAAATGCTGTCTTAGCATTTCTTTATGGGCAGGAAAGGAGGAACAAGCTCCTCAGCCTTCACTTGCCTCCATACTTTGCCTTTCACTTTTGAAGGCTGCACAGCAAACCCCCAGGGCTGAATCTTCTTTGCTCTGCATGATGGATCATCAGACATACAATTCCCATTATTGCTAATGGCAGCTGTGCATCAGATTATTACACGTGGCATTTGCTAGTCCTCTGAGCTACCTGCTTTCCTCTGGCAGTACAAGCACGTAGGAAATGCACCAGGATATTGCTGCTTTTTGGAGCTTGTTCGCTCTGAAAATTTGTGCAATAAAAAATTTGCTGCAAGCTTTCATTATCTTGATAACAAAAAACTGCTCGGAATTTTCACTTTTTACTGCAGAGCCACCAGTACTTAATGCTGTGAAGAAGTCCAGAAAAAGCCAGGCAACAAAATTTAGTCAATCTATAGGCCATCATCAGTGATAATGCTGGGGAGCTCTGCTAGGGGTTAACACTAGTATAGGGCAATAAAACACTATTGAGAAATACTTTAGTTTATTTCTTATCCTTTTATTCTAGTCACATCTTCCAAAGAAACAGGCTGGACTGAAAGTGCTGAGTAAATGAAAAGGGAAGAGTCACAGGGAGGGCAGTCACTGTGAGAGGCACGAGTTACCCTTGCCTTTGACGTGGTGGAGTCCAAGCTGCCTGTGTGTGTATCATGAGCAGCAGAGGACAACTCTTCTCCTCCAGCATCACCTGGAACTGGTGTCTCCTGCAGTGGGACCAGCGCCACTGCCACAGGGAGCACATCCCCGTGCAGGGCACACACAGCAGATGAGGTTTGTTACGAGGGTTTTGATTTTGTGCTTCCCTCTCTTTTGAAAAGAGTACAAAAAAATTGCTGTCAGACCCTCAAAATCTCTTTTCCTCCCTTCTTCCTTCACTCTGTACAATGTTTTCACACTCTCTGCAATTTCAGTCAACTTAATGACGTACAAAGGAAAATTTAAGCAAATGTACTTGTGCTTATAGCTACATCCTGCATTTTGTTTAAAGTGTAACTAGGCATCTGTAGGGGAACAGACAGGTTACTGCTCTGAGCTATGAAATATTCATAGAATCACCAGTGTGATGCCTCACCTTTGCTCCTCCAAATAGACAATGGTCTGGCCGCCTCCCCTGAGCCAAGTTTCAGTGTCAGAGAGAGGAGTAAGTAGCTTATTGTGCTGTTAATATATGATTATGTCATCTCTCTTAACACTCTCCCACTAAAGAGGCTGAGACCTCCAGGTCTGCAAATCCCCATCTTGAAATGGAGCTGGGGATTTCTTCCCCTGGCTCTAAAGCAGCTCAGCTGTAATATGAGCTGAATGGAGATTCACGGGGAGAAGGTTCTGTGGCTTTTTTCTTTTCTTGGATCCCTTTTAAAAGGCTCCGGAACAGGAAGTCTTCAGCACATAGTTTATCTTCATGCAGAAGGATGGAGGAGGCCCCACTGACCTGTTGCTGTCCTCTTGATCTACAGAAGGACAGTGGTTTGGACACTATTTGTTTCTGAACTTCCTTCACTTGCAGGTGCACGTGAGTGAGCCAGGAAACCTCCCCCACTGCAGCCTCAAAAAGACAAAATTTATGGCCTCTTCCCTCTTGAAATGGAGAAGAAACAGATCATTTTCTTGCACAACACACTAATAAAACCTTGCCAGAATCTGTCTGCTGGTGCCAAGGCAATTCCTGTTACTTCCAAGCCAAATTCCTGGACTACACCAGGTGCAAATCCCCTCCCACCCGGTTGCAGAGCTACAAATTACAGGTGGTTCTAAGAACCCAGGAGAAACCCCAGTGAACTTTTAAGATCTCTGTGTTGTGAAACAGAACTTGAAAGTTCTCCCTGCAGCAATAAACAGGGGGACACAGAACCTCTGGAGTCTCTAGATCACCCTGGCTTCTGAAGAGGATGCTGACCTCATTGTTCACTGCCCAAAAAGTCCTTGGGACTTTATGGACCTGCATTAAAAATCTAAATATTTTCATTTGAAAGCCTACTTTTTGATGGATACTAGAAATCAATTTAAAGCAACACTTTGTCAGCCAAAAATCCTGATAAAGATAAATTTAAGAGATGCCTCTATAGTTAATGTTTCCATAGTTCCTCCCTGAAACCTGGAGGAAATAAAGGTCTACTGGTGATTATTTTCCTACTTTTCATTGTGTCATGTAGACATTTTATTTTTAATGTTAAGGTCCAGGGTAGAAGATATCTGATTTATGAAGCTGGCATATAGATGACCACTAACCTGAGACCATTTCTCTTTCTGCTTTTACAAAATAGATGTTCTGAAACCTGTCAATTCCTGGTTTAGGAAGAGACCAAAAAAAAGCTTTTTTCAGATTTAAGGAACAGTGGATTTGAGGAAGAAAAGATTGGAGAGAGTTCTGTTTCAAAATTTTGGCCTAAAATGTTTCTAATGTGAAACCATCAAGTTTCTGGCTCTCGGGTGCTTCACGCAAATTTTCTTGGGTGGAATTTTTCATAAGAATATCCAACATCAAACTTTATCAAAGCAGTACTGAAATTATTGGCCACTGTTAATCTCCTGTATTTCACATGAGTCACTTTTGACTTTTATTAGGAGGTGGGAAAATCTCTTTCATCTAATTCCCAGCATCTTCATTCATGCATGACAACTTGTCTCCATTCTCCGCCTCTGCAGTATGTGTGAAACAAGATGTCTCAAAGTCTAATTCTAGAATTCAAGTACTGAACTGAAAAAATTGCTGAAGTTTCTCATATATTTTTGCAGCACAGGCTAGAATTATTAATAGTCATAAAACACAAGGCCCTTTGCCCAACAGCTGCTCTGCAGGTGGAAAACCAGTGAACTTTACAAGAAATTGGCTTCCAACTATTTTATTTGAAGCACTAGAGGAGAATAAGGGGTCTAATCTTTCAAGGACAGACATAACTTCAGCCTTGTGCCTGCCAGCAGACTTCAATAGGACAAGTTAGGATGATAGATTTAATTGTCTGTTCGGGATGTTGCTGAATCAAGGACTGGACTCCAGGGGCTGATAGATGGTCTAAGCTGTGAGACTTCATGGAACTGGCTAAACAGCTCTTCCCAAGTGCAGCTTGACTCCTTTCTGCCTTGCAAGATGATAATGGCAGTGTCACTTCATGTCCCTGTGTCCACAGAAGGGAACTGGGGAGCAAAAGGAGCACAGGGCTGAGCAGAGAATGGAAGTCACTGTAGTGCAAAGAGGCTGAAGAGAGGAGATGTTTCTGAGGAGATGTCACTGAGGAGATGTCACTGGGGAGATGTTTTCCTACCAGGAACTTTTCTGATTGCCCAGGGCAACCCAACACATCTGACTGGGCCTGTCCTTGCAGTCTCCAGGGAGAAAGAGCAGTGCTTAGGGATCAGAGGTGCTTTGGGGGTTGCAGCACGGATCTGTTGTGTTACATGCTGTCTAAAGCTGGCTGAGGATTTTTGCTGGAGCTTCTTTCTGTCCACAAACATTAGTATGCCAGGAAAGAAAACATGTTTTACAGCAAATTCATCAAAATGTTTGTTGGGGAAGGTTTCTAGCCTCCAAAATGAAGTGTCTTGAGAGAAAGATGCAAACAGCTAATTGGAACATGCTCCTGAAGAGTGGGAAATACACACTCCTGTGATCTTGGAAGCAGGGAGTTGTTCTCCCACATCCCAGAGGCATTTCCCTGCCACTGCCCTGGAGCAGAGCTCCTCCAGACTCTGTGCTGGGACTGCTCCATGTGGAGAGGCAGCTGGGTGAGCACATGGAAGCTCAGCCCAAGCCTGGCTCCAGCCCTGATCTCCCACATCCTGGCTGAGTGCCCACCATCACAGAAATGCTCCTTTACAGTCATTTCCTTTCAGCTGTTATTTTTGGGGGAAAGGAATATTCTACAGTAGTTCCACTAACAAATAAAACCCATGAAAGCCTTGATGAGCCAGAGAAATTATTTCTCACTGTGTCCACTGCACATAGAGTATTAGCTGAACACCTGCCCTTGAACTCATGTTCAACAACTCCTCAGAGGCCATTTTTCCTCTGCAAAGGTTTGCCTGATGCATTCAAATTATGATCTTAAAAGAACTTCCTCAGAGTGCCTGTGCTGCCTGTCAGGGGTGTCACCCTGCTCTGAGTGACCTCCAGCCACTGCTGGATCTCCTGAGCAGTCACACCTGCACATGTGCTCAAAAAAAGCGATTATTTTAAAGCTTCACTTCTGGCAGAGAAGGCAAACCATCACGCAGCAAGAGACACCCATCCTCATTTTCGCTTTCAATTATCTTTGTTTGAAGAGGGGCATGCTAAAAGCCTGGCTTAGAGGTGCAGCTGAAAAATGAGCAAGCCCAAAGTCCTTTTTGTTGTGTTTGATTTCAGTGGGGCCACACACCAGAAATGAATCTGGCTTCACTTTCTCTCTCTCTTACACACACACACACACGTGGTCTTACTTAGAAAATGTGCTTAAGTTCTGGAAAACCTCTGCAGTTTTGGTAAACCCTCAATTGTTCTCCTGAGGGAAGTTTCTGTTGAATGACGTATCTTTAATCACCTCTGCTAGAGTTTCTAAGAAAACGATTAATTAGTTTTAGACATCCCACTGCCAAAAAGGTTAAGTTCTTCTTCATTAGGAACGACCTCATCTTGTCTCCAATCTCTCACTGCTATCATCTGTAACGACACACCAGAGAGACATCAGTTGTCCCATGACTGAAAAGGCTGTTGGATGACTTGTTTATGACCAAAGCTTTAATTCATTAAATAATGGGGAAAACAACTTTTTAATGCCAGTTGTTTTACTGCTGTGCAGACTGAGGGCTTGTCTCCGTGCTGCTGTCACATTTGGGGCTAATTTAATGAATAATTAAATAATTTAGCTTTTAACTAAATTAATCATTTAGTTAATTCATTAATAATTATCCATTGCGCTTCGATGGTGCCTTCCAGGCTAAGATATCAAAGTGTTTTGTGAGCATTATGGGGAAGTTCACCCTTCCTCCTCCTGCATACAGCCTGAGTAAATGGATTTTATGTGAAAAACCACGTTAGTCAGCTTCAAAGAGAGAAGGAAACCAGTTCTGCTTCCGTGGGTGGGGGCAAGGGATGGCTCAAACCACCAGATTGCCATTTTCAGCAGACACAGACTGTCTCTCCAAAACCCTTTTCCCTTGCTAGAACAGCACGTGATGGAGGTGGGATGGCCTAACACTGTGCATGTCGTGGTGCAGGTCTCAATCCTTGCTCTTCTAATGACTTTTTGGGTGATCCACAGTCCCCAGGTGCCTTGGCTGCCCCCCAGCCCAGCAAGGTGAGTGCAAACAGCTCCTCATTTCAGGAAAAAGCACACCTAAAGCTGTGAAGCTTCACACCACATTAAAGTAACCAAGCTGCAAATTTTGCAGCTCAAAAAGATGAAGCATCATCCCCACGAGCACAGAGTTCTGTGGCTCCTCTCCTTGGCACCAGGGAAAACAAGGCAAAGGTCTGCTCTGCTGACACAGCAGGCTGCTGGAAGGTTCAGCACTTTGTGTGCCCAGCTGATCCATGCTTAACTCACCTTCAAGCCACTTCCCTACTCCAAGACACACTTTGCCTGGGGACTGTTGAATTTTCAAGCCATTAGTAATAACTTCCCCATCAATACTCCATAGTTCCTCTTATTTTTCTCCCTTTAGTGCCTGAATAGCTGTGAAGGTGGTTTTGATACGTTTAATATTATCTTTCCACTTAAAATGATTTTAGTGTCAATCTGGTTCAGCAAGGTGCTATTTTTAATACGGAATGGAAATTAACTTTTTGTACGTATGGAAAGAGGCTGATTGTGTAGGGCATTGTGGGCTCTCGTGCAAGAGCACAACCATGAATCAATTTACTCATATTTTTATTTATTTTTCAGGCTTAAGCATTGCCAAAATCCTTAATGACACAACCTAATGACTACCCATTTAAAGGAAAAAAAAATAATATTCAGGAAGAGTAAACTGACAAGACGCCAAATGGATTTAACCGTGTAATTCCAAGGGAGAGAGGAACAGAAATGCTTAAAAGAGCTATCATGTTCTTAAGTGAAGATGTGGTGATGCATTCTTAAACGGGGGAAGAGTGGAGGCTGAGATAATGTGGGAAGGAGGAAATAATGTGATGCCCTCACAGGCCTTGGGAGAGAAGCCTGTTCCCACTTTGCCGAGCAATGTGGTGGTCAAGTACAATATTCGAGGTCTCTGAGGGGATGGTGCTGCAGAGCAAAGAAGGACCTTTGTCACCTCCTCGGGAAGAGGGTAAAGGGGGAGAACACCTCTGAGAAGTGGGCAGTGCTTCTCAGCAGCCACAGCACTCGTGGAGATGAGAGCAGCACAAACACTTCTGACACCGTGACAGCAAACTGAGAGCGTTCGAAACGGCCCCAGAGAGGATCTCAGTGACTGCCGTTTTCATATGCATACTGAAAACTCATCTGGGGATGCTTGAGGGCTGATGGAAGTGCTGTACAGAGAAGTGGAGAAACAAGAAAAATACTCCCAAGTGTCCTGATCATCAGCCTGATTGAGGAGGAAGCAGCTCAGAGGTAGATTGTGCTGATCCAGCAAGTGCCATCACGTGCTGTGCTGGGACTGGTAAAACTGCTGGTCCTGGAAGCAGAAGCCTTTTCCCTCACATCTGCACAATCCTCGTGTTCAACCCTAGACCCACATGGGCAGCCACATCTAGGCTGTTTTTCCCAGGAAATCACGTGGGAAGAGCAGGAGTTGGAAACATCTTTGAGGATCTTGCAAAAAAGTTGAAATGGCACCAATCCTGCTTGCAAAGGAAGTGCAGAGGAGCTGGGTCATCTACAGTTTGTAGCTAAGGAAATAGTGAGAAAGAAGAATATTGGCTCGTCTATTTATAGAGAAGCATCTACTTAATGCAAGGCTGTTCTTACCTTGAAATTTAAGCATTTGCTCGGGTGCTTTGCTGGACAGGAATGTCATTATCCTTGGGCTTTAAGCTGAACATGTGTTGAAGAGATTTTGGTGAACAGAAGCAGGGTTTATAGAAAACTTCAGCCTCAGCAGGCATCCAACCTGCTTACACAGGAGCCACAAAACATCAGCCCAGGTGTTCCCTGAAGTTAAAACTGTTGGTCACAGGAGCTCTCTATAAGGAGGGAGATTTTCCAAAGGATGGTGATGGAGGTGCACCCACTGCATGCTCAATCCCTGCAATGGGCAAATCCATTGCTGGTATGAGTTTCCAGGAGCCAAGGAGATCTATTTTCCACACATTCCCTTAGAATTCTCACTGCACTCTTGTATTTTTGCTGGCTGTTGCAAATGCAGATAATATTTACTAATTTGACAGCTATTGCTATTCAGTGGGTTGAATATTTGACAGCTCCAGTCAGTGGATTGCTCCTTCCCAGATAATAATCCTGGAATAATCAGAAACACAGTGAAAAGAAATTTAAAAGTACCTTTTTGAAGATATGCCGCTGCAATATCTTGTCCAAAAGAAGTTTGTCCTTAATTAGGACAGAGTAAAAAGAGAAAGATTCCGTGGCGTATTAACATGCTTTTATCACTGCCCTCAGAGTAACAAATAATTAACAAAATGAACCTCATGGAAATGTGACTGGTCCTGTGAAGCATCCCTTGTTAGTTGTCTCCAACAACTGCCATGAGGGCCTGTCAAATTTGTGTTAATATGTGTATTAATGGATTTTTTAGTTGCACCATTTGCTACTTCAAAGATCGTGCGTGTTGTCTATTTAACCTTGAAAAAGCCACTGGCTAAAAGTATTTGGCAATATGAGGTGCTTTTCTGCCTAATTTGTTCTGTAAGTATCAAATGGAAGATGTGTCATGGTAAATTGCATTTTCAAATGACAGCTAGTGTGACTGTCCAACACAGGACTTTTCTAACAATTTTCTAGACTAATTTATTGTTTCATTGTCAGCCACTTTATTTATTGGCTGTCCAAACCAGGAACTAAAAAGTAAATTCAATTCCTTATTTTTAAGTACTTTCGGGTTTTATATTACTGCAATAACTTTTAAAACTCCAAGTTTAAAAGGTAAGTAAATGTACAAGATCATTTAGCTGCTCAATTAAATTTACACCAGCTTTATCTGAAAAAAAAAAATCCCCCACTTAGCTGTGGCATCCAAATCTCTATGAGAGGATTGTATTTGCACTATTTACACTTTAACATACATCACTTATTAAATTATTAATCAACTGAAGTTTGTTAAGCCCTTTGAAGATAAAAAGCACTCAGAGTGTTAAACACCATTCTTCTCACAATCATCTCTTCCAATTTTCAATGTTTTAGCACACAAAATACATTTCACTCAGATCTAGAGGATGCTTAAAATTAGCTTGTTTATACATTTTGAGGATGCAGCTAATTTACGTAGGTTAATGATTCCCGTGGCATATTGAGGATGCCACACAGCGAATAAATAAGAGTTTGCAAGCTGACTCATGTCAAGGAAATTGAGACTTCAAGGATTCTGCCAGTTCTCAGCGACAGTGAAAATCTCAGATGAAATCCTGCTCCTGGGGAAAAACTACAGCAAACCTCCCTTGCTGAATTGCAGAATTCAGAATTCCAGCCCTTTCCAGGCTGGACATCCTTGTGCTCCTCAGAGGAACCAGCCCTGCCAAAGCAAAGCTCTCTGACACGGACACCCTTTCCCAGAGCAACACAGCCTCCCAACCCCACATCTCCTATCCCACTCCAACAGGATTGATTGTACCTAATTAACTGCAACAGGATTAATTACACCTTCCACCCACCGCAGCTTCAGGCTTCTTGGATGAGCTGATGTGAAGAACGGAGGTGCACAAGGCCCTGTTTGCCAATTTCTGTGGAGGAGAGGGGGAAAACCAAATCACTGTTAAAAAAAGAGATTACCCTCCTCCCCAAAGGTTAAAAGCAAACGGGGAACCCCTCAAAAAAGTGATAAAAAGGTACTTGTAAGGACAACAGATTGCCTCAATTCCTGCTGATGGAGAAGAATCGATGCTTGAGTAGATTTTTCAGGATCACCACAGACGCTCCCATTTGTTCACGCACAAAGGTAAAATAACATCCTCAAGTCTGGAACATGTAAATAAAGATCCTTGAATTAGAGCTCAGTAGAAATGTGACCTTTTTGGGTCAGGAAGGACGAGCAGCCCTGCAGCCAGGGGAGCAGCTGCCTTTTGCCCCAGCCAGCTCAGAGCCTGCTGTCTGGGGATCCTCCTTTGGACACATGGGCAGGAACTTCTCAAGGCTGAGGAAGATACAACAGCGAGTTTTGAGTTTCTTTTCTACTGCTCAGATATTTGGATTACCACCAGCTGGGGTAAATCCCTTCTGTTGGTTAAATTTGTAAGGTTGTTGGTACATTTGCTGATATATTCGTGCTAAATAAACAACCAATTTTCCACATCAGTGAAGTTTTGGTTTAGCTACAGCAGCCCCCACTGCCCAGTTCAGATGAAAATGGATGTGAGTGAGGGAAGGCTGGTGGGGAAATCTTTCTTTTTTATCAGACCATTATTTAGATAACTCTGATACGCTGCAGAGTGTTGGATTTTTCACATGTACCATTTTCTCCTCGAGACCATAAGAGATAAAATACCAGCTTCTCTCTCCTAGATTTTCACACCTCCATAGTATTTCCTTAAGCTTCAGCCATGCATAACGTGCTGACAAACTTAATTAAAAGTACAATTCCTTTCCAGTATGCACTCTACACAGCTTAAAATTAAAACTTGTTTCTCCTTCACTTTTTGTAGCAACGGAAACCTTTGATTTTCTCACTTTTTTCTCAACCACGGCTAACCGAAAGATAAACTTTTGATAACACAACTGTGTGCACATCTGTGATTCCATATCTTTCAAAGGCACATTCCTGGCAGCAGGAAAAACAGAACCATGTTGTATGAAGGGTGTATGTAGCATTTCAAAAAGTTTTAACCAGCTTAAAGGAAAAAAAAAAATAAATGGAGAAATAATCCTTCGAAAGCCATGTTTGGAAAAGAACATGAATACAATTAACCTCTGAAATTCTATGCTTGTTGGTTTGCTTAGTTCAGCCCTTCCCAGGGACCATTTATCTCAACAGAAAAGCATAAATACTGTGTAGCACTGACTTTATCAGTGCAACTTTAACTGAACAGTGTCCCCAGAGTCACTGAAGGGTTAATCCTTTGCATCTCATGAAAGGTAATGGATTTTGATTAAAGAGAGCACCTCAGCTTCTTGGGAGCCTAAAGCAGATGCACACATCCCAGCTCTCTATTTAATTTAAAACCAGCACCCTCAAAGAGGAGCACGAGCCATTTATGCCACCAGCAGCTAAACCAAAAAATGTAATGCCACCGACCTCAGTGAAATGGAAATTACAACCACGGCTTAGCTGTGATAATTATTTGCATAAGGTTTTAATGCCCAGTACATTTCATGGAACAGTGTATGGATTCTTCATGGAAATGAGCCCAGCTTTTGGGAGAAGAACTCAGGGCACTTTTCCCAGGGGTGTTTGGAGGTGATGGACCCTTCCCAAGAACCAGAAGCTGGTCAGGGTGCTTGGTCCAAGCAGGGGTGCAGCCAATCCACCTTTCCATGGTAGCCAGGTAAAGGAGCCCCAATGATTTTACTGTTGGCTTTCTCCACAGCTTGGCACTGGCCACTCCAAACTGCAGCTGGATTAGTCTTTACTCAGTACCTGGTTGGTGGGACAGAGATTCTTCACCTCCACCACCACATGGCAGGAAAGAAATTCGGGTTATTCCCATGACATAGCCAGGTCCCAGCACAACACACTGAGACCTCCTGCACCAGCCGTGGTCACTCACAGCTCCAGGAGATCAGCCAAAGAGGGATATGCTGGAACATACCTGGTTTTAGGCTGAGCAACAAGCAAGTTCACACTGTTTTTCACACCAGGGTGCTCCTGAGGGAATTCATGCATATAAAAAGCTCAATTATATATGATATCAGCTTTTAATGCACTGCTCTGGAAAAAAAAAAAAAGGTGGATGGTCTCACTGTGGATAGAGGGGAATTTCATCCAAAGGCCACATGGTTCCTCCATTTAAATTCTTCCAGTAGAATCACAGAATCATTAAGGTTGGAAAAGACCTCTCAGATCGTGTCTGACTGTTATCCCAGCACTGCCAATTCCACCCCTAACCTCTGTTCCTAAGCACCACACTGACTTGTTTTTTGACCACTTCCAGAGACATTTCCACCACTGCCCTGGGCAGCCTGTTCCAATGCCTGACCACTCTTTCAGTGAAGAAATTCTTCCTAATATCCAACCTAAACCCCCCTGCTGCAACTTGAGGCCATTTTCTCTCATCCTGTCACTTGTTACTGGAAGGAAGGACCGACCCCCACATCTCTCCAACCTTTGAGGTCACTGTAGAGAGTGACAAAGCCTCCCCTGAGCCTCTTTTCTCCAGCCTAAACAATCCCAGCTCCCTCATCTTGGGAGGGACACAAAAACCCAAACCCCAACCCCACACTGTCCAGAACAAAAGCCAACCACAGGAGAAGAAAATATGTGGTCAGCAAGCAAAAGGCCACCCTTGGTTTAGATTTTAATTATGAAAATTTTTCTCTCCTGACAAGTGAAATGAATTTAGTCACTCATGCATGGTGAGAAAGTTGAATTGTCTGAAAATTAAATCAAAATAAAAAATGAAAACTACAACCCAGGCTTTCACTGCTACCAACAAGGGAGCCATCCTTTAGGGGTGACATTTCACAGCAGTCCCCAAGAAATGTGATTGTTCATAGCATTAAGTAAATTATGGTCTCTGAACAGTGTGGAAATAATTGAAAATGTTTGCTGTTTTTAAGTAAATGTTATAAATCCCTGAAGGCTGTTTGAATCTGGAAGTGGAAAAAAATAAAATTTCAGACAGAAAAGCATATGGGTAAACTGCCTGATGGTTTGGCTGACAACTGTGAAACTTCACCTGAAATATCAGCTGGATTAATTTTCCCTTTTCTGCCAGGCTCACTTTTAGAAAGTTTTCCTTTCCTCCCTCCTCCCCAGCCAACACAACACTCACACCTGAAATGGCAGCACTTAACCAGACGTGGCTTTCATGGGAACAGAAATGTCAGTGCCTGAGCCCAAAAGTGACTCAGACAAAGGCCGTGCTCCCTGGAATGCCAAGATGTGACTCCCTGGCTGCTGCCCCAGGGCCTCTCTCTGTCACTCCAGGAATGGGGACTGCAGGAGGTTTCCTGGTGCTTTGTTTGTAAAGAGCTCACACCTTTGGCATCGGGATTCTGCTGCGATCCTGAGGCAGCTCTGCTTGCGCATAACCCGCTGCATTTCCAGGAGCATCTGAGACTCCTCTTGAAATTCTTGTTCACCCTCACTGTGTTACGTCTGCCATTTCTTCTTCCAAACCCCCGATTATTGCGAATAAAAAGAAGCTTTTACATTTTTGTTGAAGAGACGCAAGATTGTTGCTTGGAGTCCACTTGTCATCCTGTCTCATCACAACAGCGTGAGCTCAGCCCCAGCACAGATATATTTACTACGTGCGGATTGTGACACACTGGTGCAGAGAGGAGTCTCTGACACACCCACCCAGCGCTTCCCTCGGCACCGCCCTGCATCCCCAGCCGGCTGGGACAGAGCCACCACGCCCTCCACTCCTGCACTCATCTAATGATCCATCCTTGCAAATCCGGGCTGCAATTCCCGGGTGCCGAGCACAGGTGTGCTCCAGCAGGCGTGCAGTGCACTTTTGGATTTTCTCCAGGCAGCAAGAGGAGGAGGAGGAGAATGAACTGGCTTGGCTCGACACCAGCCATGACCCCACCTGCGGGGAGCAGCTGCGAGATGCGGCATTAGCTCCTGACAAGTGGATTACTCACAGCAAGGAGACAATTCTATTACTCAGAGGAAGGAACAAAATATGTCACCGAAAGGTTTAAGGACCACGGAGCAAACACATCAGCGTTGTTTAGGAACCTTTTTATGCATAGATGAGCCTAGTGGGATTCACCAAAGCACCTGCATAAGTTAGTCACCTAATTTGTACCAGCCATAAAGGTATTCAGAGCCTCATTGCTTAAGTGTTCTTGAAATTCCTGGTAGGCATGGAAAGACCTTTGTAAATCTGCTCCCCTGTGCAACCCGATTTTTATGGACAGGGACTATAAACACCGATGTACAGATGCCTATTCTTGAAGTCACACACTTTTCATCAGTGGTTTAAGGATAATTTGCAGTGTTAAGGGTTTATGTGGCTTCAAATGAGTCCAGTCATAAATTTGTCATTAATCTGCACGTAAAATTTGTCTGCATGTTGTAACAATGCATGCACAGTTGTGGCTTAAACATAACTTTGCCACAATACAGGTAATTCCTCCATCCTTCAACTCCAAAGGCATCCACTGAGACAGTGTGACTGCTCCTGTGTACTTGTAGTTGAGTTTTGATTTAAAAAGCAGGCTTTCCCCTCTGCTGGTTACAGCTTTTTATCCCTTACGTGAACTAAATTCCTTTACAAACAACATACATCTTGTACGTGAATCTCTCCTTTTTCATTGCAGAGATTTGTGTGGAGAGCCTGACTCCATTAATTTCAACTGGATTGACTCTACGCCATCTGTTTTCTGTGCAGCTGCTTTATTGTGGGAAGAGGGGAAGACAAGCAAGCACCCTCCTAAACTCTACCGATGACATCCAGAAATAAGAATATAATTGGTGGAAAACCTTCTGAAGTCTGGTGCAATCACAACAGTCAAAGGGATTAGAGTGTGATCTAAAAGAATAGATGCAGATTAGGTATTTTTCAAAAGGGTTGAAAAACCTCATCCCTTAGAAGTAAAATAAACATGGCTGCTGGCATGAGAAGCAATTAAACTTGAAGTTGTACAAACTGATGTTTCTCACTCTTTTGCAGCATATGGTAGACAGGTAGTAATCCATCAAACAGTGCTATCAGTGCAGGTAGCAGCAAGGTTACACACTAATATTTGCCCACTGCATACAGAAGGCCAGTGCCTTAATTTTAGAGGAACAATCCTGGCTTTGCGTCATCTTAATCCCTGCTCTTACGCGGGGACGTTGTCGCTCTGCCTGCACAGCAGCAAGCAGACATCATTCCATGCAGAACTGAAAGGAATACAGCCTCCCAGTTTCCAGAGGGCAAACCACTTCTAAACCAGAGCTGGGAAAACAATCCCCCCAAGTGGCTGCACAACCACACAAAGGATGTGCTCAGCTAATTTCACGTAATATTTCACCACCATGCACACACGCTTTGTTTTGGTTTTTATTCACGCCTGGTTAAATCTGGGGCACACCACTTCTCTTAAGCATGCTGAGCACTAATAAAAGGGCCCATTGCAGGACTATCCTCAGCATCACTCATTCCATGATCCAAACCCCACTGCATCTTCATCTTAATACTGCCAGTGGCTTCAGTCACATTTGTAAATGTGTTCTTGGTCCCAGAAACAATTTATTTGTGCTTGAAGTCGTTGTGATAAGAGCGCTGCCTTCGCAGGATTAACCGATGCTCCCCATGTATTTATGACTCGGGCAACTTGTTTTTCCAGCTTTAATAAATAATGAAGCCTGGATGGCTTTTCAAGTGGGCTTTCACCCTGGAGCCACAGCGTGAGCCGGAACAGAGCTCTGATGCCAGTCAGAGGCAGGAGCTCGTTCCTCTGCCCAAGTAATTCTCAGCAGAATGCACCAACCACATAATAGAGCCCTGCTGCTATAAATACAGCCCCAGCCTGGCGAGGAGCGGGCTGGGAAATGCAGGTGGTGGAGCTCCCACCACGCCTGGTGTCTCTTGGAAGGCTCCCATCCCCTCGGAGGCGCCGAGCTCCCTCTGCTCCTGCCTGTGCAAACCCTGCTCAGAGGCAGAGTGGGGCCCTACAGGGAAATGGAGCCTGACGTGTAGATAATACCTTCCTAAAGCAGACAGCAGCAATTAGCTGGGGACGCACCCTTCCCGTGCAGGGCTGTCAGATCTGCTGCACGCAGCGCAGCTGAGGATGGATTTTGCTGTTGTTAGGGAGCAATGATTGCAATCTTTGTCTACCACACATTCTGAGGGAAGCAATCCTTTTCTTCTGAGCAGGGCTGTCATTGTGACTTCCAGCAACAGATCAATAGAGAGGTGGGAAACATCCTCCAAGAACCTACAGGTTCACAAAGGCTTTTTCCAAAGGTTTTTAATTTTCACTCTTACATTTTCCCTGCTTATTGTCTCCACGACTTTGTGGTCAATAGGCTTGCACTGGTGATGGCCTAACAACCAGCCTGCTCCCCCAGGACAGCCATCGGTATGGCACGGCTGGAGCTCTCTAAACCATTTTGTTTGATTTTCAGCTGCAGAGACTGTTGATGAAAGACTGGAACTCTTTTCTGAAACTTTGTCCCTGAGGTGCACGAAGTCCTGCGTGACCCTGTCGTGCTGGTTCAGTATAAAACTCCCTCCTCTCTGTAGACTCCAGCAGCCAGCGATTAGCAAGATACACCTCAGCCAACACAGCCCTGCTGCCTCCTGTTTTAGACTTGCACGGTTTCCAGTGCATTTATCTCAACTTTCATCGGGAGTGGGGCAGTTCTCTGGGCTCGGTGGAGGCGCTCAGAATTAAAGCAGAGGGAAGGATTCAACCTGAGCCTTCCCAGGCCTCTCACCCACACCACACCTGTGAGGTGGCACAGCACCTGAGCTCAGCCCACCTGGACAGCGAGGGCTCTCTAGGCAGACTTGAACTGCTGTCTTGGCAGAAGGGACTTTTGACTTCCCCATGTTCATTTATTCAGCCATTTTATACTTTACCTGTACCGAAAACAACACGTGTTTGGGGGAATGGGACTTCAGCTCTGAGTGCTTCAAAATGCTTATGCCATAGATATTTACATGTTGTACATGGCAGAGCAATGCTATATTTAACTCAAACACCACAAACCCAAAGTGTTTCAGGTACTTAAATACGTGCCTTAAAGCAAGCATTGTAAACACCTCATAAAAGCAAAATTCCCCAGTGTTGGCAAATAAAGAAGCTGCAGGGAGAAAACACAGAAAGCACAAAAAAGAACCATTGCAAGATAACTGCAAATGAATAAAACACAGCTGGAATTAGACCACAGAAATTCAGTGGCCTCTTTTAATGGGTTGTGTCTTCCTTGCCTGCCTACCCCAGTGGACCAGATTTGGGAACACCTCACAGCTTATAAATATGGATTAGTGGCATTGAATACCAATTAAAATATGCACCAGTGTATATAAATATATGCATTTATGTAGGTAAACACATACATTAATGCATCCTATGCCTATGTAGGCCAATAATTTTTATATCTTTTCGCCAAAGCTTTGATCCAACAGCACAAACAAGCAGAAGGAGGCAATCACGTAGCCCTGTGCTGTGTGTACACATCCTGACAGTGCATTTTAGGTGTATTAAGTTAGAGAAAAACCACTGCTGCAGCATGGAGAGGAACAACACTCCAGAAATATTTTCCCAGGGTCACAAGGTGCCTGTGCCTTATGCAATGCAGCATTTCCCAGCTCCTGGGAGCTCCTGCAGGAGAGAGGTTTCCATTTGGAATCATCAGAATCTGTTTTATGCCAGACTGACTTGATCCAAAACATTTGCTTAGTAAGTACAGCTTTGGTGGCTGTACTGTGCATATTAAAGAGGCCACTTTATTATTACAGTGGCAATAAAAGCAATGAAGAGACTTTATGGGCAAGAAGAAATGCATAAAGGCTAGGTACATCTGGACTTTGAATAATGTATGAAGACCAAATTTTAAGTCCGGCTTGTAAGATAAATGCAGTCCCCAAAAGTAACTGGAACTGTCTGATCATTCTGGCTCATTGATCTTCAAGGGGTTTGGTGCAAACACTGTGGTCCAAGGTCCTGCCTTTCTCCATCAAAGCTCCTCTGAAAGAGCCAACATTTAGATGAATTTCAGGCTACAGTGAGAACATCACAGGTTACCCAGGCAGCTCTAAATTCTTCCACACAGTTCTCAGAGAGTGAAGCACAAGCAGAGGTGAGAAGCCACTTTTCGGTCACGCAGCCAAGTGCCAAATCTGTGATGCTCTGCCCCTGCTCCAGGCTGCCAGACACCTGTCCCTGCCTCAGAGGAAACTCCTTGTTTCTGCAGATGACACATGAAATGCACAAATAATTGGGACAAATCACCTCCCTTTGCTGCCTTGAATCCCGAAAGCTGGTGCAGGAGGAAGATGGATCCCTGTTTTCCAGCAGGATGCTCCAGCTCCAAGTTACTGCTCAGAAAGGGGCAGTACTGCCTTTCACCCACTGGTTACTTTTCTAAGGGCAGCAGGGGTCCCTCCTTTTTCCACCTGGCCGTGGGGAGCAAAATGGAGCAATCCTGAGCAAACCAAGGCAGAGCTGCAGCTGGGAGGCAGGGCTCTGCAGATAACAGGAGCTTTCTCTTCCTTTACCAGCTACACTGTTGTGACCACTCTGTTGGGGTTTAAAACCAAGTCCTCTCCCTCAGCTGATGCCTGTGTGTCAGTGGTGAGTGGCTAGAGGAAAGCAACGGGGATAGCAAGAGGCACAGAGCTAAAATTCAGTGGTTTGGGTTTTCCCTGCAGCTCCCGTTTCACTGGGAACAAAGGGTTTGATCTGTGCTGGAATTTTACACAGGGCAGTGCCAAAACCTCCCAATCCTGAGCTCTTCCATGCTGCTGGAGCTCCTCTCTGTTAGTTTTTGGATCTGCGGCTCTACAATTTCCTCACCAGCATGCCTGGAGGGTACAACAGCAGCGATTTTCTGCCAGAGGTACTAAGGGGCTGCCAAACTTGCATTTACTGATGGCACTCCTGTGCTGTGGATCGCAGGTTTCCTGGGGTTAGTCATCCACGCATATCCATTCCTTGGGCTTTCATAAGCCGTGCTCCGAATGCTGAGGTCTACATCTAGAAATGAAAAACAGGAATTAATGGAAAGAACCTGTAGAAGAAGTCTCCTTCTCAGCGGCTAAAGAATAAGGATTATAAATTTACTTTAGAAGCAAGTATTTAACGTGGAGACACTTCCCAGCTGGTAATTGCCAACAGGAATCTCTTCATCCTTTAACCTGTGCTACTCACTCAATCAAAGAACTCAGTGATTGCCTCAGTAATGGGCAATCAAGCCATGGTCAGGCACTAAAACCAAACCAGGAATGGACTTTAAACAGTGGGCCATAAATATAAAAAATCAGAGCCCCACGGGTCGCCAGGGATGTAAATAGTGTTGATTTTACTGGAGGGCTTTAGCTGCTCCAAGTTTTTGCTTCTGATGAGAGTGAAGGGAGCGTAGTGATGCCGGGCACGTGGCAGACAACACTGCTTCCCTCACTTTCCCCAGGTCACTTGGATGAAAACAGCCAGCAATTGTCTTGCCCTCCCTGTCACCAGCTGGAAGGAGAGCGACCTCAGAGGGGGTGCAGAGGACCCTCTCAGCAGGGTTTAATTTCTAGGGGTTCCCCAGATGCAATGGGTGCTGCCATGGCATCCTCACAGTGTTTCTAACCACCCCAGGGTGCTGTGGGTGCCTGAGGCACCGAGGATGCTGCCAAGGTGCTGCTCAGCCAGATGCCAACACCTGGGTTCCTGGGGAGGAAGGGGTGGAGAGGTGCAGAAGCAGTGAGATTGCTTTATAAATTATTGCCTGGCTTCAGCTGACACATTTCAAGCTTCAAAAGAGGCATAAGCACTACTCATAGGGTTTAAACTGTAAATCCTTAAAAAAAAATATCCTTGAAAACCAAAGAAAGGCAACGCCAGGACCAAAACTTTCCTCACTTCATTTATATTTTACAATAGTTCAGCTTGTCAGTAGATATAATTTGTGATTCCTGCTCAGAAGATGCTCAGAACTGCCACAAAACTGCCAAGAGACACCAACTTTTGTTTTATTTTGTCCTTGCTGCTCCATCCCTTTAGAATGGGCCAACAATAAACTATATTTAATGTAAAGTATTAAAAGTGAAGTTCTCCCCAGGCTGATACTCAGTGCATGGACTTTCAGGTCTTCATGGTCATGTTATAAATCAGCTGTGAATTAAACCTCTGTCAAAACATGGGATAAAATGGCTCTTCTGCTGGCTGCTGTTGTTATATATTGTACAATATAACGTGACCAGTTTCAGAATTGAATTTTCTGCATTGCTAACAAGTGGTTCCCATTTGGGAACGCTGCCCATTAACAGAGATACTTTTTGTATAAGAGCTCACACAAACAGGTGCTGGGTGTTGAGATTTTTGTTGTTCACAGCGTAATAGATTGACAGATTCTAGATCTAGATACAATTAGATCATTGTAGCTGATTGCCTCTGTACCACACATTCAAAGTCACTGTAGAGAATAGAGTCTTTGTGCTGTTGTAAGTGCTCTTTGTAAGTTTTATGTCCATTGCATGTACCAAAAAGAGATAAATAAAAAAGAAAAAAAATTACAATTGGCTAAAAAGAAAATGTCAGGCGACCATCAGAGTTTATCTGTTGCTAAGTGTGAAGACCCCAGCCCTTGGGAACACAATAAGTTGCCACATGTCTGCACAGACATACATCAGGTGTGTTTCCTGCCAGCCACTAGTTGCTTAAATTTTCTCTGAAAATATCTGGGGCCAAATTTCTACTAAAAATATGCAAAATCCAAGAGGAAACTTTGAGGAATACTGCACATTGAAAAGAAAACCTCTATTTTAATAACTACTGGTATCCTCTCTCTCCATACAATATGACCTTTTGCAAGAAGGGGATGTAACTTCTATCTAAAAAAGATGTATGTGCAGATAAGTACAAACAGCTTTGCCTTGGCTTGTCAGATTTTGGGGTTTATCCCTCCTCTTCCAGCCCAGATTGCTCCCCACAGCCTGGCTGTTCCCTGCTGCCCTGGAACACCAAAATAACACCGGTTTTTGATTTTTTCCAAATTACATTCTCCAGGATTTTCCCTCTGATGGAAATTGTCATATGCTTCTTGGTTTCGTTCTGATTTTGAACAGAATTTTTTAAACCACCAGAATATAAAGAAGAGGATTTTCCAAGCTTACACCAGCTCTGCCTTTGATTTTTAAAAGAACTTGCTCACATCTCTTCACACTTAGCCTGGTCAGTCTTTTGTTTTGCTGTACTCTCATTGTCTGCCTCTCCCCAATGCATCCTGCTTCCAATTATGATTTAAATTAAGCTTAAAACGCTATCGCAAACACAGAGACTCCTCTTGCCCTCTACACTGCTTTCATTTCCCTCCGCCCTCAGGTTTTCTTTTGTTTCTTTAGCTGCAGAATAGCCTCGCAGATCAGCCTGCAGCTGAAATCCAATTCTTTTGGATGTGTCTCCTCTTCTGTTCTGTTTCTTGGATCCCCTACTTCTGCCTCTTGCTCCCAGTGTCAAATCTCCAAACTTTCTTGTGAGCACTCATTTCTCATGGAGGGAAAGAAAAGAAAGTCGGGCACAGGAACATGCTCTGGAATAGGTAATGATGGCAAGAATAAAAATAAATCTCCTAGCTCTGACAGTTACTCATTTTAAAAGGACTGATGGGAGACAAGCAGAAAAAACAAAAGCCCAAAAGCAGGTTTGAGCAAGAGGGCAAGCAGCATAGATCTAACAACCTAATAAAGCCTCAGCCAAAACAATTTTAAAGAGGAGAGAGCTCCAGCAGAAGGGAGCATATGTTCGGCTCAGCCTGATTAAAAGAAATAAATAGAGGTGCAGCCATCCTGGAAAGGAAAACTTCCTGAGTCAGCAAACACAGACCAACCCAGGGGTGAGACTATGAAAGATGAGAACAAAACCCTCAGTAACCTTGTAAATGGTGTGTGCTTAATTTGGGCACTCTTGTTTCAAGTAAAGAGAAAGCAAAAATAGCAAAAATAATCCAGAGAAACACCAAAAAAACACAGAAAAATGAAAATAAGTGGAGCCTCAGTAAAAGGAGGTATTCAAGATTTATTTGTTTCTCTAACAGGAGAAGAAAAACAAGAGGAGGTTATCTTGCCAAGTAGAAGATGCTGCAGTGTAGGCTGGTCAGATGATCCTGTTCAGTATTGGCCACAACCAGATGATACTGAAAATGATGATATTTTCATATTTTCTCCTACGATGTGCATTATTGCAATATTACATATTGCAACCGGATTTAAGGGGAATTGCACGTTGGGATGGACCAGCACTGTTACCAGGTGTTACACACACAAACACACATTGATTTCTATCACACAAAACCAGCGTTCTTGTCTGTTTTCAGGCTTTTTTTCCCTCCTTGTGTTCAAACAAGACCTGACTGACCATCGGGATGTTAATGAGTTGCCAAGTAAAGCAATTCATTAGTGCGGAGGGTAAGGTTAATAAAATACAACCCCTTCCAGTGCGTGCTCAAGGCATCATCACACCCAGAGTTTGAAACAGGCGCATCTCAAAGAACTGGAACTGATTGAGGCTGGAGGAAAGATTTCCAGGGACGGATTTTGGATCAGCATTTAGGAGGAAACTCAGTGACCACATTAAACGGCAGACACCAACCACCAAGCAGGTGCCAAGGTGGGAGAATTCAGGAAAATCTGCCAAGGCCAGTGTGCCCAGGGCACCCACTGCTCTGGGAGCTGCTCACCTCAGCTGGACTCTTCCACTCAAAAGCGGTGTTTGTAAGTCCATCACAGCACCAACTGGTGTTGTTTCGCTGTAAAAAGACATAAAAAACCATGAGTGGTTTAGCAGGGGACTTTTTTTCCTGTGCAAGTGAGCCTGAGGACAGCCACTAATGGCTCTCTGCAGGGTAAAACTGCTTTTCTGCCCCGTGAATGTTTTGGGCTTGCCAGCTGTACAGTCAGAGCAACCTTAACTTTTGACTTAAATCCATGTAAAAGAGAATTGATGGGCACGAGCATCGATTTAAACTGATGTAAAATTGATACAAGCAGAAAGGCAGATTATTCCTAACAAATTGGATGGGAACAGAACAGAGGAATGAGTTCAGCACCAGTTCTGTCCCAAGTCTTGTGGAGTTGATCTGAATGGTTCAGATGTGTCTCCAGAAATTATAAAGCACATTGATGAATAATTATAAGCCATATTCATCTCTTTTTCTAGAGTATCAGGATTTTTTTCTGGATTTTTTTGTTGTTGTTTAGTTAAAAAGCAATGTTTGGTTGCATATAACTTTTTACATGTATCTATGTATATATGGATATTTACACAAAGAATGAAAAGTCATTCAAAATAGAAATTACCCTAAAAAATATAAAAGGTATATCCCAAGTTTACAGTGGGATAAATAAGGTATCTAGAAACTATAGGAGACTCAGCAGCAGCTAAAGCACCACCTAAAAATGTAATTCCCTGTTCTTTTTAAAGTCAGCCTCAGCTAGCCTTTAAAATTTCTATAAAGCACAAATCACAATTCAGGGTTTTGCTGAGATGTTAAATTACACTTTCAAAATATTTAAGATTCATTTCCTACTAAGTGCCAAACTACACCTCAGGAAAAAGGTGTAAATTCACGGAGAGAATTTAAGAAATGTATTCCATGAGAGAACAGCAGAGTGCCACATTTCTTTTATAGTGAGACATTAACCTCCTCATATCAGTATGTTGAAAGCAAAAAAAATCCCTTCACTCAACATGACCAACAAGCCTCATTTTTGCCCATTACTGTTTGTTTGCTTTTTAAATATTCCTTTAAAGAAAAAAGCTTAATGCATCCATGGGAGGGGGACTAGATCATTTCCATCCCAGACTTCTGAGGGAAATGACAAAACAAACTGCAGGCCTGCTAATTTACTGCTCAAACCTGGACAAGTCCAGTGTGACTGGAGAAAAGCAAACCAAATATAATGGAGGAAACAAGAGGTGCTTTTGTTTAACCCAGGACAGCAAACCATTGGGTGTTCACTCGGGTTTGGCATGCAGGGTGATTTGGGTTGCTACCAAGGAGAAAGAATTATGATGCTTAGAAAATATATCTTTGTCCCAGCAAACCCAAAAGATTCCCCATTACTGGCACAGCCTCTGCATGAGGTTCAGAGCTAATCAGGGTGGAAAAACCCATTTTGTTGAGCGGGAAACAGAAAATGCAACTAAGCTTTGCTAAAAATAACCCATGCCAAACTATCCTGATATTTTGCTTGAAAACAAATCCCCCAAAGCAATAAGAAAGGCGAGGAACTGCAGCGGATCTGATTTATCCCAGTGCCTCTGAAGCAGGCGGGATAAGGTGTTCTGGATGCTGGGAAAGTGGGGAGCTTTGAAGTGGTGCTGATTTGTCTGAACAAAAGCAGACATGAGAGAAGGAGGGAGACTTAAAAATCATGCCTGCCATGGGTCCTGCTGAATTTTGCTGTTAATGATACAGACACAAGGAGGAGAAGTGTGTGGATTACATTCCCTAGAGACACACGTTGGAAAGTGCTGCCAACACAGAATGTAGGAAGAGGGCTGGAGGACACCAGGGCTGAAGGAGATGGAAAGAAATTCAACCTTCTGCAAGGGCACATACATGGAAATTAATAAAATCTTCAGCTAATAGCTAGAGGCTGCTCTTTTAAGTGCTTCATCCAAAGGCTTTCCCAGTGCGAGATGAGAGCCTGGTAACGAGAGCACATCTGCCCGCAGCTGCCATGGCTGGCTCCTCTCCACCACCTTCTCCCTCTTGCCCCATGGCCTCTCTCCTCTCATGTGGCCTGAAATAAACTTTGTTCATGATCAAAGCACAGTTTCCTCTTACCTTTACACCTGCTGTATTCCTCTTACATGACAGAGGGGAGTGAAGCACAAGGCTCTGTGTCCTTGCAGGCAGCTGAGGCTCCTCGCTTTGCAGGTCTCAGGGAAGGGATTGCGAGGGTCATTTTGTCTGCCAGCCCTCACCTGCTGTCCCTTCCCCACCTCCAGCCCCACTGTTATTGGCTGCTCCATTACTCCAAAAGGAGAAAGGGAAAGTGGTTCCTGAGATTTACGTGTGCCCTTCTGGAAAGGAAAGGATGTGGTTTTGCCTCTCGAAGTCATGAAGGAACTCAGACACAGGTTTTTGCTGCTCTAAAATAGCCTGTGGTTACAGCCTCCACTTCCTGCCCCATCTGCCTCCTAACCTTGGCATTAGCAGCAAGCAGAAGTCTTTTACTCCAAGCTGACAAATTAATTCTGGAAAGGGGTTATGGGCTCTGAATCCCATTTTCACAGCATCTCCTATCTCATGGATGTGGGTCAGTGCTAAACCGTGGATCTAGGGAGGATTTCAAACACACCCCTCTCTTTAGTATTTCCTAAGGCAGGCTTAAGTGTTCCCTGCTTTACTCACTGCCTGCTTTGAATCTCCTTCTGAGGCACTTAATCCTCTCCCTTCACCCCAGAGGGAATTCAGGCATCTGGCTCAACTCTGTGAACTCTGCTCCTGGAACAAAGCCTGCAACCACCGGGCATCATGGCACGCTCCAAAACACCTCTTCCTGTTTATGAGGCCAGGTTTTGGGTTCTAATGGCACCAATCATCCCAGAGGGCATGGCCCAACCACTTGCATGACACAGCTCAGCTTTGCCTTGGAGCCTCGTGTCTGGCTCTTGATACAAACCTGTGGGATAAGTACTTTTCTCCACTGGAAGCTGCTCATCAAATCATTTAACCCAAGAAAGGCTGATAAAAGGAGCAACATCCTGACAAGCAGAGGAGGAACAGGAGGGTTTATCTGTGCCGTGATAAATTTCAGGTTTCATAGCCCTGAAATTATGTGACTTTATTTCCCCCGGATAATCTCAGGTCTAAATACTGTGTAAACAAGGGATCCCTTGTAAATAAATTTAAGGAGTGGGTAGTGATTCTGCAGGTATCTGACAGAGAATTGCACCTAAGCAGGAAAAGGAAGTTATTCCCTGTCACATAATTTGGATCCTGACATGGTTTCCAAATTCAGGCAGTCAAACCACAGCAATATGAACTGCAGCTGGACAACACAACAATCTTAGCAATACTTAAACCAGTTCCTTCTCCACAGGAAGGCAAGCACGTACCTCTCAAAGAGTATAAAATTTACAGTTCAAACCCATCACCAGCCTTGGACTGGGGTCTCAGATGATCTCACAGCATCACCCTGTCCAACTGTTCAGCACGTTTGGATCTCCAAAGCTTGAAGGCCATGTTTGCCATGTCTGAGGCTGGCAGCGAGGTGACCAAGTGTCCCTGCCTGCTGCCCCATCTTCCCCACAGCAGCCTTCCTCTTCACGTCCCCTTCACTGCTCTTCTCTTTTCTGAAATTACTCTTTTCTCTTCCACTGTCTTTCACCTGTCACGAAGGTTTAACTGCTTAAACTTTTCCAGAGCAGCTGTTGCACAAATGGAGCTTTGCCAGGTGAGAAGTGGGAGCTGTGCCCTGCCCTGGTGCTCCTTCCCACTGCACTGGTTTTGAGTCCCAGCTGCACACCAGAGGTTTCCTGGCAGTGCACCTGGCTGCATCTGGCATCCCACAAGCCCTAAGAATCATCCCTTTTCCCTGGTTTCTGAACGCTGTTACAATTAGTTCTCCACTTTCCACAACATCTTCTCGTCCTTTAGTTAAATGGACTAAATTTAAGTGCCAAGAACCCAGCTGGGTGAATAGAGCAGGGCTGAGATTGAATGGAGAAAATCCTTGGAGTTATCGATCCAGTTGGTTTCCCAATGTATTTTACCATAGTCCACGCTTTTAACACCCCCCAGGAACACAAGGCCTGACTAATGGCCACTGAAATTCAGTGCTGAAGTTTTGAAAAGGTTTATTTAAATGACTTTCCTTGGCATTTTCTTTACAAGTTATAAAAAGCCTCTTTCTTGCTTCAGTAGTTATACTGTGTATATTTTCTCGGATTTTCATACTCATTCTCTGTTTTTTGGAAGGCAAACAAATTTATCTCCAGCTTTCATCTACTTCAAAAGGGGTATTTGTTTGCTGCTGTAATGTCTGTGGTACATATCAAACCCGTGCAGGCTTATCAAGTGTTAACAGTGTTTATCTCTAAATTTCGCAGTTGTTTGCAGATACACCGAAATGTGTTTTTCTCATGTTCAGCCATATTTCATTAAGAGAATGTTACGGCTTTTATAATCTTTGAGTGCTAGTTTTGAGATAGATGCATACGAATATCTGTCACATTTAATTATCTCCTCCATCAAATTCAGTAAGTGGCCTATTAAGAGCGAAATGACTGGTTCATACACTCATTAGAAAAGGGAGATTTCATGGTGCAACAAAGAGGAAACAAAATTTTTATTTCTGACTCTACAAGAAAGAAGACAGAAATCACAATGCTTAAAGAGGAATGTTTAATCTCTTGTATGAGCTAAAAGAATCCAGAAGATTTGCTTTATGCTATTGGAACGAGTTAAATATCCTTTTATCACTGTGTGGGGAGAGTGAAAGTTATAATTAAATAAGTAATTGGTGGCCTAGATAAATGCTGTGTTTTCAGCTTAGTTTTCAATGCACAGGCCAAAAAAATCCACTTGGGGCTCCCTCCTCACAACACAAACCAGGCATGATTTTGCACTATGATTACTGATTGGAAACGGTTGAGCTCTGTGACAAGGCACCAAAGTAGTTTTTCCTTTTGCAGTGTAGCCAAGGACAGCGTTATATTCGCTGTCTGGACTTGACCTTGAGCAGCAGGGATGGCTGGCTGGCTTTCTCTCCGCTCAGGAGCAGTTCTGTGATGGGTTTCTGGGCACCAGAAATAGCTCACTGGTGCCACAGAGGCCCTGGTCACGTTGCCATCGATCCTGAAGTCCCCTCTGCTCCCAGAAGCTGAACTTTCCTGCCCGTGTGGAGCTGCCTGGTGGTGGCTGCTCCTGGAGCCCAGGTCAGAGGCTTTGTGGCACCATCCCTTCTTCTCCTCCACCTCTCCTTTCTGGGCCATTCCCCTGGTTCCACATTTCCTGCCTCCTTTGGAATTTAAGGTCTGAATCATGCTGTACTTCCGTGGCTGGATCTTTTTTTCTCCCAGCACTTGCTCTGCCTCACCTTGGAATCTGTCCATGAATATGAAAAAAGAGGAGATAATGCCCATTTAATGGATAATGTCCATTTTATAGAAGTCATAACTGGAGTTATAAGTATTTTCCACTCCAGGTTACCTCAGCTTCATCCCACAGCTTCTAATGACTGACCCCAAAGAAGAACAGCTGGTTTATCACTTTATTATTTTTATAATCTGGTACTTTTCCAGGATGCTGAGATTTTCTATTGTTTTCCTGCACTACACTTCCTCTTCTGCTTTCCTTCCCTCTGGCATACTTCTGGGAATACCCTGGGTTCCTCTAAACTCCTGTCTTGGCCCAGCCAAGTGGGATTCATTTCAAGGACAGAGGAGGGACCTGGTCTGACAGCTGTGGGCATGGCTTGAGAGGAGAGGCACGGTGAGATGTGCAGTCCTGGGGCTGGGGGGGAATAGACACCTTTAGTTTTATTTATGGCAGTGCTGCCCCTCCCTACTACCTTCTTCTTTCCTTTCAAGACCTTGAAAAGTTTAGATGTAAAACTTCCACTACTATATTCATGCTTTGTGGTTTTGTGAACTACCTGGTGACACCTCCCCCTTATTTGTCCCCATGCCATGAGCTGTCACTAAAATACAGCTAAAGATGGCCATTTGCGTGTCCATCCTTCTTTTCTACTCCAGTTTTCTTCTCTACCTCCTGATCTCCATGGCCCAGTAATCCCCATCTGTCCTTCTGCTCAGTCTCTTGGCATCATCCTGCAGGTTTTTCTGCAGGCAAATAAACTCACTTTACAATTTAGGCATCTGGGCTGACTGGATCAAGCTGCAGTTCTGCTGCTGAAGACAGTGCATACGATTTTTCATCATCATCAACAGTAAAGTGTGTTTGCAAGTACTGGATTTGCTGCTGTGCTTCAGGGTGGTGGATTTATAACCTTGGAAAATCAGGATCTGAGGATGTACATGTATTATCTCCAAGGAGCACAGCTATCTGTAGCAGTAGGGAGATTTTTCTGCAGATAGCTCATAGTGTGAGCCTCGTAAAGGTTTCATGTAACAAAGCTGCACAAGGCTTTAAAACCAGACCTCAATACAACTCCTAATTTATATTTCACTTTTAAATAAATGGCCAGATTTTCAGAAGAGTTAGTGAAAAAGTTTGCCTCTTTTGGGCTCATGAGCCACGTTCAGGAGTCAGAATTTGAAAGACGTGCACATTTTCTGGGAAGCAGATCTTGCTTGCAAGAGCAGAGGGGCTGAAACAGGCAAGTACATCCCAGCCCTCCTCATCTCCCTTTGCTGCTCCTGAGTATACAAAACCCCCAGTGTTTGGTTGGTGCACAAAAAAAAAGTAGATGGAAAGGTTACGTTTATAAGAAAACTGTTCTACTGTCTGTTCTATATTTTTTTTTAGAAAAACCCCATACTAACCAAAACCAAAAAAACCCACCCAAAACCTAACTAAAAAAAACCCTTACCAAACCCATTGAAGCTGTCTGACATCTCTTTTTTTTTCCCCCTAAATGCAGTTCTAATTGTCCAAAAGAAATCAAACTACAGCGGTTTATATAGAAAATCTACCTGCTGCTTGTCCTGATAAAGCAGGACTTACGTGCTTCCAGGTGTTCCACAATCTGCTTAGAAAATCTGTGAGAGAAGCACCACGTAACATATTTAGCTACTAAGAGGGAGAAATTGCTACATTATTTCTTTTCTTTATTGTTGGATCATTTGATTATTTTGCAAGCCTTTCACCATATGTTGCTAATTGACGTACAACGGATGTGTGCTCTGTTGTCTTCATTTATTTGGAGAAACTAAATATTTTGTTTTTCACTTAAACTCACTAAGATCCAGTCTGAAAAAATCCATAATTAGGCTCATACTGTTTGTGGAGTGCAGCAAGGGCATCCTGGCACTGTCAGCTGGGGAGGAGGAGGAGGAGATGGGAGAGAAGAATGAAGTGTGTGAGTGAAATCTGCAGGCAAAAGAGATATTGGCACCAGCAATTACACTTTGCAGTGTCCCTCAGCTAACTGTGCTTTGGGAAAGGAAAACTCAAATAAACTGTTAATATACCTTCCTGTAATGAAGATATTGCTGGAAACAAATCAGCCCAGCTCGGAGGAGTGCAAAAATTGGAACTGTTGGGAGTGCTGGGATCTGCAGCCTCCATCCCCTCTGGCACTGTTTGTGCCAGAAAGAGCTCACAAAGCTTCACCCCAGCCAGGCAAGCTCTTCTTTCCTCTGTGTGTTAGTTCTGGTGACTGTCTGGTGGTAATTCCCAGTGTTAATTCTGGTCACTGGTGGAAATCCCAGTGTTAATTCTGGTCACTGGTGGAAATCCCAGTGTTAATTCTGGTGACTGTCCTGCATGGTGCTGCCTGCTCCTGATGTGCTGCAGAGCAGAGATCCTAAACCAGGTAGGACTTCTCAGCCCCTTCAGAAGATGAATTAGAGTGAGGTTGAACAGCCATGGTCTCTTCCTCACTCCTGTTGCCCAGTCCTCAGAACACAGGGGAGGCTGGAATGCACAGCCCTGCCATGGAGCCTCAGGGAGCTGCTCTTCTCCTTCCCTTAAATCATGGTCATTTAATGGCTGGTTTAAAAGACCACAAATCTGGGCTGCCAAACTCTTACCCAAGCTCCGCTTTTGCCCTCAGCTCTCTGACTTTCTGCACGGATCTCTGGAAGTCCAGAATCCATCCTCCATAAGACATTCAGTATTGCTATTATGTTACAGGCCCTCATTAACATGAGTAAAATCCTCTCATGAAAGGCACCACAGAGCGACAGAATTTTATCTTTTCCCTTTCTAGCAGTGATTACTTTTCCATCCCTGTCATTCAGTGGAATGAGCTTCATATTTATTTAGAACCTGAGCATTTGGATTTACTATTCAAAAAACTCTGCAGAGCTGGCTGCCCACTTTTTTTCTAGGAGACCTCCAATGGATGCTTGCAGACCTCCACCATTTTCTCCAAGACAAGTTCTGTGTCGTGCCCAATGCCCTTGTAATTATCATCATCTTTTAATGCCTTAAGAGCAGGAAGTAATCAGTGGTCTAAAAAAAAAAGGAAGAATATTGACCGCCTATCTCTCTGGCTAGATGTACATCCAGAAAAAGAACTGAACACAGCAAAGCAATAACAGAAGTTGATCAATCTTACATGCTCTGGCACTCACAGATGTATCCTCCCAAAGATGAATTTTCTGTCACAAGTCCAAACCACTAAAGCATGAGGAATAGCAGTAGCAGATAGCGCTGATTGTAAGAAGCAGGAGTCTCTGATAGTTATCTAAATATCTCATAAAAAATGATTATTTTCTGTCTCCAGGCTTGCCTTCCAGGTAGAAATGGAATATTGCCTCTAAATGTTATTAAGGAACAGATGGGTCTGCACTCCAGATCAGCCTTCCCTCCAATAGCAGCAAAGCTCTTCATCATTGAGAGGCTGAACATTTGCCTGAAACTCATGAATTGCTACAAACCAGCTCTGCTCAGGACAGGGCTGTGTCAGTGGATCTCCAAGAAATAAAACAAAAAGCACCAAAAAAGGCCCTGTAAAGCCACCCAGACAGACTTTTTTGATTTTAGCATGAAAATACAGTTGGAATTCTTGCTAATTTCTCTAAAGGAGAGCCAAATCAGCTCAAGTTTGTGGCGGCTGAAGGACATGGACTGACATAGTGGCAATAACACACAAACAAAACCAACAACGGTTGTAGCTGGCACTTTTTGCAGAAGTTTCAGCTGTGGCTTCACAGCATGACTGGCAGGTCTGTCAGATGAAGCCAGAGGCTGGTTTTCCTTGGCATTGCCCACAGCGTGGCACGAGGGAGGAGCAGGAGGAACGGGCTCCTGTCCTGGGTCACGGGGCTGTGCTGCTGCTGCTGCTGCTGCTGCTGCTGCTGCTGCACTGAGAGCAGTGCTTTCAGCTGGGTTGCATCATCATTAACCAGACATCACCAAAATCAGACAAAAGGTGCAGGTTCTCTGAGTCCTCCTCAGTGCTGGTTATGCAAAAAAACTCCCACTTTTGGCTTCAAAAAGAAGTAAAGTCTTCACAGTGAAACATGGCAAACACTGTCCCCTGATAGATGGCTCTGTACGTGTCTTAGAGAGGACTGTGCAGACTAAACACTCGTAGTTCCTGTTCCAAAGGCTGTGGAGATTAATGGAGAAACTCCAGCTGGAATGAGTAGGTGTCACACCTTTTCCTCAGTGCATGATATTTCCATTAGCCCCTTCTAAATCTGCAAATTGCTGAATCAGGCTTGTGTCCATCCGTGTAATGACTGTAACTCCTCCATCACTTGGCACAGCAGCTCAGTGCTCACACATTTCTCTCAGAAGACGAAGAGAACAGAGTTTGGTCTGTTGCAACAATGTGCTGCATCTTTTGATGTTGTCCCCACCTGTACTGCAACATTTTTGGTTTGTTTCATGATAACTTCTGGAACTTTCTTTCCCATTCTCAGTATAATCACCACGTTTCTTTCTTCTGAGTATTGTACAGTAGAACATATTCAATTTATGGTTTCTCCTTGTCAGCATTGCTCCTCGGTTTCCAGAAGGAAACCCTACTGGATGTGTCATTGGAGGGGAGAGTCTTTGGTCTCTCAAGTTATGTATGCACTTAAAAAAAAAATCCTCTCTGAAATCAAAAGGGTGCATTGTCCCCCATGCTCTGAAATTCAATTTTGAAATCAAGGGGCTGATTGATTTAAAGTTCAAATTGAAAGCAAAGTCTTGAAACTGCTCTCTGGCAGTATGTCAGCCCCAGCTTTGATGTTTTAAGGGCCTCATTCATCCCATGGACATTTTGTGCTGGACAATCCATTACAATTTTTGCTGTTCTGTTCTCCTCATAAAACCATCAGGACTCTCTCCTTCTGTTTGTCTTAAAAAAAAAAAAAAGGAAAAAAATTCCAATATTTTCAGTTAAGTCATTCTTTGGCACTGGGAGCACAGGAAGTAATTTCTCACTGTCAGCTGAGAAACCATAAAGTTTGACTGGGTCAAACCTTGACTCCCTCTGCAGCATCAGAGGTCACAACCAGCATTACAGCAGGGTTGTGTATAGGGACAGGACAGGGGGGAAGGCTAACACAGCCTTCTTTCCCACACAAGTGGCCTCAGACAACTTTGCTTTCAGCTCTTAGACCCTAGGGCAAGATTAAACCTTTTTGTCCCCAATACTTGGTAAGAAGAGGTTGGGAGAAAAAATACGATTTTCAAGTCCTAAGAGCAAATGTTATTCACTGAAATAGAGTGTCAGGTAAATAAATGAGTTGTACAGTCTGCAGCATAGATAAATAATGTGGAAAAGTTGTGAAAAAATAAACGTTTTGACTTGTAGGGTCCATTTCAGGTCCTGTTATTTCTGCAGTTTCTTCGCCAGTAACTCGGATCCCACCAGCTGAGACTGACAGTGTTTTACACACCACAGATTTTAAATATCAAAATGACAGTTTCTCACATGTTGTTGTCCATCAGTATGAGCCATGATTGCTGTTTGGAGAAGATGTGATTGCCAACCTGTGGCTGGTGTGATTGCTCTTTGCAATCTGCTGTTCCTGAATGATTTTTGGGGGAGTGTGGGGGAGGCAAGCGCTGGGCTGGAGTGCACTTGCCATATAAATGCTTCTGTCCTGATTTCTCATGGTAGTGCTTATGCAACTACAGCGTGCTCTGTGTGCATTTTGAGCTATTGGTATCTTTTAAATATTTTTATTCCTATTTTATACCCATTGGCTAATCTGATAGTTGTTAAGATCCTGTAAGTTTTCTATAGGTAAACAGGGAGAACAGACAATTAATATTCCCATTGAGATGAGGGTTACCAGTGGTCAGGAATATTTTCCCTGTGATATTTAGCTCTTCAGAGAAACAGACGTTAAAAATCCTTTTGCACTTGATGAAAAAAGTGGTATTAAAAAGGAATTCATACAGCAGCTGTGATTTAAGGCAGTTGCAGGGAGCTTCATTGGTTCTACTGTTCACAGACCTATTTGTTTCCAGACATTGTCTTGGATATAGAGTATATATGCAAAGTTTGTTCCACCCCCTGACATAACCATATATCTGCAGTGAAAAGCCTGGCTGTAATTGCTGGAAGAACACAGAAGTTATTGGCTCTTTAGTCTGCCTAGTCCAGAGGAAAATGATCCTGGGGAAAATTCTTCTAAACCTTATTAGTGGCAGTTGACTTATGACCTATATTACAGTAATTTTTACTTGATATGAATAAAATCAATTGTGTTTCTCTGCAGTGTAACTATCCACTTTCACTTTGTTTGCATATCTAATCTGGTTTTGGATTGAATTTAGCTTTTGTCCTCAGTGATATTTCATTTTGGTTAGTGCTGCTATGGATCACTCTGTGCTTTCTTTTATTTTGTATCAGCTTTTAATTTGTCACCTTTCAGATCAGTTGATTGTGACTTCATTAAGTGGGAGGGCAAATATCAGGAGCAGATGCATTTTTTCCTATACCCCTGACTTTGTTGTCTGCCTTTGTCCCTTCCAGAAGGTTTCTCTTGCCTCCACGTTACGTGGTCTGCTCTGTTCCTGTCTCTCCACACTGCTAATCACTTTTATTGCCACATCTGCACCTTGTGTCTTCTCTCAAACAGGGTGCGCGAGTTCATAAAATTGTGCAGGGGAGAGCAGGAAAGGGATGGTGTGGAGCTGACATTAAATGGAGAATCTCATAGGCCACTGGTTTCCAATTCAAGCTACAATGTCACAGCTGAAACAATGTCAGGACCCATTTCACAACCCATTACAAAAGAAAAACCACACAACAACAAAAGCTCATAACCCTTTGGATGTTGCCCTGAGACCCATTCACACTGACAGGTTCTGCAGGATATTGGATGTTCTCATCTCACTGAGCAGAAATCATTTGGGGTTTTGCAGGGAGGGTTGGGTTTCTTGGAAGTCGAGCCCCTTTCTGCTGCTGTAAAAACGATTTGAGGAGAAGGTCCACAGTGGAAATGGGTAAATGCCAGGCAAACTGGATGAAAAAAGCAGAAGGAAATATAAAACTTGCTGCATCCAAGAAGTAAATCTGAGCCCATGCCAGGAAAAGAATGTCAATATATCTGTATAGAAAGGAATGTAGGCTATGTTTTATAGCAATTTAGAGTAATCATTTACCAGATGTTTTGGTTTACCACTGAAAAATAATATATATGGATAGCAAAGGCCTTCCTCTTTCAGGAGAGTGAAAAAGAATCTTAATTGCATTGAATTTATCACACTTTTTGTCCATTTGGTGGCAGATCACTTGTCCTAGAAGGTAACAGGCAGGGCTACAGTGCCACCAGTTGCTTTTCTGTGCACATTCACATATTGATTAATGTCCATCTTGATTTATTTTCAGAGGGCATAAGCAACGTCCTGTAGCAGTCACACACTTGCACTAAGTAACTGTTGATTCGTTTTGGACATATGATCAAAACCATTCAGAAGCTTCAAAGCACTTTCTGTTTCATTTCTACAATTTCCCCCCACCCTCATTTTGTCCTTGGGGGGAAAAAAAAGCAGCAAAGACATGCAAATGCAATCAAACTGGCCTCAGATGATGAATATTAAAACTTGGATAGGTTCAGCTTTTTTCTGCTCAGTGTTGATGTAAGTTTGTTGCCATGGGTATGTGTGGGCAATGTGTAGGTGGCTTTTTTAATGTTTTGCAGCTCATCAGAAAGTTTATTTCTTTGAAGTCAACAATGAGTATTGTGCTCGTCCATGTGATATTTACTCTTATATCTTATGTTGTGCACTAATTAAACTGATGTAAGAGTGAATATGTTGACACTGTAAAAGTTAATGGCCCACTGCTTTAGAAGTCCAGATGGTTTTAGGGTCATATTTGTAGCATTAATTTGGAATGTCAGGCTGTTTGAACCCTGCTGGGTGCACTGTTCAGGCATATATCAAAGCAGCATCTTCCCTGTGAATTTAGTGCTAGAATATTTCCCTCTTGTCTACAAAGGAAATCTACCACATGAAGCAGGGTAAGCTAGGAGAGAGTTAATTCTTGAGATGCTCCCTGTGACTCTGGTGTTCTGAATTAAAATCAGTATCTGTGCAATGCTAATGCTGCAATTAAATTTCATTAGATTTAAAGCTCAACCTTTTCATGGCGAGGTAAAGAACATTCCTATGTGCTTTTACTGATCATTGCAGTAAATGTCTTGAGAAAGTAGGGCTTGAAGACCGAGATCCTCAAAAGGATACTGAGACCTGGAAGGGGCTCTGGCAAAATTCGGGTGTTTGAGATCAAAACTGCCACTCCACATCCTCCTCTCTCCTTAGCACAGGAGGAGAGGACACAGAGCTCTATTTCCCCCTCAGTATGACCATGACTGTGACCTGGAGTCCCACTCGTGCAACCCAACCCCTCTGACTGTGATCCACCTGCTCACAGAGTCTTGTGTGGCTGGGAGGATGGAATGGCCTCTTGAGGGCCCGGAGCGCATTTCAGGCTCCACCACCAGCTGAGACACCCAGAAATCCTGGAGCACCAGTGCAAGGATACACACAGGCCAACCTGCTCTTGTTCCTGGCAGCCTCTGACCTAACACGGGGCTGAGTGGATTCCTGAGGGCTCCCAAAAACCCAAAAGGTTTTGTGTTTGTGCAATGCCTGTATCCTGTTGTCTCTCCTGTGCTTAGCTGACCGCTTAGACCCTCACTGAACCAGATTTCTGCTGACACCAACTGTCTCACTGGCTATTAGCCCGTCTCTAACCTCTTGTTTACCCGGGAAATTATTGAGAACAAGGTAACAAGGCAATCTGGGCATCATCTGACAGGTTCTGATTGCCTCCAGCTCTCTGGGCAAGGCCGGCCTCACCCAGGCAGGGAGCAGAGGTGAGGAGCCCGTGCTGATTCAATTATCACCACTCTGAACTGCCCTCAAAGGCTGGAGGTAGCTGCAGATCAGAAAGAAAGATGAGCTCGTAACCAACCAAGTCCAAAGGCTTCCAAAGTCAATAGAAATCTTTTCATGGAGTTCACTGAGTTTTGGATCAGGGCCATTAGGATAGCTCTGACAGAGGGGCAAACAGAGACACTGAAGACTCCCACCCCCATCATGTATTTAATAGAGAGGGAAGTGGGGAAGTTAACACGGAATTATCTCACCTGTGCAGCATGTGCTGTATTTCTAACTAAAAAACAGGTCTATATTCTGTATATGCTCTTTAGGTCTCCTAAACTAAATCCTGCAGCTCTTTGCCATGCACTCTAATATGTTACTGTACTTTGTAGGTGAATTCTCAGAAAAAAATAAATATTGTACTTGCAATTAATCAATTGTGCTGTGTTGTAATTAAATGACTATATCAAAGAGGAAGAAACTAAAACTGGATCCCTTAAAACAACTACTCAGTGGTATAATTACAGAATACCCTGTGAGCAAATTAGCTTCTGCCTATGTGATATCTGACAAACTAATAAACACCTTGCTGTGTAAATTGAGACCAGGTATATTTTCAGACTCTTAATCACTGAAGCTTAGCAAAGAGTGAAATGGCAAATCATTATTTGGGTGGTTTTTTTCCTCCTTTCTGAGTGAAACACTCATTCACTGCTAGTCAATTCTTCATATATCTTTGGAAAGTTTATTCCGTTTGTCTTTCTAACGTTGTCTATTCTTTCTTTCTGTCGTTATGATGTTTGTCATAGTAGGAAATATCTAGTTCATTTATTCACTGCTTTTTGGTGAGTAGAATTCATCAACAGAGAAACCAGCATTTGGGAATGGGAATGGTTGTGAACCTCCTGGCCCATATAATTTCCTTATCGTGCTGTTTAGAAAAGAAAAGAAAACAATTCTGTCAATGTATGAGAAATCTTGCTGACTAAAAATATGCACAAAGCCAAGAATGTTCAACAGGTAATCTCACAATCTTTTCTTAATATAATCTCAAAGAGCTTAATATATGTGAAACATTCTACTAGAAGAAAAAAAGTCAATAAAATGATGAAAAGTAATTATGCTAGGAAGTGTAGGCAAAAAGAGAAAATCAGAGTTCAACAGATCATTTTAATTTACTGTCACCAGAGACATAAAGTTAACAAATGAGAAGACACCATATTCATGTTGAAGTGTGCAGTAAATATGACAGAGCATCATAAGAAATGTTCTGATATGAGTCACTTAAAGCTTGTTCAAATTAATATACTACTTGTTGAAAATGTGTAGGAGCTGTTAAGTTTATTTTAAGGAAATATATTGACTTTAAGGAAGGAACAGTCACTGTGACAGACATTAAAACCCTCGAGTGAATTAAGGAACATTATACTGAGTGTATAGCAAATGAAGGCATGATATCTCTGGAAGGGTTTTACAGTGTGAGAAATCTTTAATGAGGCATTTGAACTGCATGGAAGAACAGCTCTCATAGCCTTTGGAACATGACTACAAAGAAGATATCGACCTGTAGATGTTATCCGATTGTATTCCAGATTAAAAGCCGACAAAATCTTCAGGAGGTAACTGAGAAGATTAACCTGTCAAGGAGGTACCCCATAATGAGATTATCCCAATGTGAGACTCTTCACAAAGGGGAGGGATCATTAAAAGGGAGAACCAGTGTTTAAAGGGATTTTCAGTGTGCTTGTTCGTGTGTGTGTGTGCACATGGGTGTGTGCCTACGGGCTTCAGTCTGACAGCAGGGCAGAAACACACTGAGAGAAAATACTGATCTGTGTTCCAGGACACACAGAGATGGAGCTCTGAGAGCCCTTCTCTTTCTAAGGCTCATTACAAAGCCCACTATTCACTCTCGCCATGACCCCAGGCTCCACCACTGCTGTATTAAGCAAAATACATTTTACAACCCCAGAGAGCATTTCTGAGAAATAATCAGCTCTGTGCTTCTGTGAGTAGCTGCAGGGGTTACAGGTCAGTAGACTACAATTACCCCTCAGAGTTGACTACACTTCCAGATTTGTAGGGACTAAATGGTACTTTTAATACATTCTTAAATATATCTATATAAGTATACCTACATCCATGCACGTATCAGTCCTTTTGTAGGGGTGACTGGTGAGCCTGTCCCATTGTCTTCTGAGCTACCAAAATATTTATGTTGTTTGCGGTTTGTCTTTACTGCACATGCAGATTTTGCTCTGATCTTGCAAGTTTCTGTGCAGGTGTTTATGGAGTATTAACTTTTAGAAATGTTCTGACTGCTATTGGAATGGCTTCCACCTTGTTCCAGGCAGGAACAACTACACCCAGACAGCTGCATTGTAATGGTTGCCATTAAAATGTTATCAATCACTAAATTCAGACTAAATGTTGCCTTCCACAGAATGGCCTAGCACCATATCTGTTTATTAATAAAGGCTGATGAACTGATTAGGCAAGTGCATTTTTCTGGTGTGTTGGGACATTTAGTCATCTTGGGCTCACCTCTTTCTAAGCATGAGTTTATGATGTAAATCCCTTGGCTTTCCTGAGGTCTGTGTGCTGTGGGAGCTGTTCAAATGTTTGTTGTTGAAACAGCACGAAGGAGCTAGAGGAAGTCTGTTTTAACAACCAGGGCATGTCAAGGAACTTCCATCAAGGATGAATCAGATCTCTTTGCTGATTTCTTGCACTCTAGTCAAGGAATGTAGTGCTGAGTTAACTTTGAAGCTGCAGTGATTACAACTCTGTATCTGCCCTCTTGTTCCCGACCATCATTTATACTCTCAAGGCCGAAGTCTATAATTCACACACTGAATGATCTTGTGCTGCCTGGGGAGTCCTGACTGCTCATAGATGGCAGTGCTTCCAAAGGCACTTCTGCAAAGCTGGACCTGGAGCAAATCCAGGAGACTTTATTAATTGATTCTCTCTTTTAGAAAGATTACTACCTATCTTTGTTCCAGTTTTCCCCTGTGAAAACTCTCTATTTCTGCTGGAAGAAGCTCAGAAGGCCAGACCTGATAGCACCAAAGAATAAAGATGCTCAAGCTTAGTTTTATGGCTGCAAAAAAGGCCTGTCAATCTCAAGAGCTACCTGAGATATTGGATGAGCTCATGAGATATCAGGCCCTTCGAGTGCAGATCTCTTCAGCAGCATGGGAAGGTCAACCTGCTGTGGCATCTTGACAAATGTGCAACGATGAAATTCCTCTCAAATTACCTTTAAAATACTCCATTTGAAAGTCTGCTCGGCTTCAGAGCACGGTTTGTGTCATGTCTTGTTTTCTTCCATTTAATTCATCACAGCACTTTTAACCCTCCCTTTCCCTTCCTCTCTGACAACCGTGGAAAGCAAAGCTTCCCCTAAATACTTGGCATCCCTATTCAGGGTTTTTTGGGTTTCTTTTCTCTAGGTGCAGCGCTGTCCTTCCCCTTTGCTGTGTGCAGCTGGGGTTCAGGGCTGCCCCACAGGGCCCCCCTGGGGCTGTGCAGCTGAGCCCAGCCAGCTCAGCCCCTCTCCCCCTGCGCTCCCTTGGGTGACGCCGCCGAGCGCGAGAGCAAATGGGCAGGCGGAGGTGAAGCAGATGATAGAAACTATGCAAATTTGAAAACCACACCACACAGAGGGTTAATCTGCAAAGTCAGTGTACCTGGTAAGTGGGGAAAGCTGTTCATTTTGATACCTTGGGAAGGCTGGCCTGGAGCAGAGGCTGGGCAGAGCTGGAGAATGAAGTAGATATTTATTAAAAGGCCTTTAAGGACACCTTGGGCAGGACAAGAGCCTGGCCAGGGCTACACCCAAGGTGGACCCAAAATGGGCACAAAATGGACAAACAGTCACGAGGTCTGACACTTTTATAAGTTTTGGTCCATTTGCATATTGGGGTTTAATTGTCCAATTAATGCTGCAGATTATGAAGCCCCATCCTTCTTGTTTTCTCCCTTCAGCCCACCCTTGTTTGTGCTTTTGGGCCTGAATGTTGTCCTTGTTGTCCTTGTTCTCCAGCAGGAGAAGGATTTGTTTTGTCTTCTGTGCAGAGAGCTGAGTGACACTGAATGTGAGCTCAGAACTGCACCCCTGGGCAGCACAGAGCCTGAAAAACATCAAAGCTCAAACTTTAGGCATCATTTGGCTCCAGAAAAGGCTGCTGAGTGACAAGGAATAAGTCACTGGCCGCGTTTTGGAAGGGTGGCTGAGGCAATGGGATCGGTCCCATCAAGGATGATTTAGGGACTACTTTTCATATGACATGTGTAAACTTGGCAGCAGGTGTGTTTTGAGAAGAGAATGAATTTATTAGCATCAGGGAAGAAGGGCAACAAATGTGATGGATCAAAGCCAACAAATTAAAAATAATTTGACAAAATTAATTAGGCTTATGTGCAAGTAAATGGGTGATACACTTTTTATAAGGGAAGTATAAGGTTATACAGCAGGGGACAGAAAATAATTATAAGGCTGTAATCTGAGGAGACATCGATCATAGTGGGGGCTTAAAGATGATTTTAGATGATAAATAGATATATAAGAGTAGAGAAAGCCCAGCAATAATTTCAAGAGCATATTGACTGAAACACGTGAAATGTAAAAGGTGAAAAGGAAAGTTGGTTGATGCTCATTTATTAGTATTGATTTGCATTATAGTAGCAACTTTGTTTCCCAGCCAAGCTCAGGATCCCATTCTGCTCGGCACTGGATCAACACAGAGTAAGAGGTATTTTATAATCTAAATAGACTGGAGACAAAAAAAATAGAAAAGAATTATAATCCCAAATGACAGGCAGAGAACTGAGGCAGAGAGATGGTAAAGCTTGAGCTGTTTGGAAAATGTGACCTTTTAATTAAAAATACAGCTGAAAATGAAAAATATTTAAATTTTGACACAATTCTCATGGGAAATTTTGAGCTGCAGCTAAAAACCTCAGTGTTTTGGGTAACAACAAAAAACAATGAAAATATTCCTGCGTGTTTTTTCCTTTTCTGCCCTCACAAGAAAAGCTTTTTCAAAGGAAGTGGAAGAATGAATCAATTAATATGCACATTAGTTCTCTGCAAGCCAAGCTTCCAATTTAAGGAAGCACTAATTTGAAAGGAAATTTTCAACCATTTTATATGGAGTGCTTTGATGTCTACCCACCAGGAGATGCACGGGGTACCTGAACACAATTCTCCTCCATGCCACTGTAACCACAAGAAAATCCTTCTTAGAGACAGGGAAGAAGCTGCTTAGGAATACTAAGGTGCTACAGGAGGTGGGGAGCTTTTATGGATTTTTCTCTGCCCTAGTTGCTACTTTCTAAAGCCCTGTGAACATTTAAGTTCACGGTGGCTTACTCCACGTTTAACAGTGTAAGAACTCATCCTCTACTCAGTGTGCCCTTAAAATGTCTGTGAGAGGAGTGAGGAGCTGTAAATTCATCCCTTGCTTTGCTGTGCACTGGTTTCTTGGGGTAGACAAGCCCAGAGAACATCACAGTTATTTTAGCATTATGGGGAAATAAGATAGACACCATTAACATTTTATGAACAGTTTTGGTCCTTGAAATAAATAGAAGATACTCAGCAGAGATTGAAGTGGTTAGGGCTGTAGCAACAACAACAAAAAAAATAAGGGTTCAAAGGTTCATGGGATGTAAGTCAAAAGGAAAGATTAGCTAGTCATAGGGGATTATCTGAGAAAAGAGGTAGATAAACTCCTGACAAAGGTGACAGATTCATGCCAATAAGTTATCTGTGCTGCTGAATAATTCAAGAGGAAGAGAGCAGGGATTGAAGCTGAGGGAAATGCTCATGCAAAAAGAGTTTCAGAACAGTGTTATATAAAAACTTTAGCTGCCCAAAGTCATCAGCAGAACTGAAAGTTTGAAAAGGATGCTACACAAAGGAAAAGGAGAGATCAAAATTTTTACTTAATTGATTTTATAAGGAACAATTTGAAACCAGCTGGGGATTTCCTCAAAAATCAACTTCAAATTTTCCTGTTTGTATGAGGAAAGGAACTCATAAGTCAGCACTGTGTGTTTCAGGCAGAACCCAGCCATTATTTCTTCTCTATTGTGTCTTAGGTATTAATTATTTCATGTTAATTATTTCATTGTATCCTAGTGCAGTGACCTTTTCCTTCTTGCAAGCTTTTCGTCAATGTGAAAACGCTGCAGGAAATATTTTGCTTCCCTTTTTCAGATACAGCATTCTATTCTGGAAAAAATATCCATCAAAAGGATATATTTTTTATGAGGGGATATATCAAAAAGCAAAATCAGTGAAAGTGTTGGCTGAATTATTCCTTTGCCTTTCCAAGATGTTTTAGTAACATCTATCAGTGTCTATCAAATGTTAATAATACTTCAGAGGAAACTTTACTTTGCAGCTCCCCTTCAATAAACTTTTGACTTTCAGTGGATAGCTTATAAGCCTGAGAAAGTCAGTGTGTGACAGGATTCTGTCTCTGGACACAGAGAAGTCCTCATGTTCAAGCATTTAGGCTATGACAAGAAAACTGTGCCAAGAATAAACTGATTTCTGCTTCTTCACTTACTCCCCTCCTGCAAATTTAAATTTCTGTTTTACAAAAAATACCTAGCAAAAATGATTTAAAATTTGAAGAACTAAAATGAGCTGGAACGTGCATTAGTTGAGGACCCTGTTTTTGATTGTAGATGTTAATATCTTCCAAGAACCATCAGAACAAGGCAGTGCCCCCTTCCATTCACAAGCACGGTTAGGATTCCCAAGGACATCAATATGCCACTTAAAAATGACAGGAAATACATTGAAGTCCACAAGTGGAGGGAACAAAACTCTCTTGGGAACAGTATCCAGTGCCTGCTTAAATATTTAAGTATCTAAAGATGCAAGCTGAGTCAAGAGGGGATTTTCAAAAGGCTTCTAACAGGAAAAAAAAAAAAAAGAAGATAAAAATGGCAGCAGAAGCAGCCACTGCCAGCAGGTGAGGAGCAGCAATCCCTGTTCCAACAGCCCAGCACTCAGGTGACACTGGAATGTGTCTTGGGACAGGCAGGAAGTGAGGGGCTGGTGCTTTGTGCTGGGACTTGCTGTGCTTTCTCCTCGAATATTGCCCCTTGTTACAGAGAACTAAATAATGCCCCTTCCCTCCCTGCACACATTCCCGACAGGAAGATGTGGGAAACACTGCAAATCATCTGCCTCAGAGCTCACTCTCAGCTTAACAAAGAAATAATACATATTTACACCCACATCCTCATCCCCCTGTGTATTTAGCAGAGGAGTGTGAGGGATAGCAGCACACATGGGACCAGGCAAAAAATGGGAACCAGAATATATTCCTCTGCTTGTGCCCATGGTTTTGGTGCAATGAATCATCCTGAAATGGCTCTCTGTAGTCAAAAGGATGTTTCATGGATCCCAGACAAGAAGGCAAGAGCTCACCAGAGGATGACACTATGGAATGAAAACAAAACACTGTCTCCTTGAAGAAATCTCCTGCTATCTGAACAAGCGTTTTCTGTCTGCTTTTCCTTGGAAAAGAGGGAACTGGCACAGGCCAAAGGATTTGGATGGCTCAAGCCCTTGGAGGATGTAATGATGTGCAAAGCTTCTTTCACACACACACATATCTATCAGCAGTACAGAGTGCACTAAGCCACAGCCAGTCTCTGGAATTCCTATTTCACATGGCAAACAACACAGCAAAATCTCTGCTGCCCCCAAAGATGGAAAAATCAGCAGGAAAGGCCAACCACAAGTGGGGCATTATGAGTTCCATAATGTGCTGCAGCCAATTTGTGAAACAGCTTGTTTATTTTTATCATCATACCATTAACCTGGCTGCAGCTGACAGGCACAACGAGGATTATTAGTTCTTTATTTTGATTTGGAAAGATGTTTGGCATTCAGTCAATAGCTTCCTATCCCATTCTCTGGATATTTCCAATTTCTATCCTCAATAAAGAATATGAATATGAATATACATATAGCAGAGGAGCAGAATGTTCACTCTTCATGAATAGAGAAAACTAATGCATGTTGTATTAGAGTCAAAGCCTGAGCTCCTGCTGGCTGCAGGTCATTGCAGCACCAGGTACATATATAATAAATCAAAAGGACAATAATTTATTCTTAGCCACAGAAGACAGCTCAAAATGGTTTCTTCACAGTTTTGAGGCATAGCTAAATGAAAAATCTGCAGCAAGATTGTCCCTTCGTATGCATCCTTCAACAAAACTGAATATAAAAAGAGCACCTGAAAAGACTGTTCCAAGCCAATGTAAGATCACGTGGTGCTGTCAGTGAAGGATTCATGGCACAGCACCAAACACAAGTCTCAGCTGACATGAACGGAGCAATGGAAATCTTTTGGGATCCATGTGCAGCACAAAAATGCATTAACGGTATCATTTAGACCCCTGAGATGTACAATGACCTTGTAATTACTGGCTTCACTCTCCAGTACCTTCTCATCAGGCCCTGGACTGCTGCTTAAATTCCCAAGCCTTCTCCTTTGGCTTTAACTCTGCAGAAAATCTTATTGTGCTCAACTACTCCAGATTTTTTAGAAAAAATAAACACAGCTGTACCCACAGCAAGTTGAACCTTTTTCTTCAATATTTCTCCTGCAATTCATTTCTAAGTGGTAACCAACCACACAATCATGTAAGGAAGCTCCTGGACTTTTCCACACTTTTCCTGTGCTCTTATAGAAACCTTTCAGTCTTTTCTGTTTCAGGGGATAGATTTACCCAAGCATGAGCTTGGTGCCTGGATGTTGTCTCTAATCACATCACATTCACAGCAGAAAACTGGGCTGGGTGCTTACAAAATTCAGCTCAGACATTGGGTGATGCCAGAAAGGAATAACTGAAGCTAAAGAATTTGGGAACTCTATTAAATCCTTTAAGGATATCTTCCTTGCTGATGTTCAGAAAGAAAATATTTCTGTAATTATTTCACCAGGATTTGTGATTGCAGCATTGTCTCCCAGAGAACCCCCAAAACAACATTCCCAGACCAGCCCCTTCCACCCAGAGGCTGCAGATTCATCTACAGGACACAGTCTTCAGCCCAAACAGGTCACAATGAAAGCAGAAAGATGATCCCATTTGAGTTGGACAGGTGCAAAATGCTTGGTTATTAAATACAAACCAAGTATGGTTTTGCTGGAGCTTGAGTTGACTTTTGAATATTTTGTTAAATGCTAGAATTTGCTTGACTAGGGATGGAAAATCACACAGTTGTTAGCTAAAACCAGATTTCCCCAAATCCTCTATGAACCATCTCTTTTTGCTGTTACCACTTCACGCAGTATGAAAATTGCAGACATATGGAGATGACTGGCTCTGTGAATTAAAATGATTTCTTACTGAATCCTTCTCATTTTTACAAATATGTATATCCTTATTTTCCTTTTTTTTTTTTTTTTGGTAAGTGGATCCTGTCTGTGGCAATTGGGGCAACAGTGAGATTATTGGGAGTCACCAGATGGTGCTATTGTACATTGTCTGTCTGGTTCAGTTCATCTGGCTATCAAGGGAATCTCCTCAAGAAATGCAAAGCATCAGGTGTGGTGCAGTCCCTACCAAAATCTCCAGCAAGCCTTGTCTCTTACCTGAACTCCCCTGATGATGAATTATGTTCATAGGTACAAAATTTAAGGGACTTTTTACTTTCTGTGGAAAAAAGAAGCAAAATATCCTTGAAACCAGGCCATCACCACATTCCTCAGGTGAGTAATGGTCAATGCTATGAGCTGGCCATTCATGCCACAGTTAGGAATTGCCTAAAAAAATTCAGAGTAAGAGAGAAGGCCTGCAGAGAATGTACCTGGAGACAAATGCTCCAGTTCTCTGGTGGAGAATAAAAATATTTTTGCCTGCTAGCCCAGGATGGAGATAAAGATGTGATGTTTGGATGTTTTATAATACTTGGATAGTTCTGTCAACTGAACCAGCTGCGTACATATTGTAAAAGGGCTGAAAAATGTATCAGCCTGAATGTGTTTTCATGCTGCTTGTTTCGTGGCAAAGAGGAAGGAACAAGACAACCTGTCGTCTCTAACGGCGTCTTACTTGCTGACTGAGGTTAATATATTTCTTGGTGTGGAAGAAATGGTTTGGGATAAATTCTCTGCAAACTGGGAGAGCAAGGAGCTAAGCTCGACTGAACTTACTGCTGCTAAAACCCGTGAAACCACATGAACTCAGGTCAAATCCTGCTCAGCAGTGGGTGTTGGGAGAGGCAGAGGCTCACCAGGCTCTTGTGTAACCACAGAACCGTAAAATAAGAGGTGTGCCAAGAAAGAAAATCTGGCATAAATATGTGACAGCATTGATTCCTTTAATCAATGCCCTCAGGATGTATTAGCACTCTGCCTCCTTGCTCCTCCGTGATTAATCAATAGAAAAGCAGTTTCCAGTTAGGGCAAGTGTCACCAGCAGGCACAGCCAGACCTCCAGGGCTTTTTCCTTGGTGTACAAATCCGTTTTGTCTGTTCTTGTTATGAGGTTTATGGTCTGCGAGGGTTTTGCATGAAGCAGCAGCAGCAGGCAATGCAAAGGCAGTTTGATTTGCTGCAGGATTGGAGGGTGCTGGGGAGGGATGGCAGCAGGAGGTGGTGATTTTGGGTACTGTCACATCAGCTCGCACGGAGCTGGCAGGTTACTCTGCCGCTCCACTGGAGAATTGATTCTCCAAACCCCAATATTTTAAATCTGTCCTATATTCCAGCAATATTAGGTCAGAACTGAAGGCTTTGGTTGAAGGATTACAATACTATACTTTGCCTCTCTTCTGTTTTTGCATCGTCATCCAAGTAATGACACCGTGCAAAGGAGTTCACAGTGAGACGGAGATTTTAGGGAGAAATATGCTTTATTTCCTTAACCAGGTGGAAAAAGAGATTATGAGAAGCCAGGATTCAGCTCTATTTTCTCTTCCATTTCAGCTGAAAGCTACAAAAAACCTGGATCAATTCCTATGTTAGCTGGCTGCATCCCTGTACAAAGACACCTACCTAAAGTTGCCTGAAAGTTACTGATCAACAGATCCCTCTCTATTCACCTTCTTTATTAAGTAGAAAATATTACTGGTGTTTTCTTTTTCTGTGCTAGTGATCCAATATCCTGTCATGGTAGACTAAGGCTCCTAATTTATGTGCTCACATCTTTTGAATAAAGCTGAAATGTTGTCTGCAGCTCTTCTTTGGAACTGTTTTTAAATGTTGAAACAGCATTCTGTCTGCATTACAATTCTGTTTTATTTTCTTCCTTAATTTGATTTGTGATTAATCCCATCTCTTCTCAGCTTTCCAGGCTTAAAAGCTGTTTCTAAGGAAGTTCTTCAACAACTAGTGTTTTCTACTTTCAGGCTGATGGCTCCCTGGCAATATTATAACTACAAGCTTTGAAATGATGTTAGGTAGATAGATAATGACATTTCCCAAAGAACATACAACCTGGCTGCTTCCTTCAGAGACCAGCTTTTATCACTTTCTAGTCTTACTTATTTAGTAAACTCCATTAAATTTCCATATAAGTAGATATCCTGAGGACCTTTTTCTGCTGAGTTTACTCGCTCCTTTTGCATCTGTTTTGACTGCTTTGACTTGGATCTAATCATAAGTAAATTTTATTTCTTCCTATTGCAGCTTGATTGTGTATGATTATCTCTTAAGACTCTTGGCATGTTTAATAACATTTGATTGCTATTACTTTATATCTCTGGCTTTCAGGGTTCAATAGACTGAAAGAGTTAATTGTTAATAATTATTATTAATAATTGCATCCACGGAACCAGCTTTATTCTCTCAGGTGCACCCCCTACTCACTGGTTAACAAATTCATCTGCACCCTTCATTTTGTTGTATCTTACTTAAATACTTAAATTTTTGGTTTCAAACTGAGGGCAATCAGGGAAGCGCTGATTCCAGTAGCTGAGTCAGCATTCCCAAAATCTCCCTTCCTAAAATAAAGCAGTATTTTAGTTTGTGCATTCTGGTCTGAAGTTTTATTTTAATCCCTCTTTACTTAGCAGGAAGAATTACAGAAAAAAAAGATGAAAACGCTTAAAAAAACCAAATTTTCCTTTGCCACAGACCAAAAAAGTTCACATCTCTCTGAGTGGCAGGCACAGACCCAATGCCTTGAGCTGATGTTTCATTATGGAATGTCCTTGGAGCACCCTGGATGTGCTGGGCTCCAGGGAAGGGTGGCACAAATGAGACAAACAGCTCACTCCCATTGCTCCCAGAGCAGCTGGACCTCAGGAATGCTGTTCCCACATGCCACCCACCCAGGTCATTCCAGGCTCTGCACTTGAGACACTTTCACCAGAGCTTTCTAAGAGCTCTTGTTGCCTTGGTGCTATTGAATCTCTTTGAAATCTGCTGGAAAGTGGGAAACTGGCACCTCTCAGCATCTTGTTATTTTTGCTGCATCCCCAAACTGTGATGCACAGATTTCCTTAGAGCTGCAGCTGGCCAGTGTTGCTGCACAGGCTGTGGTACATGGGCTTTAGGAGCTCACTTTGGCCATTTTTTGGAAACAGACATCGATCGTTGAGAGGAATCTCTGAGACAACACATTTGTCTTCCCCAGGTTGAAACAGCTCTTTGAAGAAAATATTTCTTTTATTCTCCAAATGAGGACAAAAATAGCTACTTAGAAAATATCTCTATTTCTACAGAATACCTCTAGTACTGCAGAATAATTCTTGTTTATTTGGATTTTCCTTTTCCTTGCTAAGCTCTGTTCAGCGTCCAACACAAGAACAGCTGTACTGGCTCCATCCATCTCACCTGCCTCGCCTGAGCTCACAGCATCCTGACAGGAACACAGCTTCCCCTTGGCACGGCACAGTCCCTGCCCTGCAGCTGCACAGACCCTCTGCTTTCCCCCTGAGCATCGGCTGCACTGAGGGGAGGGACACTTGTCCTGATCAAAAAGAAGGAAAAGGGTAAAACCATGGCCACGAGCAGAGTGAGATGGCTCAGCCTACACGCCTCCTGCTCTTCCATGGGGAGGGACTGCTGCCTGCACGTGCTGCTGATCCCTGAGATGCCAGCCTTTGCCACCATCCCTGCTACCACAGGTACCACTACACCGACAGCCCCCCAGCTCCCTTCCTTCTGCTCTGCCCCTTTGCCTTCTCAGGAATTCTTTTGTCATCTTTTAGGAATGCATTTACCCTGGTGTCTGAGAGACCCACAGCAACAGTGGCCATAAACAGATGCCTGAGGAGGAGCAGGAACAAGCCATTCTCATGATCTTTCCCCTGAGTGCTTTTCCAGCTTCCAACTATTTGCAGCTCAGGGGATTTCCTGATCTGATGTTGTTAACAGTAGTGTGAGGGAAAAAAGGTATTGTGGAGCTGACTGTGGCTTCTTTGATCTACTGGCTTGTCAGTGCTGGGTTCAGCTTAAAGCTGAACATGCCCAAAGCTGCTCTAATAAATGTCAGTGGATTGCAGCTCCCAGGAGACCAAAAATCTGCTGCATGGCAGGCACGAGACTATGCAGCCCTAGCTTTTAACCAAGAATGGCCAGTAGGATTTCTTAGATTTACCAAAGTCCTATTTTGACTTAAAATAGGAAAAAAAATTTGGGAATTTACTACGTGGATGTGGGCCATTCTCACAGCATTCTATCCCTCCTTCATTCCTGATTAAAAGAAAACAAATTTCCTGACAAGGGGCCTCAGAATGAGTGTTAAATGATGCCTCAGAACCCCAGAGTGACCCACTGCAAGCTGTTTGCTTCTTCTCTGAGAGGCCCAGTCAGCAAAAAGGTGGTAATTTTATGGTCACAACCTGACCAAGGCAAGGTAATACAAGAATATTTTGTTCTAATGTTACAAGATCCAGTTCCATCAATTCAAAAGGAGCTGTTTGTTTCACGTTGAGGCTAAGCCTAGTAAAACATCCTGGATTGCCTCTTTCTTGGAGTACTGCACACATTAAAAGCTAAACCCAAGAGAGAGATTACAGATGAGCATGAGGCAAGGTAACCTTCTAGCATCCCAAGGGAGACAGCAAAAGGAACAGGTTTTTTCCTCATATTTACAAAGGCTTAATGAATTTTACATAAGCAAGATACAAAATTGAAGACAAACAATGAAATACAAAGAGATTTCAAGATACAAGATGAACCCAGAATTCATGCATAATATACTGTATTTCAAAGGCATGTAAAGAAGCAGTGTAAGAATCAGATGTTTTTGGTGTATACAGAGGGGTTTGTTAGAGAAAGATTCCTCCTTAATGAGCCAAAACTTGAAGATGCATCAAGCGCAATGCACCTTTTGGATGCAGGAGGGCAGAAAGGATCCCCTGATGCAGGTTGAGTGCTACGTTTTATCCAATCTGATTATCGTGATTAAAATTCCAGGTTATTTTTGGACCTCAAAAAACCAAACAAAACAGCTTTCTGGTTATTAAAATAATATTCAATTTTCAAATGTTAATTTTTCCACCCCTGCATCACAAGGACTTTTTTTTCTTAAGTCGTGTCTAGATCTGCAGAGACAAATTTCCTCTAAGGCTACATAGTATCAGAGAGCTTTGTCATAAATGGTTTGATAGGTATAGAAAATTCCGTGAGAAAAGGACATCCAGAAAATTTGCCAATGCAATTCCTACTTTTCAAGACCGAGAAAATTTACCATTGAAGAGAATATCATTGTTTTGAGTTGGCAAATCTACCAATGATAAGGAGATGTATCCTAAAATCAATTTTTGAAGCCAAAGATGTAAGACTAATCACTTTATTTCCATGCTTAACAGGTGCTGATACCAGAGGGAAAATACTAAATAGCGTATGACACCCTTGAGAAACATGTAAGATATTTATCTGCCTAAAAGCCATGACTGTTGCATAGAGAAAAGGTTGTGAATGTAAATGGGGAAGAAGGAGTTTAAGGATGGAGGGTGAAATCTTGATGCTGCTGCAATCGATGGCAATTTGAGTTCAGTGGGACAAGGATGTCCCTGATCTCACCCTTAGCCTGGCCCTGTTACAGAGCTGGGGCTGCTCAGCCTTTGGTTTTCTCCCAAATTTGTCCTAAACTGGGACACACAATCAGGCTGTAAAATCAGGGAATCACAGAATGGTGATCCACAACCTGGACCAGGTTGCTCAGATGTGCATTTTCATTTTCTGAGGGAGATTTTGCTCAGGTCTCTTTTCCTACAGCCGTGTCCTCCTGCTGGGGCCGCCCTCTGGTACCCGATGTAGTTTCTAACCCAAGGCCATGCAGTCCTTGCCTTGCCCAGGGCAAATAACATCACGATTCTGGTGGAGGGGCTTTGCAAACATATTTTTATGATAATGGCATGTGAAGTACAGAGCTGCACTGGCCAGGACAAAAAAAAAGCAGCTGAAAATGACATGAAAGGGAGCAGTGCCCCACTCTCTTAACACCTCCAATGCAAGCAGCTATGCCCAAAGTCAGGAGGTTTAACAGCTCTGGGCTGATGTGTCAGCTCAAGTCTTGTGCACAGAGATATTCAAAGACTGACACGTTCTCCCTCTCTCTCTCAACTATTTTATTCCCCCTAAAATATACTTATGTATCTCCTGTTCCTCTGTGAAAAGATGAAAGATTAAGCTGGCTTGTGGCTGGGTAAGAATGGTGAAATGTTCTACCCATAAGTAAGCTGTATATTCATGGTAGAATATTTTAAATGACCCTCATATCATAAGAAGGGATTTTTAAAACAAATCCATAACTGTGAGATTTAAGAGCATATCTCTCACATTTGAATTTCCTAGCTGGGACTTGGTTGGGCTTTAGAAACTGTCACACAATAAAGCCATTAAAATTCTATGGTTAATTTATTCCTGAAGTATTAACTTTCCCATTACTCATGATGAATATCTTGAGTTTGGATATGTCTTAAGAAGAACTTCTGACAGTGATAACTTGCTTTTTCTCCCATTTCCTGTGGAAATGTTATTTTTTTTTAATGTATAAAAGAGTAACTTTTCTAATAAACTTGCTCAGTGAATTTTAAATAATGACTTTGAGTTAGTATGGTTGCTACCAAAATGGGGAACGATAAGGTCTTTTGTGCATTTGTTTGGTTAATTATTCTGATTTGTATTTCTGGGCAGAATTCAATATTACCAAGCCTTGGAAAATACAGATCCCATTGCCAAAACAAATTTTCTCACTCCTATATCCATTCATGTCCTAGACAATAGGTGAGGTCAGAAGGGAAACAAGGAGTCATTCCCGTAATAATGGCAAACAACTAATGAGCTGCCATGCATCATATTCTCCTTGCACGAAGCTGTAATTGCTTCCAGAACACCTGTATTCAGGCCAGATACAATCCTGTGTAGGAGGGAGGGCAAAGGACCAGTGGTGTTAAAACAAGGAGGGAGAGGCACAGATAGCCTTTCTGTGGGGAATGGGAACAGATAGGCCAGCCAAGGAAGAGATGTTGGATTAAGCTGTGGTTCAGTTTGGGTTTTGCACAATAATAGAGGAAGGTCCCGGGTCCCCCAGGAAGGCCACAGGTTCTTTCAATACACAAAAGGTCCAGTGCCTGAGGCATCTAGCAATTTATAGCTCTGGGTTTGACCACCTTTGTGATCTTAATCAGGTTCCTTTGTGTCGTGTGTCTCAGTTTTCCTTCTGGAACACTCCAAGAATATTTTTCTATACCCCTTGCTTTGGGGAGGACACCTATGCTGATGGCCTGTGAGATCACAGAATCACAGAATTAACTAGGTTGGAAAGGATCTTTGAGATCATCAAGTCCAACCTATGACCTAAAATCACCTTGTCAACTAAACAGTGGCACTAAGTGCCACATTCGGTCTTTTTTAAAACACTTCCAGGGACCTGGGCGGCCCATTCCAATGCCTTTAGATTACTGAAAAGGGGGCAAATAAAGAACTCATCAGCATGCCCATGGGTAGGGGTGTAGGACTACAAGTGGCTGAATGACTGCAGACTGTCACTAAACCATGGTACCTGGGAGTTTTGTGGCTGGGGGAAGCTCACAGGACAAGCTCAATTGCTGTGATTCAGCTGAAAGGCACGGGTTCATAACAGAGATGGGATAATACCTGCGCTGTTCCAGGAAACTCTTAGATGCTGGAGGTCAGCTGAGGAGAAAGAGCTTCTTCCACAAAAGGGGCCCAGAGGGAGAAAGGAAATTAAACCAAACCTTTTTCCATAAAGAAGATGTCATGGAGAACCCAACCCACCACATACCTAAGGCTCATCTCACTCTTCCCCATCTTGGTTCAGATGAAGGTTAAATTAAGGAACAGTTTGCTTCTGGTTCAGGTAAGGATTAGAAATTTAGCTGTACAGTACTGCAAATTGTTACTCTAGAATGATTTACGATAGCTCAGTTTTAGAAGTTGAAGATAAATGTTGCTTATGTTTAAAGGGCTCAGGGATCCAAAAACATGCAAACTCCAAACAGTAATAGGTTTTATTCCTTTAAGAACTGAAAAACTGGATCCTGTGTTCACAAGAGCAGGGATTTCTTTGATGATGATGATTATTATTATTTGTACAGAAAAGGGTGTGATGGTCTCTTAAGGATTTTTCTAAAATGTTAAATTCCTGCTTGACTAACCATTTTTAGTCCTGTTCTGACAATAGAACACACCCTATTTCTTTCCACTGAAGTATCAGTTTGTTCTGGTTGCCTGTGACTTGCCTGTTAGCAAGTATGCAAACAAAACCCTTTTACTATCTGAGAGCTTGGGCTGGGATGTAGGGAAACAGTAGACAAAGCATTCGGAAGTCCCACAAGTTTTAGAGAAAGCTGAAGTAATGCCAAACTTTCTGTTGCCAGTAAGTCCTTTGTGTAAGAAAGACTTGTAGGAGTTTTGGGGTATTATAGAGGCCCTGGGTTGGGTGCATAATGAAAAGATGTGGGTTCAAATTCAAACTGCAACTCCCATTTCTCTGGTGTTTTGTGAATCTTTCCCAAAGAAACCTCAGCTGCACTAAGACTGGAAATCCGTACCCAAACCTATTTTGATAGGACTGCCAAGCAGAAAACCAGAGTACCTGGAAATGCATTCCTCAAGTCTCACTAAATCAGCTCTGCTGCAGACTTCTGAATATCCTACAGAATAAACATTATTGCAGCCAGTGGCTTCACTTATTCCTGCTATAGAACCTTAGGCAGGAAGATGGGATTTCACTCCTCTATGGATCCCATCTCAATCCAGGTGCATTTACTACAACTTCTTGTCCTACTGTCACACCTTCACTTGTTGCTCAGGGCTAAAACCTTTTCCCAGGCTTAAAGAAAATGCAACATGGTGAAGCAGCCAGGAGTGTAGATTGCCAGTACTATGGCAGGGGAAATTAGTCCCTCTTTCTCACATCCAGGTTTCTCATGTGACCCACTTTAATGGGAAATTAAACTTCCCTTGCTCTGATAGATTCATAGCAGCTGATCTTCAGCTTTTACAAAATAGGGCAAATCTTCTGAAGGTCAAAAGGCATTTCTGGCAGCATGCAGTCACTCCCTCATCTGCTAATGGGTCTATCTCTGAAAACTCCTTGTGTGTTGCAGGCAATTACTACTGTTCACATTAGCCTCAGCTCACATCAGCCCCCGTGGCCAGAGAATGCCATGGAGAGGGACTGAGCTGACGTGTCAAGTTGCTCCACATTTTATAAGCGAAAAAGATGGCATTTTGTGTCTAAAGACTAGAGACCATATTACACCCATCAGTTAGCATGGTTTTGGAGCAGAAAAGGTCTTGGCAGGAGCTTTCTTTGTCACAAACCAAGACCCTCTCCGTCACTGCCTAAGTTTGCTACGCATTTTGCATTGGCAGCGAAGAGAAGCACAGCTCACCGTAAAAGGGGGGCTCTGGACCCTCTCATTAACTGTGCTTTAGACCTGAGGCTGTTATTTCTATTACTGTTGCTCCATGGCACCTCGGCTTTATTTCATTTACTCAGCAAAGCTGCCTCAAGCTTGGGTTTAGAGAGAAACCACTCTCCACCACCTGCAGTCTTGCCTCCTGTCCAGCTCCTCAGTAAAGTTTTGTAGGGTTTGAACCTCCTGACGTTACCTAAAGCTGAGACAGAGGCACCAACTATTAATTTCTAATTAATAGCCTACCAGCTCTTCATTAATACCTAATTAGCAGAGAAGACTCTGCTCCTAACCCCACAGCTGGACTGGGGGCCTACTTGCAAGGGGTCAACCCCTTCTCCTGGCCCCCATTGCAGCAGCCGCCCACCTCTCTGCTGGGGTCCCCAGCTAACCCCATAACCCCCAGCACCCAGGGCTGTGGTGTGCTGGAATTCTCCTCAGGTGGGCAGTACCCAAAGGCCATTTCCCAGTGTGGCCGGGCCCTGTGGGTGAGCGCTGCCGGTGGGCACAGCCACCCTCACGCGTGGGCGCCATTTTGTGCCAAGGCTTGGCAGCGGCCTGTGGAGAGTTAACCCCTCCAGGGTTGATTAGCCCTGTAGGAATGGTTAATTAGTCCTGTAGGAATGGTTGATTAGCCCTGAAGGAATTGTTATCACCCCTCCAGGAATCAATAGTTGCCCTTTTAGGGGATAAGTGAGAGCAGCAGTGAGTAGAGGCCAAAGCAGGAGTGACGGGCTGCAGCAGGAGGAAGAAGCTCTGTGGAACTGAGGGTAAAAGGTTGGTGAACTGGATTTTTAAAAATAATTTTCTCTTTAATTGTTGCTAGAGGCCATTTCTGGAGGTAAAGGGCTGTGATGTGTGGCTTCTTTTGGCTGGGAGAGCCCCATGGGGAGGCAGGTCCTGCCCTGTGCCAGGTTGGGTGCCCGGCTCCCCAGGATGGGGAGGGGTGCCATGGCTGCAGGGATGGCCGTGCTCCTGCAGGACCATTGGGAACACCTCAAATTCCTCGTTCCCCTCTCTGCCCCTGTGCTGGGATGGCCCCACAGCCATGATGTGCCTTGTACAGAAAATAACTGCTCATGTTGGCTCAAATCTCACGTTGCATTATCCTGCAGTGAATCATCTACCCCATGACTTGACTTCTATTTTTTTTTTTTAATGAGTCCCTTTCCTGTAAAACAGGATGCAGATATGACTTTGTTTCTTTCAGCCACCACCTACTTCTGGTTTGTCTGGTAACTCACTCAGATATTTGGCCCCTGTTAGTGAGGCTAAGACTGTCCAAATACCAGTGTCCCCATAAAAAGGCTGTGCACGCTGTGGAATGGCTGGTGCTATTTTCTGTGGGATATGCCCTACAAACCCCACCCACCCTGGCTTATAAATTCCTAGATGCTTGTCTTGAGGCTGGGAATTATACTTGGTGGCAAACTGGCTCCCTGAAAGAGAAATGGGAGGTGGTCAGTCATGTATTTCAAGTCATAAACAGCTCTAAGATTTTTCATTTTTTACCCAGCTAAGCTGGCTTTGTGCCTTAAAAAAACAAAAAAAACAAAAGGATGAAAAAGAGAGCAACCTACCTGCTTTTTTTTCTTTTTATGTCTAAGTAGTGAACCTTTTGTAGTTATGTAGAGTATTATTATTGCTACTGGTAGTTTCTGCTGGGTTTTGTTTGGATTCTATTCCAACTCGAGTATTAATTTAAACTCATGTGTAATGGAGGTACTGGAAGAGACTTATTGCTGCCTGTGAGGGTTTAGACTTGGAAGGACAGTGTTTTCCCTCAGTTTTGGTCCAGTGGGTATGTAAAGGAAGATGTAAGCTCTGAGCAGTAGACTAGCAGTGGTTGCATCAAACAACATCATTCACAGCTGGAAACTCCTGCTGATGCTGGGGAGCTCAAAGTGGTTGGCAGCTCCTTTATCCCTTCCTATCTGCCTACCTCGTTTCCCTCCCCAAGTTTCTTCTCATCTTCACCAGCACAGCAGCCACCCGTGGTGGGGCAGAGCAGAAAGTGATGGCAGCTGGTTCTGCTGGATGAGCAAGTGAGGGAAAAACCTCACTGATGAGAGCTGAGGAGACTTTTGATCCTTCTAAAAATGGGGGAAGGGTACTGCTAAGTAACCCTGGTGACTGCCAGGAGACAACTCAAAAAAGGACTGGAGTGTTGTGATACTGGGGAGTGGCAAGAGAGGTGGAGTTGGAAATGCACTCAGGGGAATTCATTCCTTATCTTTGGTCCATCTGCCTGTGTTGCTTGCTGGGCTGCAACATAACCAATCCAGAGAAAGTAGGTCCTTGAGACATCAGGTCCCTTCATCCAAACAGGAAAACTTTTTCTAATTGAAGGACATGCACCTTCGAAACTCTGTCCTAGATTCTAGCTTGTTGAATTAAAAGCCAATTCTGCCATTACCCCAGCAGTTAATAAAATCTATTGCCTTATGATGCATTTTTTCTGCAGGCTAGAATGGATGTCTTCATTGTGATTTGTGAGATTGAGGGGAAAACACAAAATATAACCTATATTTCTACTGCACTGAAAAATTTCACTGTATTCTCTTTCTAAGGCTTGGAAGTAACCAAAACTGCAGAGGTAATTTTTTTTTTTGAATTATTGAAATAAGTTTACCTTATTAACATTTTAATAAAGAGAATTTCTTTGCAGTGGTGCTCAGAGTTGCTCTTATTTCTCTCTGTGCAATTCCATTCTCTAAAAGGGAAAATACTATTGAGATCTGTAAAGCATGATGTTAGACTGAAACTAAACACAGAAATGCACCAAAGCAAAATGCTTTCTAAAGGTGCTGTGTTTGTAGAGGTGCTTGCCCAATATGTGTGATGCAAAATGGGGATGCTTTGTGAAGAAATCATCCTTGTAAAGCCATTGGTTCTGGTCATCAGACTCTATCCAATGCTTTAGTGATGATGCTGCTGATCTATTTGGGAAGTTGGCTGGCTCTCAAGGCAGAGTCTCTTCTCAAAGGCTGTTTCACAGCGAAAATATGCTCAGTGCAGCCGAGTGCATGAATGAAAAAGCCTCTGGTACCTTCTAGTCTGGCAAAATGCAGCACAAAACTCAACTTACTCTGTCTTTTCTGCTGTCCCAGGTAAGAAATGTGTGTTTGTTCCTTGCTTTCTTTAATCTTTCTGCTTTTGTGCGTTTGGATTTGAAAGCATTTGTAATTCAGCTCTGATTTCTGAGTAATTACACATTGCTTGAATTACCGTTTAAAGATGCAGGATCTCTGCTCTAAGCCAGTTGCTAGGAATGTAGGATCTCATAGTTCCCTGATTTACAATTACAACCAATTTGCCGTGTGATATATAGCATTTTTTTGTTTCCCTTCAGGAAGGGTGGTGGGGGGAATCTTTCAAGTGTCTCGGTTGCAGCTGCAGCGGCAATATTTTCTGTCATATCAAATGCTGCAACTTTGATTTGCCTCTTTCCTCTGTGGCTCGTGCTGGGTAGTAGGTTTATAGGCTGTTACAGGCAGCTCACGTTATTTAATGCCTTTTTTTTTTTTTTAATAAAAGAATTGGAGAGGGGAATATGGAGGAAAAATAAAATCAGACCTTGCAAAAGGCTCCCTTCCCCGTACTCTCCCGATAGATGTGTAATACTCCGTTAGTGACTTGCTATGTAGCCTTTCTCTTATTAAATGTAATAGATCCCCCTCTGCCAGAAAGCAGAGGAAAAAACACCCAGCCTTAAAAACACGGATCTGCTGAAGCCCCGCTGCTGCTGCCTGTCAAAGCACAGGGACTCGCTGGGCTTTCACTTCTCAGCACCTCCCGGTCACTTTCTTTTCCTCTTGCTGCTGTTTCAGGGCTCACTTTTGGGCAGCTCAGGGCAGGTTTGGAAATCCTTTGTTGTTGTCCAACTTAAGTGCATTCTCCCTCCTTTTGTCTTAGGAGCTCTGTAAACTTGCATTTAGTGGCAGTGGGCTGAGATCCTCTGCACTGAGCAGGGATGAAAGTTAATTCCTTTCTGACTTGCGATCGAGTGGTTTTGTTAACCCTTAGAGGGTTGGTGGGGTTTGTTGTCAAACAAGTGCTCGGGAAGCTGAGCTTGAACCCCGTGGTTGTGTAACTGCAATCTCCAGCAGGCATTCGTCTGCTGATCCCAAACAGGGCACTAAGGAGAAAAACGGTGAGGGATCACCCCTGGGAGAGCTTTATTGCTGAGAGCAGCTACACAGCGTGTGAGGAGCAGGCAGTAGGGTGATCCACGTGCTGTGGAGCAAGGTTAGGACGTTCAGGTCCTGGTTTCACCCGATCGGGAGTCAATGCAGGGGCGTGGGTGGCTGGAGCTGTGGGACAGAGGGAATCTCGGTGGCTGGGGATTGTGAGTGAGCAAGCACAAAGGCATTTGGGTGGGTTCGGGATGTCAATCCTGCTCCGGGCAGTGGAACAAATGAAAGTGCCTGCTTTGGACCATGGGTTTGGTGCCGAGCAGCATGTGCTGGTGGCACATGGAGAGCTCCTGGCAGGGCCACTCTGCCAGCCTGGGCTGGGGCTCCCTGGCAGCGTCCAAGGGCAGCCTCTGGCTCTGCCGGACTGGCTCAGGACAGTGGCCAAGCTGCTGCTCAGGGAGGGCTGAGCACTGTCCCGTGGGCTGGGGAAACCCAGAGGGCTCCTGGGGGCTGGAAGCTGTCACAAGTGGGCTGAGATCCAGCCTGGACTGGCAGTGGGAGGCAATGTTCTGGGAGCAGAGGGGCTGGGGGAGAGGGCACAGGCAGTGGAAAGACAACCTGTGGATGTACTGAACTGGTGCTCTCTCATCTTGGCTTTGAGATCTCCCATCTGCTTTGCTTGGCTTTCTCTCTGTTTTCAGTCTTTTTATTTATTTATTTATTTAAAAAAAATTATTTATTTTGGTACAGCTTCTCTAACACACCGCTGAATCAATCAATCTATCAGCTGGAGTTAGGATTGTCTTTAGTGGTCGCTTGTAGGAAAGCAGCATGTATGTGATACAAGGGGATGGACTTCTAGGGCCTATTAAACATAGCTGGCATTTTTTTAACATTAATGACTACTTAAAATCTGACAAGGTGCAGACATCTGATTCTGAAAGCACCTGTGCACTTCATTGATAACTTTCTGTGATACTTCGGAGTTTCTTCCAAGGCTGGGCTGAAATGAGTTCTGCTGCACTACAGGACTGAGCTTGTGGTGCTTTAACCTTGCTTCCAACTTAAATGCTGAAATTGCACTCCACTTTCTTTATCAGCTTGTACAGCTCTATCTGGCCATGTCTCTCTCCACCATGTGAGCTAATGGATCTCCAAGTTTACCTTCTAGATTGTGTCTAAGAGTTAATGAAATGGGGAATGAATCAGACTGTAATATGAAAGTGTATGTAATTCTGTCTTCAGGTCTAGGTTGTTGAGTATTGGCAGGTTAAAGTATGAATTGGAGTGGGTGCCATGTTAGGGAAAAAAATGGGATTTACTGAAAGGCTGTTTGGCTTTTCTCCTTGACACCCCACATGCACAGCTTTCATGTGACAGAAAAAGTAAACAGAAGAATGTGAGAAACAACATATTAAACAAATGCAGCCATCTGCTTGTGTAGTGGTTGTAACACATTTGGGGATCTTTTTCTGTAAGTTTTCTTTTTTTCTCCCTTAGGAGTAGCAAGAATGTCTCGTATAATGCAATGCTAGTGGAACCAGAAAGGACCAAGTTTGATAGAATTCTTTCTAAGCAGGAGCAATCTAGTCATCTTTCTGTGGAAACAGAAGATAGTGATAACTTAGTTTCAAAGTAATGATAGCAAAGTTTACAGTGTAGAGAAAAAGGTTTGAGGAAATTCTTTTATGCCAATAGGAACATGAAATGTGAAAGGTTTATTTTTAATGAAAAGACTTTTTAAAATTAGTAACTTGGGTTTTGTGTTTTCTTGGTCTGCCTCTAATTCAACTGCATTTTTAAAGCACAAAAAATTTGCCTTTTGAAGCATTAAAAGGATGAAGATGGAGAATCACTTTTTCATATCAGAGCAACCCATTAAGTATGTATGCAAAATCTGTGGTAAACAGGTGGGCAATAAATTAATTTTTCCATTTGCAAAGATTTAGTCTACACTACTACCAACTGTTCTGTTTTCACCAAGAGGAAAACTGAGCATTAGCTGGAATAACTGAGAAAGATGTATCAAGTAATCTTTTAATTCAGACTCACATTTAAAACTCCAAAGCATAACTATAATATACAGCTTTATTGATCTGAAGCTGACAATAAAAACTAAATGTTCTCTGGTAACTTATGCAGTTCACTATACAGGGTACAGTAAGCAGTAAATGCATGCTCTGATCTGATAGATTTAAAAATCTGCATTTTATATTTTCCCCAAAGGATATTTTCTAAAACCTATATACAAAATATTTGTTTTAAGACAAAAGTTGTTCACAGTCTTCCTTTTCCATGTAATGTGTTTCATGCAGAGAGAGGAGTCAAAATTTGTAAGTAAGGCTTACAAGGAGAAGAAAAAAAACCGCATATTTTTGATGATTTTAACAATAACTGCCATGTTTCACTGGGTTGCAGCTAATTAAATTGGAAGAATGTGTAGATTTTACAAGCTTGTCATTAGAGTGAATAGAGACAATTAGTCCTCAAACTCTTTCCCCTAATGCAGAGCTCACACTGCTGCATTCTTAAGCTTTTATTTGTTCAAATTTCTCCAGAAGAGGGCTCCATGCACAGCTTGAAAGGCAGCACCCAGGTATTGAAAGCAAAAGAAATTTAACAGCTGCAGGAAAAAAGACAAGTCTTGCTCACACAAGTGTGTTGATATAACATTACAGATTATGCTCAAATTCTGACTATGTATCTCCCTGTTCTTTCATGTCGATGTAGGTCTTCTTATTTGAGAGTTCTAGAGAAGGCCTGTGGTTCTTCTGCTATCTCAGAGTTGTAAAATGCTTTAAAAATGTTATAGGAACTCAGTTGTCAATTACTCTGTGTGATTATTTCTACTGACGAGCACTTTGTGAGCAGGCTGACACTTGCTCCCCGCAGTTTCAGGCAATTATTTTTGGCTACGCAGTCAAAAAAACATCTTCCAGTTGCATATCTCATTCACAAGATGGTGTCTCCCAAAACACAGAGCCATTCCAGCAGTTGTGCTGTCCTATTTCTCAAATATTACCTTGGAGGGCAGGTTGGCACTAGTGAATTAGGATGGTTTTGGCTACAGCTCTAACCTCTAAAAATATCCTTACATAGAACCTGACCACAGTCCTTACTGCTAAGCATGGAGGGTTTGTTGTAGCGGACAAATGAAAACATGAGAATGATTCTGCACTTATGATAATTAAACCCCACTTTGTGTACCCCCTGAAACTCAATCCTTCAATCGAAGATGTAGCTTAAGTGATATGTTGGGACCTGCTTTCTGTTTCTGAGGATCAAAACTTCAAAAAGGTTTTCTTAGCACATGTAATATTTGTGCTGTGATCCACTGGGAGTTTTTGACTTGGCTCTTAGTGACTTTTCAGCCAAGAAATTAGTATTCTTAAAAGCCATCTCGATAGACCAGTGCAATAAGGACTATGAGAACCATGTAGGTGGCAACAGTGGTGCACCTTCAAGGAGTTGTGAAGTTCTGCCTTCCTTTTCTTCCTGTTTGCTGCAAGATAAGCAGGCTCTTCCCATTCTATTAATATGTAAAAGCAAGCCAGATAACAGAGCTCTCAGTGTTCCACTCTTCCTGCATCACTGCTGGAGTTGCATCTCTAATCTTCAGCTGCTGGGTGCACCCGGCGTGCTGGGTGTCAGGATTTTGGCCTCAGGTTTCAGAGTTCCTCTGACAGCATAAACCTTTCTGGAGGGCGAGGGCTTCATTTGGGACTTTGAGTGCAAAGATCAGGTTAGCAGGTTTCTATTGTTTCATGGACAGTTACAGATGCAACAGATGCAAAAGTCACTGTTTTGATGTATATCACTGCTGTTCCAGCCAGCAGGGACAACTGTGTCCTGGGGGCATCAGGCTCAGCTTTGCCAGCTGGGAAAGGGAGGGGATTGTCCTGCTCTGCTCTTCACTGGGGTGGCCTCACCTCAAGTGCTGAGGGCAGTTTTGGTCACCACAATATAACAAAGATATTAAACTATTAGACTGGCCAAAGCAGGGCAATGAAGATGGTGAAGGGCCTTGAGGGGAAGCAGTGTGAGGAGTGTCTGAGGGCACTTGGCTTGTTAAGCCTGGAGGACACTGAGGGGAGACCTCATTGCAGGCACAACTTCCTTGTGAGGAGAAGAGGAGGAGCAGACAGTGATCTCTGCTCTGTGTGACCAGTGACAGGACCCCAGAATGGCCTGAAATTGTGTCATGGGAGGTTTAGGTTTGATACTAGGAAGTTTTTCACCCAGAGGGTAAAATAGGCTCCCCAGGGCAGTGGTTGCATCACTGAGCCTGACAGAGCTCAAGAAGAGTTTGTACAATCCTCTCAGGCACATGGGGTGACTCTGGAGGATGGTTCTGTGCAGGGTCAGGAGTTGGACTGGATGATCATTATGAGTCTCTTCCAATTCCGCATATTCTGAGATTCTAACTAGAGGTTCATCTGTGCAGGCAAAAAGACAAATCTACAATGGCCACTGGGGAGGAGAAACAGAATGAGAGGCATTTATCATCCTTAGGAGACTAAGTGGGCTATGGCATTTCCCAGTTAACTCTGGATGATATTAGTGGGTTCTTGATCATGGCCATATGGTTGCACTGTGCCCTGCCCTAATCACCAGATGGATGGGACCAGCCCAGATGGGAGGTTGTGTTTTTCTGTCACTTCACGTGTCCTGCAGCTAACACAATGTTAGTGTACACAAATTAGGAGGATATTAAATGCCAAAGAGGAGAGAAAAATAAGACTTGCTTTATTAGCCTCTGTTTCATTATTCAGAGGTCTTGGAAATTTGCCCACTACTGTTTTTAATTTTTTTTTTGTGTGTGTGATGTGGACTGTATTCTCTGTCAAATGGAAGAATCTAATTCTTTGAAAGCCTTACTGTTTCAAATGAAGGGAACTCATTCTGCTGCTATCTTATCCAACATTCTACTGTTTTGCACCATTAATTTTCTTGGCTAGAGGAAAAAAAAATAAGGATTTTAAGATTTGGTTCAATGGAGCTGGTTAAAACAGTTCTATGAACAGACTAAAATAAATATGAGGTATTAAGAGTGGGGTGAATCTTTTCAGCACACAGCAGTTTTCAGTATCTCTAACCACTTGGAAAAGCTGATTAAGGTGTTTAAATAACTTCTGATATCTATGAATGTCCATGTATGGATGTCTAATTTGGTGTCTTTATGGCCCTTTTTCTTAGGGAACTGAACATCCAGCTTCAAGCTTTTGAAATGTCTCAAAATTGGACACCCATACACAGCTCCCTGAAATTAATAAGATTTTATTACCTAGGATTCCTTACACTCCATTTGATAAAGGTTCTGCTCCCAAAACTATCATTTAAATAAATTAAAAAACCTTAGCAAAGCCCTAATAATATCAATCTATTTCAGTCTAAATTATTTCATTCTCGCTGTGAACAACTAATGCTTAATTCCTTACTAGTAATGGCAATGTATATATTTCTAAAAGTTACTATTTAATTCTCAAGGACTTTGAAGCCTGGTATGTAATGAAGAGCAAATAATTCTTGTGTATATGAAGGCTGAGTTAACAGCACAGACAGCCAGTGGGTTTCTAAAAGTTTGTAGATGTTTTAGGATTTTGAGTAAACATGGCAGAAGGACCTTGCGGAACTTGTGTGTAGCAAGGACTCAGAATGCTGCAGCCCTCAGGTTCTGGGCCATTAAGATGTCACAGCACTGTTAATGTGGCTCTACGCAAAGAAATATTTATCCATACAACTGGGATTTAGGATTGGAGATGCTCACTTGCAGATGTGTGTATCTGTAAGCTCAGGTTACCTCAGCTGTTGCTGTTTGTGTGCTGAAGGCTCCTCTTTGTTACCCGTCTCCCTTTCCCTGGGCTGGGTGTGAGAGCTCCTTTCCTGCTCCAAGGCCAGGTTGACAAACTTGGCTGGACACACAGCTGAGGGAGTCCTGATTCTCTGTGTTGATGTCTGGCTGCCACATGGGCAGGAGCATAGCTGTGGCACATGTAGAAAGAGCATGGATAACTGCTTATATTGCTTCAAATCAATCCATAAAAGTGTTGACACACTGAGTTTTGTTCAAACTGCTATGGAGCAAAAAACCACAAACATGTTACAAAGCACTTATCATGCTGATAACTGGCTCATCTACTTTAGAGACAATCTCTTTCTTTTCATCCTCTTGGCATAACTTGGAATTGGGCTTCTGTGCATGTTGTCAGTAAAGAGTCCTGGAGTCAAATGCAGGCGATTTTGAACCCATAAGTGTAAAACAAAAGCTGGCAGTTGTCCATGGGGTCACTGTATAAAGGGAAATATCTCAGCTGCCTGAAATAGGAGTATGATCCACAGATTGTAGAGACAGCATACAAGGATAGAGGCAGGGGGGTATCACGTAAAGTTTCCTCTTTCTTAGCCTGGTACAGTGTTCTTGTGTCTAATTACATTTTCAGCAGTTGGTAACTGCTTGGGAGCAGAGAAAACCCCAGAAATTATGTCCCCAGGATCTTGCATTTTCCCATAGACAAACTTTCTTGCTTTGAGTTCCTTTACTGCCAAATAAGGTGTATTTATACACTTCTCTTGAGACAGCCCTGTGTTGTTCCTGAGGAACCACGTTTTATCAGACAACAAACAGCTATAACAAAATGTGAGAACTGAACATAGCACTGCTCTGGAGTTGACAAAGCAGGAAATCCAGAGCATCTGGTACTTTGCTCCCTGAGCGAAAGGAGACAGAATTAGGCATTAGAATTGGACGGGTATTTCCTTCCCCATTAAACCCATTGTTTCAGAGCTCTGTCAGAGGAAGCTGAGCAGCTCCAACTGCATTCTGCAGCAAGAAGGGATATCTCAGCTGTGGGTTTGAGTTGATCTGTACAGTTAAATAAGTGGCCAAATTAAAAGGTGTTCAGCTTGACCTTCTGTCAAGATAACTGCTCTTGCAAGTGCCAGGAATTCCTGGGTATTATCCAGGTGAAATGCAAAATGAAATACCTGTGGGTAAAGATACATGAGAATGATATTAAAATAGAATAACACAGAAAAATCCATTTTGATTTCTGGGCATGTGTATTTGCTTGCCACTTGAAGGTTGTATTTTGTGCCGGGCAAAGTGAATTGATTGTTTTCTAAAATGTTTGTTTTCATAATTCATGGTCAGATTGAACTAACTGGACACTGAACTCCATAAATTTTGATTTATGGATATTGATATTCCTGTCAATTTACTGATACACAGCTCTGACCTGAACACTGAACTAGTCAGGTGCATATTTGATCACCTTTCCTTAATAATGGATCATAAAATGGTTTGAGTTGGAGGGGACCTTAAAGATCATCTCATTCCAACCCTTCTGCCATGAGCAGGGACACCTTCCACTAGACCAGGTTGCTTCCAGCCCTGTCCAGCCTGGCTTTGAACACTCTCAATCCATTCTCTGGCTTAGACTTAGGCTTCTGGACCTGATTCTGTGTGGAACGTGGCAATATCTTTGCAAGAGTCATTATTAGATGGAACAAAGCTGTAGAGATGGTCAGGAAAGCCTGGAGCTCTTTTTTTCCCATTTCCTAATGGGAAGCACACCTTGTTGCACTTGCATTCCCTGCTTTTTGGGAACGGATAAGCCTCTGATATCTAGTTTAGATATAATTGTTTTCTTCTAATGTTTTTAAACTAGAATGCCTCATTTAAAAATAATAAACAAGAATGTAATCTTGAGTGTTAAATATCACCAATTGTTTCCCCTACTAGTTGATCTCTGCAGTTTAGTTATCAATGAAGAAATGTGGTACTTTATGTGGTAAGGGTATTGATTATTGTAATCTGGAAAAAGAGCACCTGATAACTTCATATACCTTGTGTTACCAGGAAGTAAGATAAGGATGCTGGGGATAAATCAGGAATTTTTGTCTCTTGTGGAAATTACTTGTGGTCTTGCACATCTCTCAACTTCAGTTTTGTTTGTTTGCAATAGCAAAGCACTGCTGCTCACACCAAGACAGGAGCAAGTCCCCAGTGGATGTGGATTAATCGCATTGCCCCTCCTTTTGTTATCTGGGTGAAGGATGGTTGGTGTCAGTGCCATGTGCATTCCTACTGTGCATGTACCGGGATGCTTACACGGCTTCTATTGCTGTGATACCTGAGCACCCTACCAATGGTAATGAATTTATCCTTGCTTCCCTAAAATAACTGCTCACTTACGACAGGAACATTATTCTGAAATGGGAGACAGCCTCCAACATCTGCCCGTTCCAATGACTTGAGGGCTGTTATCTTAGGTGAGTAATGATGTCAGCTGCTGTCACTTGGGCTGCTGGTGTTGATTCAGTGGTGACACTTGATTGTACTCCAGAAAGATTAATTCCGATTGGAGGGAGCTCAGAATAAATTCAGTTTTTAGGCCAATCAGAAGGTGTTTTTTTTCAGTAGTATTTTAATAATGCAGCTCAACTTTCAAGAATGTAATTAGTTATGATTTGCCAAGGAAATGCCTATCTCTATACAGTAGTTACTTGCACAGAGAGGAAACTAATAAAATATAATCATAGCTGCACAGAGTTCTTTCGGCATAAGGAAATGGAGAGTGCTTGCTCATAGCCGGTGTTTGTGATGGCTGCTGGCACAATGATCAGGTGGAACAGAGGAGGAGGATGAGGGTGGCAGTTCTATTTACACTCAAGGCATTTCAGACCACAGCAGTTTGGGGTAGAAAATGAGGACAGAAAATGCACAACCAACTCTGCTTGAGTAGGGCAGAGGTTCTGCATCTTTCCACAGCAACAGGAGGCACAATCTGTGGCAGAATATTTCTCCCACCATCTGCTCACTGACAGAAGTTCCTGTCTTCCTTCCTTTCCTCAGTTTGGAGGAGGCAGAGCTGCCAAAATCTTGGGCTGCTCTGGTAGGAGGTGAGCTGCTGGTCATGGCTGTTACCCCCCAGGTTTAGCTTCTGGAAGTGGGATATTGCTGACCAAAAGTGTCACTGTTTGGGAGATATACCCAAACATTTGAATTCCTGGGAGGACTAGGACACATGGATGCACCATTTGTTACATGTCCAAAACATGAGGCTCTGTGGATTTGTATGGACCATTGAAAGCCAAAGTCTGATTTTGTGGAACAGCTGCTTCTTCCTGTGTGTTTGTCTCTCTGAAATGAAGATTCAGTCTTGCACTTGCTTCCCAATAATAGAATTTTCAAAGCTTTTTCCTCTTTTGGGAGTCAAAGGCACACAAGCACAGAACCTGTTTCTTGCTGTGCATGGGAGCTAAACATGGATTATGGGGTGGGTGAAGGATTTTCTGTAAAACAAACTGACTTGCTTGTCTACAATAACTCATGTTGAACCTGAACAGAATTTTTTCTCAAACTTATTCTTGACTTCTGATTTCTGCATGCTGTGTGTTTGTGGAGTCTAGCTGGGATATGTAGGAATAAAAAGCCATCGTGCACAGCATGAATGGTTCTCTCTGCCTTACCTCCAGGCTGACTGGAAGCATCAGCATTCCTGTAATTTCCTTGTTCAAATTACTTTTTTCTCTTTTCTCTTCCATCTGTTTAAAATAATTCAGATAGTCTGAGTGCTTTTAGTTTTTGTACTCAAACTTTCCTCCAGAACTCCTAGTTGTTGGGAGAAAGGATGAATAATTTTTACTACTGTGGTTTAACTTAGATGGAATTCAACAGGCTCTGCTGGAAAGTCCATCCCTGTTCTTGGTGCTTATAGACGTTTTTCTTTTGGTGATAGAAGCAAAGAGGATGGAGGTTTTCTTGCCCTATTAAGAGAACCAGAGACACTTAAGGAGTTGCTTTCCTTTAACATTTCACATGGGCCATATTTTCACTGGGTAATCTGAAGATTCCCCAGACTTAGCGCAGCGTTACGTTCTAACCTTTGGCTAATGTGGTAGGGAACTCTAAGTGTTGTAATGACAGTACTTGTGCATCTGGCCTAGACCTTGTGCTTTTCCTGCTGTGTTCATATCCCCCTATTCCTTTCTCCCTCTGTCCTTTAGAGGAGTCTAGTTCTTTCTGCACATGTGGAAAAGAGAATTTCATTTATTGTCCCCAATAATGGTGTTAGGTTGGTGATCTCCTGGATTCAGAAGTGCTGGGGTAGTAATTTGTTAATAAACATGCTGAGATAGCTGCTGAATTTCTTCTCCTTTTCACTGGTTGACTGAGGAGTACAAGAAAGAAGTGCAAACTTTAAAGCATAAAAATGGAAGGGAAAGCAAAACCAAGGGAAAAAGAAAAACAAAATGGTATTCAATGTTCTGTCACTTTTTGCAGCTGTTAGGATTTGGAAAGCGGGCTTTTATATTTGTGATACAGTCAACAGATGTACACAGGAATGGAGCACAGCCTGATGTTGCCTGATTTCCACATCTTCATTTACAAATCTTCCCTGAGAGCTTAGGCTGACACTCAAATCCAGAGCTCTTGCTCATATCTACATCTGAAGTTGTTGGCATCAGGAAATGGTGATACTGTTTTATGCACATTTGTGTATATCAGCATGCTGGTTTATGAGAAACAGGAAATTTAATCCTTTGTGGAACTCTTTCTCCATTTCCAGCATTCATTAGCTGCCACAGAACTCTCCTCTCTTCTACATTTTATATTTTGGTGGGGCTTTATTACAATTTGTTCTATGTCTTGATGGACAACATTTATCCCTACTGCTTTGACGTTGTTGTATTCATTAAATCCATTCTACTGATTCTTTGGGAAACTTGTAATCACCCAGCGGAAATAAACATAGGACATCCCTTCCTCTAATTGACTAATTGGATAGGGAAGGAATGGGAGTGGAGAGAACAGAAGACAACTGGGTATAGATTGCGAGGCCAAAGCAGCCTTCATTGCAGGACAGCACTTTGCAATTTCTTTTGGACCTGTTTGCGTGTCACTTTACCTGTCTGAAGCTGGTTTGTGTATATCAGGAAGGTGACTTGTCACAGGTCCCCTGTGTGACACCAGCAGGATTTTAACTCCTAATGGGAGTGAGTACGTCGCAAAGAGAATGGAAGGGTAGGAAAGAGTCAGAGAATCTCAGAGGGGAAGTACAACTCTTATGGTTTTCTAGCAATAAATATGACGCAAGGCAGCTACCAGGAACAGCTGGGTGATGTCTTGCTGAAGAGGGGCAACTGTTAGCAAAGAGAAATGCTCCAAAGTTTTGTCAGATATGATGTGACTTCCCCTTTCCTGCCATGTTTGTTAATGTATAATTTCACAGATTTATCCCTTTTCTCTTATTTTTCTGACAGCTCTTAGAGGCTAGCTAAAGAGCAAGAGATTAAAAGGAAGAGAACCTGGCTTCAGGCACATTTACAAACTAGCTCTTAGTTTTCTGCAGGTCCTTCCGTGCTTCAAACAGAACCAATCCTCCCCTGACAACTGACAATTCATGTACAATGGATTTGCTTCTGACATTGTACTTCTGGGGTGTTTGTATGACTCGTGATTCATCTGGCAGTGCTTGAGTTTAAGCACTGATAAAGGCAACACAGCAGAGTGCAAATACATTTGACCTTTCAAAACATTGAATAGAAAACAAAAATAGAAAAATAGTTACTTTGCAGTTTTTCCTTGTACACGTGTAATGACTGCAAGCAGACCAGCATTCTGATTACTACCTGGGTAGCACTGAGGCCTCCAGGCCTGAGCTCCGCAGTTCTTGTTCCACTGTGTGTGAGCTAGCCTGGTATTGCTGTAGAGGCACAGCTCAACTTTGATTTCCCAGGTCAGGGATTGGCCTGACGTCTGCTGCATCCAAAAATCTTTACTCTTTGGTATGCTGTGCTTGTATAATTGGCTCTCTGGTCTTGACTGACTTGCCTGGTGGGCAGGTGTCTGTATTCCAAGTGTAAAGTTTCCCTGGAAGTGTCACTTTAAATCAGTAGCACTGACACAGAACTAAAGGCTCGGGCACCTGTGGGAAGTTCCTGCCAAAATCCTCAGCCAGCTGCAGCCATAGCTTGGATGCAGCCACCTCCTATCACTGCTGTGAGCTGTTTTAACAAGGGAGTAAATCCGTGGTGCTCTGTGGTGTCAGGACCGTGTTCAGTCAGGGCTGCAGAGCTCAGTCTCACTGGATCCCTCCTGGAAGGGCAGGGGATGGGAATAGAAGTGTGGTTGAGGCACCTCAGCTCTGTGGCACTGCCACTCCCCACAGCATCACTGCTCTGGGAAGGATGTGCAGTTCTGAATAACACTCCAAATATGATGGGAACTGCAGATCCTCCTTTCTTTTCCTCATAAAACTGTGGTTGATTTGTGAGCACGTTCCTTTGCTTTACAAGCAGAGGAGCTATGTACAGTCAATCTCTCCCAGCCCACAAGCCAGAGATGTACAGGGTGTGCAGAACTGTGTGCCAGGTTCTGGGTTAGGGGTAGGTTTTAAATGAGGTGCCCAGGTTAAACTCTCATCTTGAACCTCTTCAGGGAAGTGAGGGAAGACTATGCAGCAGCTGGGTAGGGCTCTGATCTGGTATTTCTACAGCTATTTTTGATATTTCTGAAGCTATTTTCCAATAACTGCAGTGGAATTTGGATGGGTTTTTCTTGTGTGAAGCTTCTTAGCTATAAATGATAGCCCATCTTTGATTTATTCATACTACCCTGCTGCCTATCACATGCTGGTCAAGTCTTGTGCAGCAGAGATAAAAATTTTTCCTTCATCCCACTTTCTTATTCCTTGTTTCATTGTGTAGCCACCTCCTGTGGCTGTGTTTACATGAATTTCACTAACAACAAATCTTGAGGAATTTGCTTAAGTAATAACCAATTTTTCTTTTAAAGTGCCCCTTTTCCATATTTGTGTGTGAATGGATAAACTATCTGATCAGCTTCCTTAGCACCTGTAATGAAAGCTCGCTCTGGTTTTGTTCAGTGCTACTGGCAAGGCTTCAGGCTGAAACAAGGCTGCTGGACTGGCAGGGCTGTAGAATTTGTGGACTTAAGGGTAGAAAAGGAAGGGGTAAACTGGTATTCTGTCTAATTTAGTAATGTAACTAGTCACTGGATCAGCAGCACTAGTGAATCGAAATTGAAATTTCTGTCTTTTCCAGACAAAGCTCTAACTGTTCCCTTCAAAGTTGTTCTCCTTTCTGCATAATTTTGGGACTACTCTTCTGGCCTTTTGGCCAAAGCATTGTATTTGTGTTAACAGCCCAGCTTTGGCTGGGAAAAAGCAGGGCAGCTGTGGCTTTGAGTGTCCTTAGTTTGAAGTGGGTTTTAAGCTTTGGTTTTCCCCTAGCCCAGAAAGCTCTGTGGACTTTGATATTGTTTCTGTGTTTTAGCTTCTCTTTTCAGACTGTGCTGCTTCACTAAGAATCTGAACTGTAAGGCAGTGCCTTTTCCCATCCCACCAACCATATGCATCGGGCTGACCTTTGGCTTGAATGCAAAGTTTGGTGTCACCCCTGTACCATTAGCAAATATCACATAAATCATAGTGACAAGGTTTCCAGGAGGCTGTGGCTGGGGGGAGGTTGGCACTGAGTGTCTGAATGACAGAAGTGATTTCTGATCTCTGTTAGCACTGAAGGGCAGGCACCAACAGGCTCAGGAGAACAGGGTTGTTTCTTGCTCCATCCCTTGCCCTGTTTCCATGTGGACGCCCTCCCTTGAGCTGTGCCTTGCCTTTGTTGTTCTTGGGTCAGAGTCCACCCCTGGCACCAAGGAGTGGCTGCTGGTCCTGGTGGGGATAACTTCACTTGGAGCTTCAGCACTTGGAGCCTCAATTCTCTCTTAACAGCCTCATCCTTGTTGAGCATCTTGATTTCAAGTGTCTGTTGAAGCACTGTAAACAGATTTCCTTCGGCTCTGCAGCACTACACGCTGTGTTGCAATACATTCTGTCTACTTTAGAGCTGTTAGTGATTCATTAGTTTGCTGTTCCAAAAACCAATTCCAAAGGGATCACTCATCTCCCTAGAGCAGTGAGGGTATTTTCAAGCTGGCTACACAGTGCTGTGGAGGTTTTTTTGAGACTTGCCTGGTTCAAATCATGTGGCAGTGACACTGCCAAAGGCTGCCAATTCAATGGAGGATTGCACACAGATTCCATGGGTGGGAACTTGCAATATTATTAGACACAGCTAATAATAGCTCCTCTTGACTCCTGAAATGTCAGAGTGGTCTTGTGGGTAACTGCACTTTGGAAAGCATTAACTTTATTTTGCCAGCAAGAGTAGTTCCTGACATGCTCAATGCTGCATTATGCTTGTAACATAGAAAAGTATATTGGAAATGAAGAATCTTAGTCTGTCTATCGATCTGTGTCAAGATCTGATGCTGCGGAAATGCAGCATCAGTCACACAACTGTGTCCTCTCTGAGCTTTTCCTGTCCAGAGATTCCTGAGATCTAATGAGCATGCCTCTGGAAGGGACTTGGAAGCATAATAGTGAGAAATCTCTGATGTACTATTAAAAAAAAGGTATTATAACATAAAGCAGTAACTCAGTTTTCTTTAAAGGGGTCAGTTGCTGCCTGACACACTGTCCTGTAGTCAGGTCTCCAGGGTTTCTGGAGTTTCTGAGTATATCTTTGCCCTAGAACTGGTTGTTCTGGCAGGGAAAAATAACTCTGCTTTTCACAGAACTTCCGAAGTTTTCAATTGTTTTATGAACCAAGAGAAAACAGAAAATAAAAAAAACCCTCTCCAAGTGCTCTGTGGAACTAAGTTAATGCTCTTTCTTACATTAGCCATTTATTTCTTTTTGCTGTCTAATGCACCCAGCAAGGTACCAGCAGTACGTCTCCAGCTGCAGCATTTACTGTACGATTTTTTATGGACTGCTGGAGATCAGACAGGGATTTTAATGCATTGGCTGCAGAGTGGCAGAAACTGATACATAAAAAACTATGAAGACTAAATTTTTAGTCAAAAGGTGCCAGCATTTAGAAGAGTGAGAAGTTAAGCAATGAGCTTGTTTAGATTATAACTGAAATCATAGCTCTGAGCAGGTGAGCTGAGTTTTGGATGTTGTGCACTTGTTGTCTCCTGAGATTTGGATTAACTGGGGCACCTGCCCCTTGAGACTAAGAGCTGCATGGGAATTGCATGAAGCCATGCAATGGAGGGTAATGCAAATATGGGGGCAGACAGATGGCCTGTGTTCCAAGTGACTCTTCTCAATTGCATTTTACAGCTGTTTATTACAGTTACAAACACCTGGATGTGTCTTTCAAGGCAGAATTGCGTCACTGGGGGCCATGATTTACATGACATAATGAAGGGACCTCACCTCCTGTATGCTACTATATCTCTGATGTCATTTTCCTGAATTCTCACAGAAGTTAGATGATAATTTCACTTAAGAGCAGAGGAAACTCAAGTAAAAATCAAAGAAGGAGCTTGTGAAAGTCTTATAGGAAGCCTTTATCAAGTAGACTTTGCTTGCAGTCGCAGCTCAGGATTCCCAAATCACCCATCAGTACACATTGACCCTGGTTCTGAGAACCCAGAGCAGCATGGCTTGTGGGGGATCTTGGAAAGAGTCTTGTAGTCAATCTGTTTATTTGAACTAATTACTTTAATTATAGTAATTAATTAGTATCTTAATGAGCAATCCATCTCTCTATTTCTGCAGTACTGCCAGAATTTAGTCCTCATCTTAAAGACATGTTGCAGGCTTCTTGTGCCAATGAAGATGTATTTTCAATGCACTTGGGGAATTGTGGTTAAAAGAACGACTTCACCTGAAGGGGAAGCTTGACTGTTGTCATTTTGTTCTTGTTCAATAATCTGAAATACATCATCAGCATCAATGTTTTACTTAAAGAAAAATGAGGTTAGAATCAATGGGTTTTTACTCTGTCATTTTCTTTGCTTGGCAACTTAAATTAACTTGCTTGTGAGCATTTAAAGCAAATTGTGTGCTTACAAATGTGAGAATAAAAGCAGAAAAGATTTATCTTGCAATAAGTTTTTATTCCTCTTGCATTTATTGTACCTCCTCCCCTCTACCCTCTAAATCATGATAATCAGGCACTGAAAAAACATATTTTATATGACGATCCATGCAAGTCCTGGCAGATGGATAACGGATTACTCTCAGCTGCTCTTTGCCATTGCTGGATAAACCCCGTCTTGCACAGACTCACAGAAGTCATCAGGCTGTCCTTCATTTCAAGTTCATCCTTTGTCATCCTGATGGGCTGAGGCACTTGAGGAATTAAGACATGAAATTGTTGGTATTCTTAGAGAAGCAATGTCAAACAACCTGCTGGAACATGTGACAATTGCTGGATCTGTGTTTCTGTCGTGCATTAAATTAGCTGAAAGAATTAGGTTCCCATTCTCTCTGTGCGCTGTCTGCAGTTTGCTGTGATCAAAGAAAGGAGTGGAGGTGGTCTACTAGGAATGCTTTTCTCCTTCTGCATGAAAGAACAAATTATTACAGTTTTCCTCTTCACTGGAATAATGCATTCATCTACCTACTTCAGAGCAGTCAACAGCTCTTTGTGAAATAGTGCAGGCACTGGATGCTCCTCAGATGGCTCCAAGTGCCACTCTTGTCACTCTTTCCCAGTGTTTGTGGTTTTACTCTGAGCTAGTCTGAGGAGGGAAGCTGTGAGACCTGCCCAAACTTCCCCAAGGTGGTGATTTCCTTTCTATGTGTAACATCTGTGCAGCCCAAAAGTAAGATGTGACAGTCCTTTGTGTCCCCAGTGAAGTGCTTGCTAGAAGTCCTACATAAAACAACTGACTGCTGCAAATGGATTTGTTCTTCTCTTTATAACACAATTCAAACTAGAGGTTAAACCTAATAGCTAAGAGTTAGTTGTTTGAACAATAATTGATCAGATTCCTCTATGTGAAACACTTGGTAAGAAAACAATGATAGCCAGTATGAGTGCTATGATTTAAATACAAAATTGCATTGTGGCATCCACATGTATATTAGTTCTATCCTAGCACTTTTTTCTCAGACTCATTTTAGGTGTAATGTAGCATTTGAGTGACAAGATCTTGAAAAGAAATGTTTGCTTTTAAAAGTTTTTCTTCATTTTGACCTTATACTTGAGAGCAATGATTGTGATGTAGTTTCTAAAGTCCGAGAGGTTTATCTGTCAAGTGTTAATAACAGATAAACATTTTGTTTGTCTTCTGCATTTAATATATTGTGGTATTAACAGGAGATAGAAATCAGATTTTCTTTCTCTGATGAGTCCTTAAATTCAATTAAGCTGGGATATGGTAAACAACACTATGATTTGAAAGAGGATAAACCTCCCTGAGCTATTAGGGAACTTGTATATGTCTGAATGTCCTTGCTATTATCATAACTTTAATCATTGTAAGCTGCAAGCCCATTCAAAGTATTATCTAAGCCTGACAACATCCTCAGTGTTAGTACAATGCATTAAAAAAAAGCCTTTTGTGCAATCTCTGTCTCAAGGACAAGCCACCTAATTAACAGACCAGCCTGAAACACACACTGTTGTGTTTGTCTTTATTAAGACATAATGAATTGTGGAGCTCAAAGTTGTTTTTTTCAATCAGAATGATCTGAGGGAAGCATTTCATGGCAGAGAGTGGAGAAATGTGAAGGCATTAAGTGCCACAGCACACCCATGTTGTGTGTATCCATATACACCTGAAAACACGTATGGATACATGCAGGATCATACACACAATGTAGAGCAGGCAAAACCCTGTGTTTTGTTGAGCTACAATGGCTTTTTAAAAATTCCTAAAGGTAATATTTGGTCTGTAACTCATTATTTTTGTAACTCATGTTCACGCCTTAAGATTAAAGTCCAGACTCTTGCTCTCAGGTTTTGAACCTGTGTGTGTTTTTGAACACACTCAAACTCACAGCAATGGTATGAAAGCAAGTGCTCAAATAAGCTGATTTGAAGAGCGAGGACTGAGTATCTTTACGCCTTCGAAGTAACCTGATCCAGCTGTGCACTAGACTCATGGGTTTACACTTGTTAAATTCTTACAATGGGAGCAGTGATAAAGCGGCAGCAGCTGCAGACCAGAAATGTGCATGGAGTAGTTTGAAGAACTGGTCTATGAGAAGTACAAATAAAACCTCACCAGGTTTGATAGCTTTTGAAATATCTGGTTGTTGTCTTCAAGAGCTTAATTCAGGACTATGTGGATCCTTCCTTCCTGTGTGGTTTTGGCAGGCTGGATCTGATAGTTTTTAACCACAAGTGCTTCCCTGCCTAAACATGCAACTTCACAGAAGCATTTCTTTGGACAAGCATAATTCATATGAATTATATCCACAAGGACTTGGACCTCTATCAACCAGACAGGAACTGTCACTTTGAGATTCTGGAAATGCTTGCTCACAAGAGAATACTGATGTGATATTTAAAAAGAGCTTAAAGCAAAGTCTCAAAATATGAGCAGACCTCAGAGATACATCAGGTATAACTATATGCAGGGCAACTTAGAGCAAACCACAAAATGGTGTTTTTATTTTCCCCTGTGGTGCGATGTTATAGCAGAGAATGGTGTGTAAAGCAGAAAATGGAATGTGTTTCCTTTTTTTTCCCCTCCTGCTTTTAAGTACAGTGACATGTCCTAATTTAGACCTAATTTTCATTCCTGTAACATTGCTTGTAATAACGTCTAAAGTCCTCAGAATTAATTTGACTGGAAAAATTCCAGGAGGACTTTCAATTTTTCTAATTAAAAACATTATAGATGTCTTAATTAGGCACTGTTATTAATGGTAATATTACTCAATTTAGAACTACACACTTAAGATGTGGTTACCTCTAGTGTGATTAGTCAGAGAAGCTCTGCTACGCAAGGATGCACACTAGAATTCTGAACAGTTAAATATTTAGAGCCAGATGCTCAGCTGTGTAAATTGTGTGGTGACTGTGGCCTCAGTGGAGCTGGACTAGTATACATTAACTGGGGATTTGTTATCTAAAGTTATAAACAATAATTTCTGGCTCATCTCCCTCACTATTTCTTTTTTTCTTTTCCTTTCTCATATTTAGCTTTTTCTCTCCATGGTAGAATAAGCTGAGGAGGTAACACATGCACATGTTCCTGCTCCAGGATAAGCTGTTTAACCACTAAAACTCAGCTAAAGCCACTCTACGTTTGTATTTCTCTTCCCCCCTGTTGTCCCAAGGGGGATTTCCCTGACTTAAGTGAACCTGCTCCTGATTTAGAACACAGTTCAAGGACCTTTTCCCTGCCTTCCATTCTAATGGGCTCCGTTACAGGCTTCAGGTTGTGGCAATTTGCTTTGCTTGGTGAGGACTTGCTGCTGCTACATGTGAGGGGAAAATTAGGTGGAATGTTTTATTTGCTTGCCTAGACACAGGCTTATACAAACTTTTAAAGTACTCTGTAGACCAGTTAATGTGTGTATTTTCCTGTTAGAAGATTGAAAGGGGCTATTTAGGTGTGCTATATTTGTGCCTGGCTTTGTTAGCACAGAAGAACCCGTGATAGTGTTCAGGTCTATAATTACTGTGGCTCCTGTTTGATATTACTCATGTTTATTGTGATTGTGGATGGGAAAGGTTGTTGGCTACATGGGCTATTGCTGCTCTGTGGCTTCAGTTGGAGAGCTTGTACAAAATCACACCTGTGCTTTGATTACCATCAGGTTATAAGACTTGGTTAAAAAAGCCACCCCCTATACCCCTTAGAATCACACAGCAAATGTTCCAATTTTTAAAGTTGATTTGCAATGTGATTATTTAACTGTAAATTAAATTGAATGTAAAACACCAAATCTTTGCATGTTCTGTTGCTCAGTGATTCCAGGGTTCATATTCCAAGTGTTTTCAATGTGTAAATCGTGACCTAGGCTGCTTAAGACCTCATTTGTGTGGCAGAAAAAGCTGCTCTTTGTGTGAACTGTATGAAACCCAGATTTGTGTCATCCTGCAGGTAGTTCAAGCACTAAATGAGCAGTCATCACACATTCAGGTTCAGGTGGACAGATGTGCATGGGGCTGTTAAAGGCATCTGGATATATGATTGGTATATGAGAGAGTACCGAAACCTCAAAATGCTACAGACATTTGCATCTGTTCACTGATGTATATAATGACGAGTTATTTGGGGTAGTGGGGTGTGAAGCTTAAGAGCAGCTTAATGATTTTTCCTTTAATAAATCATTTGACTACAGCAGTGTCATCTTTTATTAGCTTGCAATTTTGTAAAACTTAAGATTGAGCATAATGTTGCATATAATTCTAAAACATCTGGTAGCAATATCTAGTAGCAGCTGTTTAGTACCTGAAATATAAACAAAACATGATTTTATCCATAGCTGTTATAGTTAATTTTCCTGGAAGTACTAGTTTTGGAGTAGATGCACTATGCAATAGATCTGTTCAGGACAAAGAGTGAGTGAAAATTAAGATATTGTTCAAAACCTGAGCAAATAGAACAGGTCTCCATAAAATGTCGACTAGGAAAACAGCTGTGTTTCTAAAAAGCTTTTGTTTTCTATTGTAATGAAAGAAACTTTAGAAGAAATCCTAAAATGACTGATAGTCCTTAACTACACTGTGTCTTAGTAGTGAAGTGCATCCCATTAAAAGTTTATGATCTGTTATAACTGTGTTCATATTGGTTATTTTTTTTCCAATCCCCATTCTTCTGAGGAAAGTTACCCAATGCTTTGACTGTGGTGATATACATAGAACTCTATTACAGGTGCTTGAACACTAAAAGGAAAATTAAACAACCAACAACCCCTCAAACAAAGCAAAGTGAAAATGAGGTGGCAGTTCACTTGCTGCTTTTCCTGTCTCGTTCTATCTTGGCATTCTCAGGAAGTGTGGGGCTGCATTGTCACATGGAGCAGAGAGCAGACACAGCAGAGGTGCCTTTGGGCTGCTGCACTTTGAGCTGCTCCTGTGATACCTCCCCGGGGCCCCCTCTGCAGTGTCACATTTCAGAATTTCCCTCTCTGTCCCGGGGCATCCATCAGACGGATTTGCTCTTTGAGGGTGAGGAGATGGTGCAGCATCAGCTGCACCTGCTGAGACTCCCCTTGACCCTGGGAACTCAGCTTGTTTTCCTAACATGCAGTGGATGGACAATACCCATTTCAGGCACACCCAGTGATGGGAATGTGGTTTATGGCAGAACTGAATGTGCACAATCAAGCAGTATTTCCTGTGCTATGTCTCTATAAACTGTTCCTTTTAAATCTTGCCACTGTAAGAAGCAGAGAGGTTTGCCAAGTAATCTGACTTTAGTGTTGCTTGTAGCAGATTCTGGTCATTCTGCAGTCAGTGGTGGGATTTATAGAGAAGCAGAGTAAGAGCTCAGAATATTGCAGGGCATCAAAAGCCATACATGTGGCACTAGCATCTTTTCCTTCTCTTTTGATGGTCCTTTCTGGGTTCCTCTGGATATGAATTCTATTTAAGGCACCAATATTCTAGCAATCCTTTTACCTAGTCATGTGTAAACTACTTGTACAGAATAATATCACTTTAAGGGTGGAATAATGTCAATATTTGACATTTGAATAGATTTTTTCACTCTGTATGATGAGGATGCCTGAGGAGTGCAAATGGTTGACTGTGATGCTGGATGTCTGTTTTTCCGTTTTACTTCTTAGTTAGGACACAAGAGGACTCTTTAAGAATATGAGCCCGATGAAGTTTATTTCTATCTTGGGACATTGAGTTTCTTTTGGTGTTTGCTTATTTCCAGCAGTGATTAAAAGTCACCCATCCAGCATCTTGATCTATGCCTACCAGTGAGTCTGGACATCTGTGTTGCAGAACAAGTAGACTTTTGACTGTGTAGGCATGATTTTTGATTCATTCTGTGCATGTGTAACTAGAAAAATTCCCAATTTTCTGTTACAGTAAAATGACAATTTTACTGGATGATTCTGGTTCTTTAACTATAAGTTCATTTTAAAACCATTATGCAGTATGGATGTTCAATTGTAAATAATTTATAATCATAGCCTTGTGCCGGAGAATGTTAAATATTGGTAATTTTGTGTTATACCTCATTAAGAATGACATTTGGGCTCCCAGGGGACTGTTTGTAAATCTTCCTTGGCCTCAGTAATGTCAGGATTTCACCATAAGTGTTACCTAAAAAATAAAATTATGACATTTCACTTCTTACTAAATCCAATTAATCTTCATTAATTGCATAATAATTTTGAATGTAATCTTATTTGAAAAGCTTGGGGAAGTGCACCAAAAACTATGACCTAGATCCTGCAGTTTTTAGCTTGTCTGTGAAATAGAAGCAATTTTTTGTGCATACATAGGGTAACTGTAGTCATTTTTAAGTTACAGGATTTTGGTTGTTTGTGTGCACAGGATATTCCCTTGGAACCAGACCTGAGCTGGTGCTGTCTGGAACATGATGCTCTTTCAAGCAGCAAACACAACAAATTGTCACCAGGTTACAGCTGGAACAGGGGAGTTTTCATTCTGCATCAACAAATTGGTGTCTGAGAATTGTTTATGTTGGAAAGACCTCTAAGGTCAAGTCCAAACCTTTACCCAGCACAGCCATGTCCAGCCCTAGACCCTGTCCTTAAGTGCAACCCCTTTTTGCATGAACTGCTTTGCTGTGGTCTGTGGGACTGGTTGGTGCTCCTGGTCCTGATGTGGATGGGGGGGAGTCTTGGCCACTGATGCTCCTGGCCCTGTGATCTGTGGGCTCCTGAAAGCTTTCTCATTTTCTGTGAGTTTCCTCTGGTTTGGGACTCCCCTGTGCGCTTTCCTGAAATGCTCCATTACAGGTTGTGCTGGCACTGGGCCTGCTCACTGTGGCAAATGAGGTTCTTCTGAGAAAGAGCAAATTGTGGGTTTGTGTCATCTTTGGACAGAGAACAAAGCAGAGTGTGAGTGAACACTCTTGGCACTAGACAAGAAAATAAAAGGATCCAAACCCATTACCTTGTCATCGTCCTCTGTCACTTGAAAAGATGGATTGCCTGGATGAGAAGTAGTAGGGCAAAATTAAGTGTTCAGTATCTCAAACAGAAGGAACTTTGTCCTACATCCTCTTGAGGTGACAGAAACTGTTGCCATATGTGCTTACGACTGCCCTAGCAGTGGCCAACAATCGTGCTGGTTTTATTTTATTAAACTGCCTTCCGCTGCATGCAGAAGGCCTGTTAGAAATGGGCTCTACCCCGTATTAATCCCCAAATGTGCCAGGATTTTACTGGGAGCTAACCCACGAGCTTTGCATAGAACCAGCTGCCTCTAAGCATTTGCAGACCATGAGGACTTTTTATTGATCGTGTTTGTGTCCAATGGTCCCTGTGTCGGAAATAGAGATCATGGGCATCTCTGGGGTTGCTGGGTCCTGGAGCTGTGAATCTGAAAGTTAACGGGACTTTTTCAGTCCCTTGTAACCAATAAGACCATAAAAGGTAGCAGGTGCTTTGCCTTAGGTCATTTTATCTTAAACTGGTTAAGACAGCAAAGATTATTTGGTGTAGAGCACACATGCCAAGGGTAATCACATCCAGAACATCTTTATGGCTGCTTTTCTAATCTATTTTAACCAAAGTAAGCAAAACTGTCTCTTGTAAGATTTTAATTCACTTTGGGTGATCTTTGGTGAAGATATTGCAGTGCCTCTCTATTAGAAAGATATTTTGAGTCTTCAAAACTCAACTGGAGGAGACCCTGAAGGATGTGGTCTGACTTTGAAGTTTTGAAGTTTTGAGGAAGAGATTGGACTAATTGACCTCCAGAGTCCTCTTCCAACCTCAAGTATTCTGTGAGTCTGTGGTGATCTTGTTATTTGTAATGTCCTTCTTGCCAAACGTTCTCCTTTCTCCTTATGGACATATTTATGCTACAAACTGAATTGGCTTGTGGTCTTACTGTACCCTTTAAAAATGAGAAGAAAAAATCCGTACATTGCAAGGGAAATAACTCCCTGGCACAACCACAAACTGAAAGTAGGGGTTTCATACCTTGTAAACAGGTGGAAAATTTTCTTATATTGCGAGTATTTCTGCTTATGTCTTTCATTCCCTGTAATTCATTCTGGCTTTTTGATGGCAAAATGTATTGACTGCAACTTCAGTAATTTCCCAAGTGCTGTTGGTAGCTTGTGTCATTATGCAACTTACAGTTGATGGGCTTTGAATGTGGCTTTCTGTATCAACAAGGTAATACAGGCTTTCTGTTTTGCTGCATCTGTGCCCCACTAAGAGGGCTGCTGCTGTGGAGGGCATTCTACTTGATACTTGCCATGATATTTATTTTCTGAAAAAAAAAGTTCTTTCAGTGTGCAAGTGTAACAGAGAAGGAGACCTTTTTGATCTCACCATTAAAGCAATTCTAAACTTTATGAATTTGGCTGTAGCAAGGGAGTTGGGCTTGAATTGTGCCTGTGTTCTCGAGAGATTTAATGGCTTTGTTAAATGAATGTTTCAATGTCACTAAGTCAGATGTGGAGATATTCCAGCATTTGCTTGTTTTCTTGCATTACAGCAGAATCTGGACATTCTGTATCAGAGACCGCGTATGTTGCTTATCTTTTTAAAGCAGTTCTTGTATTTCTTATTTGGAGGAAGAAGCAAGATTTTCCTGGGTTATGGGCACTTTTATGGTCCTTTACAATATCTACTCCTATTTATTGAAATGACAGCTCTCTTCTACCTGTGTTGAGAACAGTGGTGCAAATTCTTTCTCCTATGCTGCCACTGACCCAGGAGGAGCCACCTGCAGCCATTTGCAAGACCATTTTATTATCCTCATTTAACTATTCTTTAAAATTCCTGTGTGTAGTAAGGAATCAGTAATTTCCCTCTGGAGTTATTGGCAAGCAACACTAATTGGGACTGTCTTCCACTCCTCTCTGAATTATTTGTCATCTCCTAGGCTGGATGCCTGAGGCATGAGATTTTTGCTTCTAATTTGTGCATGGACTGTCCCTGACCTGGGGAATCCTTCCACTGTGTGTAAATAACAAATAGTGATGTAAACCCCAGAGAACTTGTCAAGGCATTAGATCAATCTGAGCAAGCTTAGCATGAAACATTCAAGGTATTGACTCTGCACCTGAATCTCTTGAATGTGCTCGTGACACTTGTATGAATTCACAGGCAGATTTCCTAATAGTGTTTCCTGTTTTGCTCCCTTCTGACACTCACCAATTAGTGAATAAAAGGCAGCTTTGAGAGCGAGATTGGAGAAGGAAATGTATTCATCCCATCCAGATTTAAGAGCCTAAGTTAGATACCTAGGCTTTCCAATGGTAATTCAGCCTTTAGTAGGCAAATGAAAGCATCTAAATTAGGAATCTGCCTCTTTCTTCTGCCAGTATCATGAAGCTGTGTGCCTGATTTTGACAAGTTCTGTAACGTGAATAATCTAAGCTGTTGTCTCATTTATTTTTCAAGCTCCTGTGAGCATCAAATGGGAAGACTGGGCTGTAACAGACCTCTAAACTCCTTCACTGGGGACTTTGGAGTCTCCCCATCTGCATGCAAGTTGTGAAAGAGGAGGGATTAGGCTTTAGTGAAACACCCAAGAGGCTGGTTATGCTGCATGAGAATGTTAACAGAGCTCTCTACACTCTTTTGTTTCCCTTTTTGTGAGAACTGGGCGAATACCTCACTGGAAGGATTCAGTTAATGAATAGAAAAGAAGTAACAGTTTTGCTAATTGGTTTGCAGGCCTCTGAACTGTATGAGGAGAGACCAAGTGAGCATAATTTAACTTTCTTCTCCTTGCAATCATTACACAAATACCGTGTGCATTTTAATGATTTCACTAGGTAAACCTTTGCAATGTGGGCTTTTTTTTTTGACTCTGTATGACCTCTTATGGCACAGATAAAAAAGAAAAGATACTTTGAAATAACATTTTGAATCTGGTGCAAAAATGGGACCTGTGAGGGTGGGGTTTTTTCGCTATTTGCATGTTATACCATGGCACTTAGAGGGCATGACACTTTATTCTGTTTGATGACACAGGATGCATCTCTGGCTGATATACTGGAGGCCAGGTTGCTTTAGTCAGCCTTCACTAACTTACAACTTCAATGAATATGGGCCAAGTGAGACATGGGATGAATCACTCAAGTGGCAAAATTATGTCAAATCCCACAGCTTGTCTTCTACAAGCTGCCAGTTATCTATTAACAATTAGATCCAAATATCTTATTCAGAAGCAACAATATGCTTTGTGAGCAAGGAAAGTGAAGACAGCTGGTCTTTGCTCTTTGCTGGGGTGTTTTGCTTACAAATTAGAAGTCTGTGTCTTTTTAAGGATAATTCTACAGAAACTCCTATGAAATCTTTGAGTGTTCAGATGGTTCTTCCTTGGAATGAACTGCTGAAATCCACAAGTGAAATACAAGTTATGGGTGAACGTGCAGAGATTTGAATTTTTAGCAGCATATTATTTGTAATTCAGCTTGAGCCATCAGCTTCAGTGTTTTTTATCAATGCCATCAGCAGCAGCTCTATCTCTGAGTTACTGGATCTAAGCAGAAGGGAGTTAAAAAAAATGATCACCACCATCCATAGTGCAGTTATGCACCCAATACCCTTTCCTCAGTGAAAGAAGGAGCAACACTATGTTTTAGAACTTGCCTTATGAAAGAGTCTTGTTTTCTCAGAATATTCCTAATTTAGGCTAATTATATGTTGATATTTAAATGTTTCTCACCATACAAAATGCATGACTTTCCTATTAGTCCAAAAAGCTCCTTCCATCTTCACTCTCTCTTGGTCTATGTTCCTCTAGGGAGATGTCTGTTCTAGCAGCAGAAAGAGGACAAATCCTGGCACCTGGAAAATAGTGGGCTGAGCTAAAGCCACGGGACCCTTGGGGTGTGAGTCTGGCAGGTGCTGAGCTTTGGATGCAAACTCATATCAGAGGATGCATGCGAACAGGGAAAAGAAGGCATTTAAGGAACAGTGGAATGTATGATAATCCTCAGTTGGTTGTGCCAGGTGCTCTTGGGACAGCATTAAGAAGGTCTCAAGTTGATTCAATAGACCTTAGAAGGATTTGGTGATCTCCTTGTTTTCTCTTTGTTAATGGAGTTGGTTGTGATTTTTTGTTTGTTTGGGGGGTTTTTTGTTTGGTTTTTTGTGGTTTTTTTTTTTTTTTTTTTTCCCAAAATGAGAAAGGTTGGCTCTGTGACTGTTTTGGTGCAGTGGGAATGCAGCTTTTGCCCTTTTAGTGCAGCAGTTAAACAAACATCACAGGCTGCAATGCAGTTTGCTCTTGGAGAGGATGACGACCATGATAACAGAGTATTCAGGTGCACAATAATGGTGAGACACAGCCACACACAGAACTTGTAGCTAAGCCAACACTAAAACTGCCAGGTAAAGAGGTGGTTCTGGTCATCCATGCTTTTCCAGTCACTTCATACTTCTGAAAACAGCTAATTAGGCCATATGCTCATGATCTGCATAAAGAAATTAAAGTGGACTTCAGCTTTCAACAGTGATGATTCTGGTGCCTCTTCTACTTGTGTCAGCACATCCAGCTGCTGGATGAAAAATACCAGTGATTATACACCCTGTATACTGATTTATGGAGCCTTTGGAGTGTTCTGCAGTGCTGGCAGAGCTCTCTGTCACAGCCCTGTTACACACAGGTTTAGATACCTGCTTCTTCAAGTACTCAGGGTGTTGCAATCTTTGGTCTATCTCCTCTTGATCATTTTGTTAGAAGAGGTTCTTGAGGAAAGATGCTTTTGAAAACTTGTCCCACTATAGAGTGCATCCTCTTCCCCTTGCAATTCCTAGTGCCAAGCCAGAGATACATTTGAACAAAAGTTGTCTGGATGTTCAGGAACTGGTGTGAAAGAGGTTAGAACATAGCAAAGAGGAGTGGGGGAGGAGGGCACGTATTCAATAAAAATACCATTTATACAACAAAGAGTCTAATGCTTGAAAGAATAAAGATCCAGAGGCAGCTCTGGGTCAAGGGTTCATTCCATTTCCACCTTACAATCCAGAGATGAATGCCATGCCCTCTCTGCTTTTATATCACCCACTTACCCTGCTAGAAGTGGTGACTGCTATTGCCCAGGACAGGCTCAGGGTGCCCAAGGAACTGGGTGCTGAGTGCAGGGGACACCCTCAGAATGGAGCCTGGGGCTTGCCTGGCTCTCCTGGTAACAGTGAGGCATCCATGAAAAACACGGACAAACCACACGCTTTGCAAATCCTTTTACAGGCCTTCTTCTGATGTTCACACCAGGAATACTGAGCTCTGCTGTGCTCTCACCAGCAAGAACTTTAATGGGCTTTTCCCCCTGTCTAACTGCTCATTCGACAATTTATCTCAATGGTTTCTTGGCATCTTTGCTCAGTTCTCGTGCCAAATCGACTAATACCTGCTAAAAGTTGGCTTTTGACCTTGCTGCCACAAATTCAGCATCTGTGAATGACTAATTGAAGGCTGGGTACCAGGTGTGAATGTCAGTGCATGCTCCAGTGAGTCCCTGGCAGTCAAGCTGGTAAAATTCTGCTTGTCATGGATGGAAGAGTAGGGAGGCATGGCAGCTGGGGAGGATGGGTTGCTGTTTTCTGTTCTGCTTGCTTGGCTGAGATGGAGCAAGGTGTTGCTGATATAAGCACCACCTGATTTAAAAACTGAAGTCTGAATTTAAAAAATAAATTAAAAATCCAGACACTGCTCCCTATGGTCAGAGTTTTGCTCCCCATTGTCAGAGTTTTGAGATGTTTAATTAGCAGTTTCATCAGACGGCTGTTAGAAGTTGATGTAACCTCTATAGAGTTTGTCCTAGGAGTTAAGTGACTGCCTCTGGTGTTTTCTTGTAGGCTCTGTTACTTCATGTTCCCACATATCAAGATGTGGAAAGTGATACTGAGATCTCTTGTAAATCATGTTAAGCTCTAACAAGGCACTCTTGTAGCTCTATATGAGAACTTGCTGTTCGTTTTATAACCTTAACTGGAAAAACAAAACTTCTGGGCTGCTGCTGTTACTGGGTTGGACGGCAGGGTAATAAATAGTAGCTCTCAAATTAGTGAACTTTTTACAGTGTTCTTCTGACAGGTTTCTACAAATGGAATGTCCTGAAAATATCCAGCTATGGGAGTTCTAAATGGGAAAACACCTTCATTAGGTTTGTGGCTTGGATATGAGACAAGTAGAAATTATTCCATCCCTCCACATGATTCCAAATGCTCCACTTTGAAGCTGGGAACATCCACAGGAGAATCTTCTTGAATATCTGCTACAGTTCCTGGGTTTTGCATGAATTTTGATAGTGGTCCCAACAGATGTGACCAGCTGGAATCAGCAAAGTGTAAGATTAGTCCTTGCTTTTTAAATTAAATTTTGTAAAACTTGTCATTGTAACAAGCTTAGTTTCTGTTCCTTCACTGTCTCTATGTGTGACACTGATCACTTCCTGCATGTTCTCCTTAGCTTTGTGCTCTGAGAAATGTTTTTATATAGCTGAGAATTCTTTTAATGATAGAAAGGGAGACTTACGGATAGAGGAAGATCAGTGGCCATTCTCAGACTGGCATGATTGTTGAAAGCATTGACAGACACAGCCTTTGATCTGGTTATCTGAGAAGTTTTCTTTTTCAGTGCTGAACCAGGAGCAGTCAGACTACCACATTCAAGCAGTTTATAGTCCATTCCATTCTCTAAGAACACTCCTTTAATAACTTAATTCTTTATAGAAATCATAATTCATTTCATCTTAAAACTTCGTATACCAATTGCCAAACTTTTCAACAACTTAGGAATGTCTGTCAGGTTTTGTTAACTTTCAGTCTTAGATCCGTGCCATTCACTTGAAGACATTTTTAGATTACTTCTTGCTGCAATCCTGTGCAGTCTTAAATTGTAAACCTTTCTCTGGCAATCCATAAATACAACAGTGCCATGTTAAATCTGGAAATGCAAAATTTAAGTCTGTAGGGAGAGGGAGCAGCAAGAGATGTTGAGCTCCTCTGTCTTTGCAGTGAGCTCTAGGAGCCAACTCGCAGTGGTGAGATCAGGGCACAGAGTGTGGGAGGATCTGAATTCCCTTCTCATCTTGCTGCCTGCTCGGGGAAGGTCAAGAGTTTCCTCTTTGCTGGCTTCCCATATCCTCAGAATGAAATGTTGGGCAGATTGTCCCTTCCTGTCATGGGCAAACACACGCTGGCAAGGGAAAGCTGGGATAAAAGAGGAAATCTGTTGTCTTCCTTGCTGCTTGTAGAGCTGGTCCCAGCAACTTATGGAAGTTTATGCTCTTGTAGAAAGACAATCAGAGGTTGAAAGCTTTCTATGTTGCTTTCTTTCTCTATTTTAATCTTCTGTTTTCAGAGAGGATAGAACTGGTTTTGCCCTTTTCTCTTTCCTTGCTTTGTCTCTTGATGCTGTTATTTTCAGCCTACTGTGCTCTGTGCAGGTAAGCTGCTTGTAGGGAAAAAAGGCTTCTCCTTTAGCATGAAAATGAAATTTCAACTTCTACTGTAAAATGCAAGTATTGTTCTTACATATGAATATAATATTAACAGAAGTGGAAAAGCACTACTGCTATGAAATTATAGGAACTTCTTTAGCTACAATTTGCTCAGGCTCTTGAATTTAATTAATTAAAGGAAGTTTCCTCATTACACCCACAAAGAGTACCAGCTATGCAGATTTGAGGTATGATGAGATAACCATATAGCAATTTAAAATTAGATATTTTAATATCTTTAAGGACCACAGAAATACTATGAAATGTGGTTCCTCAGAACCACCAGGGAAACATCCAGCATCTTTCACAGCAGGGACTGACAGACCATGTCAAACCTTGCTCTGTGACTCCTTCTGACTCTGAGCAATGAGATCACTCAGGATACACACAGTGTGAGTTAATTTGGTATAGAGTTGATAAAAAAGCTACTAAAATTGCTGATAGTATCTCTGTTGTCTTCAGTGTGATGTGCATAACATTCTGTTCATGGTGGGTATGAAAGGGTTGAGGTTACACTGAACCAAACCAACTGTGACATTTTTATTTAGCTGCAACCCCATAAATCATCAACCATTGTAAACTAACTTCTAGTTTTGTTATTCAAAGAAAAGTTTCAATAGGAAAACTTGCCATATATTAACTTTGAAATAATTGAAAGTACCAGAGACTCTTTCAAAGGCTTTTCTGCTCATTTAATTAAGGCTCACCTTCCTCCTGGAAGAACTTATTAAAGCAAGATTGATTTAGCTGAGTATAACTCCTTGGTAATACTACTTAAAACTTTGGAAGTTGCATGACTTGTATCTTCTAACAGCCTGGGCAATAAATTTGTATATATATGCCTCAAACCTACCAGGATCAGTCATTTTAATAATACCTTACAGCTGAAATAATTGACTGGTACCTCTGCTGCTGTTTCAGATGGTTGCAATTGGAGTGTTTTGTCTAAGTGCGTGTAAAATGTGACAGATTCACAGCTCACCAGTTTGGAGCAGTGGTGCTCCAGCTGTGGGCAAGTCCTGTGGATGCTGCTCTGAAGCTCCATGAAAATCAGGTAGAGTTGGAATAAATAAATGCTGAGTGGACTACAAGATGAGTAAATCCGCAGAATGGTTGTGGTGCTAGAGTAGAAAGCACGCAGCTGTACATCGTGCTTTACTGTAGTCTGTGCAAAGAAAAGTTTATTGAGAGATTTGTTATGCAAATAAAATATCATAGGAGCTGGCACTTCAAAGGCCTGTGCGTGCATTTGCCATATAATTGCCTGGAGAAAAAGGCTGTTTGGATGTTGAGCCTTTATTTGCATTTGGAGGATTAGCAGACTGTTTACTTTACTACCCTTAGATTTTAAGTGCTCTTAAGCTGTTTTTCCAAGAGAGCTGAATTTATTCAGTGTAACTTCTTGATTGACACAGAAAGAGGAGCACATCAACCAAATGTGCAGGACCTTGCAGCAAACAGCTCCTTTCCCTTGTGACCTTGTAAGGTGTAGTGGAACCAGTGGGTTTGAATTTAAAAATAAATAAATACAGATTATTACTAGCATTACAGATTTCCCAAGGAAAAAAATGTACACAGATGAGGATAAAGATTAGAGCTGACAGAATAACGTTTCTTCCCTGTTAACTTTATCATACCTTAAAAATATTCAGTGCATATAATTTATTTTCATTTTCATTATCTTTCCAGCTTAGGTGACATGCTCAGCTTCCAGAGAAGTTAATGGAAATCTCAGTACTGACTTTAGAGGACTTTAGATCAGGCTCTAAATGACAAAGAATGAGCCCCAAATATTTATGCATATTTATGAATTGAGTGAAAATTTGTTAATGAAATGTTCGTACACGCTTCATTCCAGGCTGGCTGCACATTCATCTCAGAAAACACATAAGGGCTTTTCTTTTAGTTCTGTTAAACGCTGACCAAAAAGTCAATGAGATTTTGCTGGAATGAGGCTTTTGGGATTTGGGCAGTATTCATGTACACAAATCTTTAATATTTATTGCCAAGGATTGATGCTTACATGATGAACAGCCACTTTATGCATGAAGAAAGATGTTTAACTTACAGCTTCAGCCCAGCCGTGCTCTTTATTCACCATCTCACATGCCCTGACCAGCCGTGACTGTTCCTCAGCAGGAGCCCCAGGATGTCCCTATTGCTTCCAACCTGCCAGTTTTTCCTATGAAACTTGAGTAAAAAAAGACCCTTGACTCTGTCAGTTTAACAACAGTTTAACTCTGTCAGTTTAAGATTGGCTTATTTACGCTAATTCAAAGTTCTTGTATGTGAGAAGGAAATGTGTGGCAGCTGGTGGGAAAGCTGAATCCTTGTGCTCTAGGAGGCCACATCTTCCAGGCTGAGCAGCTGCTGTCAGGAGATATCAATCATGGTGCCAAAACACCTTGACAGTGCCCTCCTGACTGTCTTTTTCAGAAGCAAAAATTGGATTAGATATGACAAACGGATCTTTCCTATGGAAAGACTGGTGTCCTTTAGCCTGTGCAAAGAGTCCTTTTGTCTGTGTGATACATAGTCTGTTGCCCATGGATTATGAATATTCCCTCTCCATCTAACATGGAAACAAATGAGCTTTTCCCTTTCTTGTCCTTCTAAAGTCACTCACTGAACATTTAATCAAACTACTTATATTTGCATCTTTCTACTTTTCTGACTTTGAGGCTCTGTTTCAAAATGTACCTTGGCACCAGGACTTGATTTGAGCCTCCTCACTGGTTTTATAGTGAACACTGCAAAACAGAATGTATCTGTATTTTAGATATACAGGTGAGAAAACATTTTTGTACAAACCATAATTGAGGCTGACTGGCATGGAGAAGGTCACTTCTCAGCCTTGCTATAGCCTGAGGTAGATTATGTCTAAATTATCAACACCTAGCTGTGGAATTCACTATTGCATTAGCAAATTACTTTTAAAAATAGAGATAACCATTTGCTCTAGCACACAGGATCTTCATTCCCTCTGTGCACACACTTCATCACACCTGGACCACATAGTGATGCTGTCCTAATGTGGGCCCTCCTTAAGAGACAGGAGACATGCCCTGTGCAGTTTTGCTGAGGATTTTACTGCTGTGGTAAGGAGTAGAGCCATTTTGGCTTCATAGCTGGACATTCACCTGAGAGTTGGTGACTATCGATTCTTCTCTCTTCAATAACAATTTTTATTATATTAACTTAGTTAATTGGTCGTACATGATTCTTTCCCCTAGAGACTTCTCTCTGCCAATCTTCAATTAAAAGCAAAATTTGCACTGTTTCTTATTATAGACCTGAAGGAAATGGCTTAGATTGGATTAGGCTTATGAGACAGAATGGTTCTGTTTGAGCAGCCTTTACTGAAATATGGCCAAAATCCTTCCATTCATAACCTCCTCTGGTGTTCCTTGCATGTGAACACGGGTGGTACTACTGACTTGCACTTACAGTTTTGTGCTTTCAGGATCTGTTTCAGAACAGATGACTTATCTGATTGCTATAATTTAATAGGTTCCAGATAGATGAAGCAGCTGCTTGTTTATGCATCACTTCTGTACTTTTACCAGTCATTAAGTGTGCAATTAAGAACATGCTTTTGGAAAGGCTGGTGATGTCTGTGCCCTTGGTACACCCTGAACACCTCAGAACAGATGTCTATAGTCTAACAGGAGAGAATGTTTTGTTTAAATATAAGCTGAAGGTGTTGCAAGTGGAACCAATCTGAGAAATGAAAAAGGTATCTTTAGCTCTCAAACGAGCCTTTTGTTTTCCTGTGATCGAGGAGGAAAGAGCTTGTGAGAAGAGGGACAGGTTTTATAGCCTGACATCTGCCCATGTGCTGTTGACTCCCCCAAGACAGTTGGTTTTTGGGCCCAGGCAGTTTTGTGCCCACAGTAATTGTTCTATGGATGCAGGATACTGGTGCTTGAGAGGGTAAAGCCTTCTGGAAATGCCAGTGCCATCAAGCATAGAGATGGCATGCAAAGCCCGAGGGAATGTGCCAAAAGGGGGTAAAGAGCCGTTCCTGTGCTGGTTAGAGAATAGCCAGAAATTTTTTTTTCTAGATTTGGGGAATGAACTTTGGGTTGGTTTCTCTTCAAACTATGTGCATTGCACTTGAACTGAAATGCCAGAGTGCAGCAGCAACTGTGCCAGCCTTGTCAACAAATTCTACATGGGATCCACTTCTCCCTGGGAGGTGATAGAGTATCCTGATTGCTGTTCCCAATGACTGAATGCAAGTACTTTCACATTTTTAAAAGTTAGGAATTAGTCTTGATCAGTCACCATCTATGCTGTGGTTTGGGCACATTATCGAGGTGTGTATTCAGCAATTATCATACCTCGACCAAGTGCTCACAGAGTGAAAGATTTGTTGCTTTGGTGATCTACTGAGTCTCTTACAGGTGTAGTCATCCTTGGAAGGTTATCTCTGCCACTTCAGCAGGGAAAATGAGACACCAGGGCATGTTCTGTGACATGACTAATGGATATGTGAATAGCACCCTATGACTTATGATATCATCTCCATTGTCTTGCTTGAAAATTACCTTCCACTGCTGTGGAAGGGCAATGTTTCCCCATGTAGTTTATAGTGCTCATAAACAACTCCTACCAGCATCTTTGCTGTCGTGTCCTGCCTCTCACCTTCTCCTTGTACCTGTTTGTAACTGGGGATGTGAAACTGCTCCTGTAAAGTCTCAGTACAGGCTAAGTTGTGAAATCCCAGGGCTCTGCAGTGAGAGCATAGATCTTCTGCTGAGTCATCTGTGATGACAGATACTGGAGTTTTACAGACACACAGAGTCACTTTTGCTGACTTATTCATTTTAATTTAGCTAGGTTTCATTTGTTCTGGTGACTGTTATGCAAGGTGTTAAAATTTCTTGAAGGGAAGGAAGAGCAAGAGCAGCTCTCCAGGCTTAGCCTTAGTAAAAATAGCAAAGGTGAACTTCAGAGAAATATCTCTCTGACTTGCCTGTAGCTGTACTCAGTTTAGAGCAATCAGGATTCTACATGCTGTTGCTCAGTAATTTAAAATGCAACGCAGTGTGTGAACATATCACTGTGATTCTTCTGAAAAATCAAAACATGCATTGACAAACCTTTCTTTTCGGAGTATGAATAGGTTGGAAGTGCTCAGCTGCCTCTTGAAAACTGTGATGTAGCTCTTTGGTTACATTTTCCTTGATACTCACGTTTGTAGTTACCCAGCTTATTTCAAAGCTTGTCAAACAGTTGAGTTGGAAAAAGGAGTCGAGGTGATACATGCTGACGTGAAACTTCTGTTTGCACCCCTTTTTTATTGTCATTACCTGCCTTTGCTCAGCTGATGCATTCGGAGTTGAGAAAGGCTTTGAGTTTTCTTGCTGTCATCTCTGCCTCAAGTTTTCTCTCTTCACTTCTGGTCTGCTTGCCTTCCAAAGTTAGGAACGACTTGTGCTGATGTACAGGGTGTTGGAATATGTACATTCCATTAGTTCTATGCTATAGTCCTATGAATTTCTCATGCAGCAGTGCACTTTTTAGACCTCATCTACACATTGTGGTCCCTCTTTAGCTGGGCTTCCCAATTTCCCTTCTCATGGTGTGTTGATAGTTTCTCTATTCCTTGTACTCTTTCAGCAGTCAAGCAAAACCTTCAAGTTTACTGTGACTGGAAGGGCACATTCTGACAATGGAATTCTTTTTTGGTTAAATTTATCTGATCATTTGAAGCTGGCAGTGTGTGCCTTGAACACATATGGAATGAGACAAAAGATGGACAGGAATACAGTAGGCTAATCTTATATTATAGTAAATTTCCCTAGAATTGCAAATGACTAAAAGCTGTAAATATCTGTATTTGTCTTTATCTGTAATTCTAGAAAAATGTGTCTTTCTTTCTTTTCAGTAAGAAATGGTCAAATTGTATGTATTCTATTTTAAAAGAATTTTTGCATAATATTCTTTGTGGCATCTATTAGCATAGATGCTGTTTTGTCTACTCTCATTTTGGCAAGGCTTCCTCCAGTACATTTGAATGCCAATTCATGACTTATTTTTTAAGCTGCCTTTTACACTACAGGTAACCATGTTCATTGCAGAGAGCTTTCTTCCTACGCTATTGTACAAATTAATCTGGGGGACAGACAAATCCTGTTTTATAGAGCTACAAAAATTGATGACCACTGCTACTCTATGCTAAAAGATACATCACTGTGTACAGAATAATTTAGAGACTGAGAAACATCTTTAATGAAAAGGATGAATAAAGACAACTTTTGCAAGCACTTTGTCCATGTTTCGAGAGTTTTTTTGCAGTTCTTCCCACATAAGGTGTGACCCCACCTTAGTCCAGCTCTGGAGTCACCCTGGAGAATAAGGAGGTGATTTTCTACAATGCCAGAGGGCTGGAAGGGGTAAGGAGACTCCACAAAAGCGTGGCTGAGGCAGATGAGAATAGGGCTCCTGAGCTCTCTCAAGAGCTTGATCTGCTCTCTGCAGGGTTGCTTGTGGCTCTCACAGCTCTACCTCTGAGAGGCAAGGCAGGGACATGCGCTGTGGCCCCTCATTTCATAGAGACTGATTTCTTCTTCCTGGTTCTGCCCCTCTTTTTTCACCTGCCTGGAGCAAGCTTTGCAACTGCAGCACTGCAGAGCTCTTCAGGTTTGTTATTCCACCATTGGGGTACCAAAATCCAGATGAATTTACGCTGCTCTGAAGGTTTGAAGAAGGTCTGTGTGAAACAGAGGGAAAAGTGGTCAACATTTCATTCCCAGTTTGTCCTGGTGACATGCACACAATGTTTACTTTGCTCACTAGGGCATATTTAAACCAGAAAATGTTCCTTAGATCATTCATTCTGGCCATCAGGAATTACACGCTTCTTTTACAATATCTCTGTTGTGACAAATTAGAAGTAATAATTCTAATGGACAATTAACAAAAGGATCGTTGACTGACCAAAGTAAGGTTCCGGATTTGGTAACTAAAATATTAATCTGGAAGAGAGGATTGATTATTCTAAATTGCATTCTGACTACAACTTTACTTTTGCTGTATTTCCTGAATTTGTCTTTTTAAATTTCTGTAGGTGTTCATACTATACAATCTTAATGCATCATCCATGCTTGATATAGCAATAAAACAGAGCTGGCAGTACAACACATTTTGTAAAACCATAAATATTTTTATCTGTCTGGGAATGGGAACACAGTTATAACTAAGACAGCAATGAAAATTTTATTTACTCAACAGAAGTGATGTCAGGCTTAAACGGAGTCTTGATCTTCAATTTCTGTGTTCCTGATGCGTATTTAACTTTAAAGTTTAAATGAAACAAGCATATTTTAGGTTTTCCTCATAATTGCTAGCAATGGAAAGTGTAATTTCTCACAAGGTTCAGCAAAGAGCAGTTGACTGTAAATTTTAAAGCTCAGGTCAAAGTACTTTTAACATGAGTTTTCATATGAAATTATTTTCTCATGAAAGTATTTGAGAAGTTATTGGTTTGCTTTGGCATTCTGTTATGATCCCAAGTCCTAAAGGTTGTTTATTTTTTTTTCCTTAAGTAATCAATATAGACGCTTTTGAATAACCAGCAGGAAAAGAAAATTTGGAGAGCTTTGACTGAGCTGCTCTAAATTTTGATCTGTTGGCTGCCCAGAAATTCCTATTTGTATCTTCCTAAGATGTAGAGCTAAGGAATGTTTTTCTGACAAAACCTTAATCAAATCAGCATATTCCCTCAAAAGGGCTGCATTTTAACAGCTGTAGATCATTCAAAAGGAAATGAAAACCTAATAGCAATTCTAATTGCATGGTATATGATAGATGTGAGTGGTTGCTTAGATGAAGATAGCACAGATGGAGCATCCCCATGACCTTCCCTGTGGGTTCATTCAAAGCATGCAGTCCAAACCATTTCTTCCTTTAATTTAGATATCATAGAAAAATGCTAATATTGCTTGGTTGGCTGAGGAATTGGAGCCAATTTGAGCCAAACTTGGTCCATCATTTTTCTCACTGTGAGCCAATCCCTGTGTCACTAGGAATCCTAGCAGCTTTTATTTCAGAAGCTCAGCTAATTATGTCCTGTAAAAGGATTTAAATGCTTGTTCCCCAGTAGGTACTTTAACCCTTAGGATGTTGGTTCTTTCTAGATTTTAGTGTTTTATTGAATGTGAATGCATGGAAATATTATGCCAGTAAATGAGAGAATGAGGCATTAAAATGTGTCATGAGAACGGATTAAAACCTGACATAAATTATATTCTAGTGCTCAGTGTCCAGTTAATATTGGTGTGATTGCATTAGCACGTAATACCTGCTATTAATTCAACTTCAATTTTATCCCACTGCTCTTCCTGTTAGTAGATTAAAAAGTAGGATAAAATTGTTCCTCATAAGAGAGGAACAGAGTGACAGCCTGTAGTGAAAATCAAGGAGAGAATCTGTTTGAAGAGTTCAACTTTTGTCTTTTTTTTAACATCAGCTTCAAATGGAGACAATAGCTGCAGGATTGCTTCAACCACTACAAAATCTTGGTCCTGATTCAAAGGACATAGAAATTATTATTATGTTAAAACTGGTCTTGGTGAAGATTTCATATCAGTGAATAGGAAACTGCTGAAGTGGAATTTGAGTCCAGGTGATGGAGGACTCTCACTGTCATGAAGCCTCAGGTCACAGCTGAGAGTGCACAACAAGAATTCTGATATTTCTAGATTAGGATTTGTTTGGTTGGTTTGGTTTTGTTTTTGTTACTTTTGTCCCAAGGCTGCTCAGTCTGGTTCACTGCCAAGTCCATTATGTGGGAGAGAAAATTGTGAATAGCTCCCTTTTTCCTGTGAACCCAACTTAAGTAGCATGTCCAGGAGAGCAAAGGGGAAAGTTAATTAAAAATTCAAGACTCCCTTTCCATGCTTACTATTTTGAAGTTCCAGGCTGTATTTTGGCATAGATTGCATCTAAACTTAAAATAACATGAACAAAGATAATGTAGCACCAGTGATGAACAATCTTAAACAAGAAACTAAAGTATCTGTCTTTGTTCCCTGACTTACACTTTATGAAACTTTGATTAATGTGGCTTTGTAACATCTAAGCAAGTTTTCTGTATTTTACAGAAGGGTAGGGGTGGCTGTGGAAACCAAAGCAATTCATTTTCTTCGACAGGAGTTGCTGCAGTTGCCCTTCAAACCCGGGTACATCAAAAGGCACAATGCCCCTCACAGATCTAAGAATCTCCTTGCTCTGCAGTGAGGAAATCCTCACAGCAAATTCTGTGTGTGATTTGAATGAATTAGAGTGTAATGGTATCCTCTACACGTCTCATGAAAGAGTGACCTTCATCTGCTCCTGCCTATGGATCCATGGAGGAATCACAATCTTAACGCCCCTTTGATCTCCTGAGCGTGTGCTGGTGGGAGCAGAGCAGCTGATCACTGCCCTGTGATAGAATCTGCTCTGTGTGCCAGCGCTTTCAAAGGCTTTTTTGTCATCTCTCTTGTAATAAGATGGCTATGAACATTTCAGAACACGAGTGAGACATAGTAAAAGCGCAGAAAAAGGAATATTAGGCTCTATGCAGCTTATAATTAAAATCCTAGAGCGCCGTAGCTGTGAAGTGAGTAAAGAAAAGTACAATAAAA